>JANBXA010000132.1:7407500-7965000 GCA_030556225.1 Cricetiscus sungorus
TTAGAAAGTACATACAGAAGGATTTCATTGAAACATTTTTCTTCTTCTTGAGGCAAGCACATGTTGATTTACTTATAGTTTTAGGAAGCAGGCATCATAAGAAAAGTATTATAGCTATTAAAATATGTACTTATAATTTTTCTTATGTCCATTGCTACTGAGCCTCCTAAGTAGCACAGGGGTGGTGCAATATTAAATGTTATCAGATTGCCACAGGTACCTGGTTACTTGCCTTGTGTGTCCCTAATGACTTTTCTTTTCTCATGGTCTGTTTCTTTGGTGTTTTAGTCATCCAGCACCTACTCCTGTCTGCCACACTTGTGTGGGGAACTCAAAGAAGTTTGGTGATTTTGGGCTCTGGCTGTTGGTGTACTGTTAAAAAAAACCTTACCATACGCCATGAGAAGATCAGTGTGCTTAAATACAAAGGGGAAATTAGAAACCCTACAGAACCTTGAAAGCAGATTTAAAAAAAAAAAATACACTTTTGCAATACTCCTGAGGAAGAGGTGTGTGTGTTGCGGGGGCGGGGGGGGTCAGTCATGCCAGCTTAGGCAATGTAATGAACCATCTCACTCATCAACAGAGAAAGACTCCTCCCTTTTCAGGAGAAGTACAGTTATCTGGAAATGAAGAGAAATAACCCCTCTCTCCCAAAAGTGAGCAAAAGTTGCCTTACAACAGAGAAGTGTGAAGAGACTAACTTGAGTTAAAACGAAACAGAACTAGAAGTACAAGATGAAATCATCCACACACCAAAGCATGGAGAGCAGGGTGTGGAAACCAGGAGTGTGTCTGTCACGAGGTCTTCATCCTCGAGACATTTTAGTGAACCAGAAGAAAGAAAAGATGTTAAATTAAAAACACCAACTTAGCTCCTATGGAGCAGCTCTAGAACACTTCAAGGCAATTCTTTTCTAGTCCCTCACTAACTAGCAAATACACTCTCAGCAATGACATGTTCCTAGAGGTTTAGCTTAAAGAGCTATCTAACTTTTGGTTTCCCAAATGAATTTATTGCCTTCATATGTTATAATTTTCAGATCTTATTTGTCTCTGAATAGGCAACTGATGTAATTTTTAAATTATGGTGACTTAGTTTTATTATTCAGTTGAAATTATTTTTAAACAAAAGTGGCAGCTTTAGAATGTTTTTTTGGGAGGAAATCCAAGTTGTGTCTTTGAGCTAAGGCAACCGAGAGCTCTGTCACACTGAGGTGTAATTCGGGGATCTATGGATGAAGTCTGTTCATAAAAGAATTGATGGTACATGTAGGTTAGCATATGAAATCTCAGAGCTGGTGATCAGTTGAGGACTTGGCAGCTTCTAGATGTTACTGTCATGTAAGTTACACCAGACACAGAGTGTGTGCCTCTGTGGATAAACAACAGGCACACGCACAAGAAATAGAATCCAAGGGCAAACATATGAGATGCCAACTCCCCCTCCCCGTGCCTTGTAACTAGTGCAGGGAACCTGCTTCTGAACAGATTTACAGAGGTTAATTGGGCTGGGATAGTTTATATTGTGTTACACATTAATGAAAATGCTGATTTTGAGCTGTCATGACTCCAGTGCTTTTTATACCACGATAATTATTTTAAAACTTTGTCTTCTGTGTTGTTGAAAACATCTTGGCAGAAAGCCTGTGTGACCTGATTAAGCCTATGAATTGTCAGCTGTGATCTATCGTACTCAGAAGAGGTTGCTGACTGGCATCACTTGGAAGTTCTTGATGTAAAAGCAGAATGAGATTGAGACTTGTGTGCCCAGCACTCAATTGCTGTGTCAGTGGCACATTTTAAACTGTATTTGGTGTCCTTGTGCAGTTTGCTGGCACATGCCTAACAATGCCCTTTTAATATGTATTTAAGTCTAGCTAATTACTTCATATTGAATGTATTTTGCTTTTGAGATTGTATGATAGAAAAGCCATCTAGTCCTATTTATTTCCCCATTTAGGATACAGCTTGTAGAATAAAATTATTTTATGGGAATTTTCAATTCTTTTTCTTTAACTATATAGAGAGACAGATTAACCATGCTTTGATTAGTTTATTTATATCTCTGCAATATTTTCTTCTTAGGTCCTCCTTCCTACTTTATGCATAAATCATTTAAATCTGAAGCTTGGATAATCAGAATATTCTAAGAAGTCGAGCTTACCTCTTTCTAAGAGTCCAAGTTGGGGTTAAATTATGAAGGGGTGTATAAAGAGTCCTAAGATGCATGTAAATGTATTTTGAAAGCAATACTTGTAGTCAAACCTGTTTATCAAATGTGAGCGATGATGCTCTCAGCATGATTTGTAGTACGCTGATGTTGTTTGATCATTTTCTCAAATAAACAAAATACTCACACTGTTTGTCCTCTGTCTCTCGCTTCTTCTCTCTGTCTTTCTCTTTCCTTGAAGGTCTCAGCATCAGAGGAGCCCAGGAGGAAGACCCTCCCGACCCCCAGCTAATGAGACTGGACAATATGCTTTTGGCAGAAGGGGTTTCAGGTCCTGAGAAAGGTGGGGGATCGGCGGCAGCAGCTGCAGCCGCAGCAGCCTCTGGAGGTTCTTCAGATAACTCTATTGAACACTCAGATTACAGAGCCAAATTGACCCAGATCAGACAAATCTATCACACAGAACTGGAGAAATATGAACAGGTCAGCAGCCGCCACTCTCAGTCCTGCCCAAACCCTCTGTTGCTCTTCTACTAGACTGTACTAACCAATCCCAAGGGCCATAAGGGGTAGGTGTTAACACAGACTAAAATAAGCAAAGATGTGTACAAAACCAAGAGTGTTGTAGGAGCCATAAAATGCAGCTAACCCTTGTATCCCTTTGTTCCAGTTTCATTCATTCCTTACATTCATGGTACCTAACTAGCACACCTGTAAGCCCTTCTTTCCCACCTCCTTCAACCTTGCACTTGGTACCCTGCAGAGCTCTGGAGAACTCAACCTAGGTAATGGCTTTGTTCATAAGCTTTAACCACTGGCAAAAAGAGAAGCATCATTGCATAGTGAGGTTTTTTTGTTTTTTGGTTTTGTTTGTTTGTTTGTTTTTGTTTTTTGCTTTTATCTCATACACTGTGAGTCCTAGGACCCTACTGGGAATTAATTCTATGGAGTGTGTGCTAGACTATGTGGAAGGAGTGTCTGGGATCATTTGAAGACGAGGCTCCCTGGTTAATTGTGACTGTTCCAGGACAGGATAGACAAGGCATTGTGTGCTAAACTTGCTAGCCATACTTCATTGAGCCTCAGGTATCTTTTAGTTTAAGCTGTGTCATTGTTCTATATGCCAATAACAGAAAATCACATTGCTAATTTTACTCTAGTATACTATTGATTACTTAATGACTCCTCAGTTCCAGAAACCCATATTAGTTAAAATGTGAGAGAAATAAGTGTTTCCTGGATTAAATATAACATGGTAAAATGTGGGTAGTCAATTTTAACATATTTTAGTCAGTGATTTAAAGCTGAAATTCTACTTAGATTAAGCACTTCTCATTAACATGGATTCTCATTTGAAAGGTCTGTACAAGATTCACTATTATGTTAACTTTTGAACATACACAAAAATAAAGAGATGAGTTAGGCTGAGTCTGATAAAATAGATACTGCATTTTAGCAGTTATTCGTAATGCCCATACACTTTAGTGGGAACTGAATGTGTGTTTGTGGGATGGAGGGGTGTTCCTGGTGACTTTCCTTTTCCTGAAAGAAAAAAAAAATGTTAAGAGCCGTTTTAGGTTCATGGCAATATATCTGAGATATTTCCCATGCTCCCTGCTTCTGTATATAAATGACTTACTTAGTAACACAACCTGCCAGAGAGGTCTGTTTGTGACTTAACAGCTCATGAGCCAGCACTGACATGTCAGCACCTCAAGTCCACATTCTGTTATGGAGCAGTCCTGGTCTCCTGGTCTGTACAGAGAGATGCCCATGCTTATAGCACCTGGGAACGTTTCCACTGCCCTAATGGTTCTTGTTGCACCCCTCCCTCTCTCTCTGTTTATATTCCTCTCTTCCCTTCCCCCTTTCATACCTACCCCATTGATTCCTGGAAACCACTCTTTGGTTTTAGTACTGAGTTTTCACAGTTCTTTAAACAATTTCTGTTGTATATGTTGGCCCTCTACACTGCCTTTTCTTGTATTCTGAGAATGATAGTATTGAGCATCTATCCCAGATGTGAGTGTTCTGAGGAAGAGTAGAAAGATAGAGTGTATGTTAAAATGAAGTGCAAATTAATATTATAAAATTTTCTGTTTTGGGGCACAACTTTCTGGGATTCAAAACTATGTTTCATTTGCAAGGATAAATTTTGCTAAAGAATATTAAGATAAGAACTTTGAAAAAATTGTGTATGTGTTCCAAAAAAAAAATCCAGCTTTCTGATTTGACATGAATAATTGAGAATAAATGAAATAAGTCATAGTTGAAAAGTTGCCCTGAGCATAAACAGTAGAAAATGGTTCTAATTTGTAGTATAATCCTAATTGCATAACTTTATGTTAAATAGGTCTATGCATATTTACCAGGCAACTACCACTAATCACCTTGCTTAGAAACTGTCATATTGGGGGCCAAATTGCCACATTGTATTGCTTGTTCCTGACTGTCATTTATCACAGTATTCTTCCTTCACACCAGACTTACTGCTTCATCAGATGGCACTGTTAGAAGTTGGATGAAGCAAAAGGCAAGGACTCAAGCCTTCTTATCTTAGAAATGCACTAAAAATTTCCCATGAGACTTCAGTAGCTTCAGTCTCAGCTACTACCAAGATCAGCTCACTAGGATGTGTGTGTGTGTGTGTGTGTGTGTGTGTGTGTGTGTGTGTGTGTGTGTGTGTGTGTGTTGCCTTTAAAATGCACATTATATATAAGTGCTACATAAATTAATCAATCATATTTGAATTAAATATAAAATTGAGAAACAACAAATTTAAATGTTATAATGGACCATATTTCTGGATATAGTTAGTGACTTCATATATCCTCTAATGTATGTTTTCTTCCTCATTTTTAAACATGTTCAGAAGGATATGTGTAGACATGTGGGATCTGTGCAACACTGTGGGCAGACAGATTATGATGAAGTGATCTTAGATTTAGCTGAGTTCTACTTTACACACTTTGTCTTGTAAGTCTCTGTTTTTTACAGATGACACATTAGTGTTTAACCTCTTGAGTTGTCTTTGGACAGCTTTAGAACTACATTTCCACCAGTGCTGTTTTATAGGAAGAGATTCTCCTCTGTTTAGAAACAAGAAAAAGGAGCTTTGGTTACTTGAATAATTAAGTAGAGCTGAGTGAGGGCAAGGAGTGACATTTCTAAAATAGATAGTATTGCATTTCTATTCTCTAAATGAGGTGATTGTCCAGTGTCATACACTAGTGTAAGAATCAGACATCAAATCAGGTTCTGATCATCTGCCATCCTTGTCTATTGAGTTTTATTGTTCCATAAACAACTGGAAAATAATGCATGTCATCTTACTCAGGCAACCTCAGATTGGCCCATGTTGGTTTGTGTTTGAAATGGGAGCAGAAACAGATGAAAGCAATGATCTTAAAGATTTCCAAGAAATATATTTCCACCTTAAAAGTGATCATGGGGATGCTGAATGACAGAACGTTTATCAGGAAGTAGGAAGACTGTGTATGTCAAGGCAGAGGCTTTGTTGGGAGAGTCTGTGAGTCTCAAAGAAATAAACCACATCAGAATCTTAAGCAGTATTTACTCTGCTGTGTTTTGCAATGAAGCTGTAATGAAAATGTATCTGAAGCCTGCTTGGATTTAGATTGCCATAAAATTAACAAATATCACCACTGCAGTAAATTAAAGAACCTTGCAAGTTAAAGCACAACCACACTCACAGTGAGTAGGCTAGCGCTGCAGGTGGAGAAAAATCACATATAACCTGCAAGACTCAGTGTTATCTATTAGGGAAGAATTGTCTTTAGACTTCTGTTCTTTCCACCCATAAAATGTTCTTTGATCATACATCTTTAGTTCATAGACTTTGAAATTTGGTGATTTTGGAGATAATCATCCAGCTTCACTTATAAATGTTTTTGAGATATTAAATTTTAGATTGCATAGTGAGATATTTAAATGCTGCCATTACCCAATAGGGAACTATACCATTCTCCTGTGGTCTTGCTGCTCTGACACCTAGCTGGAATATGATAATTTCCCAGGGCTTGCAGCAAGCACCTTCATACTTCATCATGAGTTTATTGCTCTCTTCTACTTGAGAGACAACCCTCGATTTTCTTGATTAGCTACAAATCTTGGAAAATGCCTTTACTGTATTTTCCAATGTTCCTATGGTTGTTAGAATAGAGGCCCAGCTGTTAGAGTAGAAGAATTTTGAATAAACTTAAGCCCTGGTACTAATGAGTCTTGTTTTTAAGAACAGAAGCTCTTGGTTGAGCTGTGCTTTCTTGATTTCTCTACCTTGCTATCAAAAGGGAATGGACACACTGGCTTTTGCAAATGAGATTTGACCTCAATGTTGTCCTCCGTTGAAAAAGAAAAGATATATCATGCTCAATGCAGCTCTCCCACTCTGCTTGTAGCAGAAGAAATGCTTGTATACAGGCAATTCATGCTGTAATTTACAGCTGCTGTAATAGAGATGACACATTGAAAGCCATCTACTATAATTATATTGAAATACATTTTTTGCTTAAGGCAAAAGTACTGTAAGGTTCCCAGCCTTTCTTCAGTATCTGGGAGGCTGCTTTTTTAATTCATCCCAAATCTACTAAAGCCCTAGAACTAGACCTGAATTCTGAATATGCTCAAATCCAGGTACCGTTCGGCAATTGTGAAAGACTATAGAGAGCTACTGAGCTTTCTGGAGACTCCTGGGGAATGGAGGATAGAAGAATTTAAGTCACAGTAAAGACCATGTTTGTGGTTTTGGAGTACCCCTACATTATATACTTAAATTTAATTTTGCTGGCAAAAATCACCCTTTGCTTGTAAAGAGATTTTATTTTATCAGGTAACCATTGGTGGTATAGCTCAGTGAATGAGCTCTTCGGTATGGTTTGGTCCTGGGTTCAGTCTGTAGTAGTGGCAAAAAAAGGTGTTGATGTATTGCCTTGTTACCATAAATATCTAGTTCCATTTTTGCCTTTTATAATAGTTTCACAGATAAACAAAGGACACTAACATGTAGATTTTATATTTCAGTCTTCCTAGCAAAGCTTCTTTTACCCACTGCTTCATGGGAAGTGTCTTTAGGGTCTCAGGTGTGCTGAGCAAGTGTTCTACTCCAGCTCCTTTTACTTTATATCAAGACAGGGTCTTGCTGAGTTACCCAGGCTAGCCTTGAACTTGTGGGCCTCTCACCTTAGTCTTCTGAGAATCTGGGATTACAGGCATGTGCCAGCACACACAGCCAGGTTTTACTCACTGCCAGAGAGATTTTTTTTTTTTTTTTTTTTTTTTTTTTGCTTAGAAAGAATATGTGCATATTTCTCTCCTTTTCTCTAAGTTA
Source organism: Cricetiscus sungorus (assembly GCA_030556225.1). NCBI lineage: Eukaryota > Metazoa > Chordata > Mammalia > Rodentia > Cricetidae > Cricetiscus > Cricetiscus sungorus. The sequence goes on from JANBXA010000132.1 coordinate 7,415,021, forward strand.
CTGGTTGGTTGGCTGTATCTTGATCTCATTCCAGTTGGCTTATACAAGATCTTTAAATGCTAACTTTTATCCTTAAATAAGAATTTGTAGATTTAATAAGTATTCAATGAATATGAAAATCTATAACATTAGAGAAAGTTTATATGAAGTTATCAAAACATCTAGAAACTGAATAGGTAAAGTGAGATTTTAAGGCCAAGAACTGTTTGTCTGAAATGGGATCTCACTATGTTGCTGAGGCTGGGCTCAAATTCCTGGATTCAATGAGTCTTCTGCTTCAGTCTTGAAAGCAGCTGGGACTATATCACACAGCATCACACTTGAATCGGCATCTACCTTAAAGAGAGAGCTATTCTTTCCACCAAAAGTGGGCTTTAGAATGGGAGCTGTATGAACTGTTACCAATAATTGTCTTATTGAGATGGATGCAAAGACTGATTCAGTTTTTAGAATGAATCACTGAACCATTTAACAACTTTCTTTAACATTTGCACTTGTCCTTTGTCTGATTTCACAGTTTCACATTCAATTATGTGTGTTAAGTCTTGAGTTTCAACTGAAAAAAAAACTCATCACGTAATTTTTCAGCAACTTTAGTCTTGCATATAAATATTTCAAATGTATTTTAATTTCAAGGAGACAGTTTTACTAGTCAAAATATCATCAAAGCATTACTAAAATATAAATATTTTAATCCTGGATTATCAGCTAGTTTCTGTTTTCTAAAGAAAAAGAAGTAAATGGTGAGGAAAGGGGCTTATAATAAGAATTTATTAAAATGTCTTATCAGATGAAGCTTTCCATGATTTAGGTAAATTGTATTAATATAGTATATTTTTAAAACATAGGTACTCATTCTAATTTTTAGTAGCTGGATTGAAAGGGAAAGAAAATTCTGCCAGTATTTGCATCAGAAAGTTCAAGAAGTCAAAACTCCTTTTCCTAAATATTCCAGTAGGCCAAAGTAAATTTGCATTTATATTACAAAAATTTACAAGAAGGTTTTTAATTGATAATTCCACTTGGAAGAACAGATGGTGAAAATTGTCTATATTATGTAGTAGTATTATGTAGTGATATAGTCTTGGGTACAGGGAGATCTGTGAACACCCTGAAGTGTGGACAGCATCAGTTGCCAGCATCTGTTTGGGTACCCTTCCAAACAGCTCTGGAATCATTTGAGCATCTACTCTGTTGTGTGTTTTTATGCAGGTATACCTTTTGAAGAATAGATGATGAGACACTGCTGTGTTCTCCTCTGAAACCAGTACAGATGATGACGAAAATGAGGCTGTAATTTACTTTCAGTGGTGTAGGGGAAAACTACCACTTTGTCTAAAGTGTATGCATCTTTCTTAAGGGCGTACCCAGATTTTAATTATCTAAATGTAAATACTTAACGAATTTTACTTAGAGTAATGAATTAAAGTGCATACCACATAAATGAGATGTTCTAATTAATCATGTATGAACTACTGACTTAAAGAAAAGCTCTCAGTTCTGTCAGTGCTGGGCTAATGCCAAATTGCTCATCAGCATTTTCATTCATAGATGGCTTCGTTTAATAAGTTGTGAACCGTTCAGCAAATGTTTTAGGAAATATGAATTTTTAAGTGAAAAACTTTTCTTTAAACTCTCTGTCTCTCTCTGTCTCTCTCTGCCTCTTTGCGCCTCTCTCTGTCTCTCTCTCTCTCTCTCTCTCTACTTCTGGATGCTTATTAGGAATCACAGAGAAAACACCCATCTGGAGAGGGTAAAAATCAGACAAAAACAGAGAGAGAGCTACTCAAATACCTTCAGCTAGGTGTAGTGACATACACCTTTAATCTTAATATTTGGAAGGAAGAGTCATGTGGATCTCTGTGTGTTTGAGGCCAGTCTGGTTTACATAGAAAGTTCCAGGAAGGAAGACATAGTGAGACTGCCCCTGACTCCACAAAACAAACAAACAACAAAACAACCTTCAAATATTTGTGAGAAGAATATTCCTGAAATTTTACCTTCTTTTAGACACTAATGTTAGGCATTATAGGAGTGAGCTTTATTCTTGATTTCACTTCCATAATCAATCTCTTGTCATACAGTTGAAGTTTACTGAGAGTTTCTGGGTTTACACATTGGAAAAGAGAAGAGATGGCTAGGTTTTAATATCCTTTTCAGATTATTATGGATATCCTCTTTTATACATTGAAACATGACATGTTATAGTTATAGTTAAAACAGCCAGGCGGTAATCTGAAACTGTATGAATGGATGTTTTGTATTCTGTTTCTTGGGAACCCTAGTCTAATTTGTATTTTGAATAGATTTCTTCCCTGTGTACTATGCATGCTTATGTAGTGTAGTACATTGATCAATTTGGAAGTATTAACTCACTGGATTAAGGATATCTTGTGTGTAATAATGCATGTCATTATCTATGACAATAGACTCCCTAAAGTCAACACTGAATATCAGAAACTCTCCCAGAAAACTATCAAGGTCACAAGTTTTCAGAAATCCAAATTTCCATTTGAAAACTAAAATTTTATTATTGGTACAAATTCTGCCATCTATGTACATCTACATGATGGACCGACTCACTTGGTTCATTTTTGAGAAAACATCTGCCAAATAGCCAACTCCAAATAATTATGTTTTCTTTTCATATAAAAATAGCATTCTGGAGGAAAGTGACTAAACTTTGAATTTAATCATAGCTTTCTTGAGCCAGTTACCCTTTGATAAGCAGAATATTAAAGACAGCTCAAAGGCTGAAAATGTAATAAGATGGACAGTCTGCAATCTTCACCAAGAATGTTCCTGAATGAACTTGCCTATGTGTTTATGTGAGTGTGGTTGTGATGTTTGTCTGTCATCTGTCTGTCTGTCTGACAAACTATTTCAAGGATTACCAAGAATATTGGTTCACAAAATGTTCTAGTGCTGTGCTGTCCCATGTAACAGCCAGGAGCCATTAGTTACTGGTAGCTAGTGAAGTATGTGAAGTTAAACTAGTCTGAACTGAGATGTAAAATATACACTGTATTTGAAGGAGTACAGAAAAGGATATGGACTACCTCAGTGACAGTTTTAAAGCATTTATTATGTATTGAAATGTTATTCATGAATTGTTTGAATAAGATATATCATTAAAATTAATTTTATCCAATTTCTTAAATGTTGGCTCATAGAGAATAAAAAAACTTTATGTACCTCACTATATGTTTTATTGGGAAGCACTGCTGTAGAGAGATGAGGTCTTGTGGCCAATTATGGGTAAAGTTAGAAAGACTGTCCTTAGGGATTTAGTGTGCACATATGTTGGCATAGAAATACCCAGGAGCCCTGCAAAAATATATTTCACAGCTTCAGTTAGCTCAATTGGTTTCCAAACATACTGTACCTTTGGACCATCTGTTAACATTCTATGGAACTATAGAATTTGCTAATCCTGTGAGAAATAGTTCAACATTTTTTATTTTGCTTATGAGAAAAATAGAAGCTAAGGTTGTCATATTACACAATTTGAAAATAATATAAGCATCCTTTTAGAGAAAGTACAGGAAAATATATATATCTTTGTTGGCCACGTGGCTACTTGCTTTCAGATTGGTATAAATCCAGATTGATAGTATAATGGGAAAATCTTAAATTTACTTTTTAAAAGTTTTGTTTCCTTAAAGACATAAAATCTTCTGTTTTCTTTTGGGTTTTGGTTTTGTTTCCTTTTTGAGGCAGTGTTTATTTTGTAGCCTAGGCTGGCCTAGAATTTACTTTGTAATCTAGGCTACCTCAAACTCATGGAGATCTATCTGCTTCTACCTTTGCCTCCTGAATGCTAAGATTAAAGGCATGCACTACCATGCCCAGCCTAAGAACTGCTTTTAATCTACAGAATTATTTAATATTTTGCTGTCTTGGATATCAGGATAGTTACTGGCCTTTTAAAACTTACAGACTATCTTTGATTCTTAAAAAAAAAAAAAAAAAGCAGACCAAACCTACAGAGTCTTCTTCTTAGAAACACACAAGTGCACACAACTTGCGGTGAGTTTCAGGAGGTTCCTAACAATCTTATCCTAAGCCTCACCCAAGGCTGCAATTTAGATGCCTTTATTTATGATGAAGGCTGCTGGGTTTATGGATGTTAGTCAGCCTAATTCTCACTCTTGAGTTGTGGTACAAAAGCCTACCAACCTTTAGGCATTTACTGGATGTCTAAAATGCATATTGTAGAACTTCACTCTGAAGAGTCTTATAACTTGGGCCACTACTCACACACAAAAAAAGTCTTCACAATTTAAAACATTTTAAAAAATACTTCAAATTAATGGTGAGCAACATTTAGTCAGTGTATAGCAAAGCTTAAATAAGTGCAAGATTAGTTCTCCAGTGAGCAGTTAGAAAAACCATTGCTCTATTGGGTGGTGTTAAGGGAGGTGGACTTTATCACAGCTTCAAAATGTGTTTCTCCTATGGCCTTAAGATAGAAGATGCTTTTTTTTTTTTTTTTATTGAGGGTACAACATTGTTTATCTACCAGGAGTACTAGATTGTAGTGTAGGCCCATTTACATAGCATTGTAGATATACTACAGTGTAGGGAACAGAAAGAGGTGATATCTGAGGACCCCTAGCTAAAATGTTCCAGACTCAGTTTGTATTCTTGGTCTCTTGCTACCTCCCCCAAAAGAACTGAGATGCTTTCCATGGGCCACTTTTGTTCCCAGAGGCCTGCACTGTGGATAATGGACCTGGTGTTATTAGGATGCTTGGTGTACAGGCTTGTGTGCTTATTCAGATCAGAGCCCCTGGCTGGTGGATTTACCATCCTCAGTACCAAAACAAGCCAAACCAAACCAGAGTCTGTTAGTCCTCCTGTTCTCTACCATCCCTCCTCTGAACTCCACACACTGCATTGCTAGGCCTTTATACCTGCACTCTTCTAATCTCCGTCTTCTGCAAAATTCCTTCCCATTCTCTAGAGCCCAAGCATCACTTCTACCTTGAAGCTTCTGGGTGGTCCTCCTCCTCTGGAATTAGTGAGCACTTATCACTGTCTTCCCATAAGCCTTCTTCACACTGGTTTCTTTATGTGATAAGAAATATTGCACCTCATCTCTGAAGGCCAGCTCTTGCTCATTTCTGTGTTCCCTGGCAGCTCTGGAAGGGTTTTAACTTCATGGTCCTACAGTAAACATTTGTTGAATAAACACAACACCCTAGAAAAAATAGGAGGCATTAAGTATTAGCCATGAGCATGCATTTGGTAGGAGATAGCAGCCAGTACATTCCAATGGGAAACACCATTTGGACATGGAGCAGGCCAGATGGAAAGTGCAGTTAGGGTCTGGTCCTTTGCATGGCTAGCCATTCGGTTTCAGAAATCTGTTTTAGCTATGCCACCACTATTTGCTCAACTGGTTTGTTCACATTCCCTACTCACTGCTAGTGTTGCTGCCTGTTTCTAAGGAGGTGGGAATTAGATGCATGGATATCTGGGTGTGATAATACAAAGTTTCAGTTTCCTAAGGAGTGGTTTTTGTTTTTGTTTTTCCTGTTACAGGCATGTAATGAATTCACAACACATGTGATGAACCTTCTCCGAGAACAGAGTAGAACGCGTCCCATTTCCCCGAAAGAGATTGAAAGGATGGTTGGCATCATCCATCGGAAATTTAGTTCCATTCAGATGCAGCTCAAGCAAAGCACGTGTGAAGCAGTTATGATTTTAAGATCAAGGTTCCTTGATGCCAGGTATGTGAGGCCATGAGTCTTTGGCATGGCTTTCCCCCTTCACTCCTTGTATATTTTTCAGAGAAACTGGTTGGTTGATCTTAGACTCTTCTTTACTTTGGCTATATGAGCTCTTTTCTGTGAGTAGACAGGTGATCAACCTCGTGGCAGCTATGTGTCAGACAACCTTTTCTTGTCCTGGAAATGTAACTGGGGTAGCTTTCGATTGAGTGACTCTGGAAATAAGTTGGGTTAGTGCTGCTGCTAGAGTCTTTAGGACTAATTACATCCTTTCCATTTTGACACCAAAAGCTTTTAAGGAAAACTCTGCTTTAATAAAAGTTTGTTTTTAAATAAGTTTTTGAAGATTATTTTAATTTTCTGTATATGGGTGTTTTGCCTCCCTGTGTGTCTGTGTCTGTGCATCAAGCATGTAGGAGCTCACGATGGTGAGAAGTGGGTATCAGGTCCTGGAAGTGAAGTTGGGGACAGTTGTTAGCTACCATGTAGGTGCTGGGAACTATACCCTGGTACTTTGCAAGAGCATCAAGTGCTCTCAACTGCTGAGCCGTCTTTCTAGCCTAAGAATTTAATATTTACCTTACTTGTTTATACTGCCTGAAAATACTTAGACACGGTTATTCTCCTGATAAACAGTCCTATTTGATTAATCTCATTACCATAATACACCAGTCTCTATAAGGCCAAGTGAGAAAGCCTGCTAGTGTCCCTCTGTAGAGTGAGGTAATACATTCATTGTATGTGGTAGTTAATTGTGTCTGGTGACCTACTGAATGACACAGAAGAACTTAGTACACAATGACTGTGAAGATGCCTCTGGGACATTTCTCAAGCCAGGGGTCTATCCAGCTTTGGAAAGGAATTTCTGTTTTATCTTGTTTTCTTCTCCCTTTGGATTCTGACAGAAGCCATCATTTTCATCTAAATCTAACAGTACTAACAAAGGTACGTGAGGCAGCTAGAAAACTAAGAATGTGAACATCTGTATGTCAGACCTGTCTAAGATTCAAGCAGGAGATATTTTCCACCTAATTCTATGCTATTTTCCTAATTAAGCAAAATTTTGTATTCCCTGATCCTGCTGAACTGGTCACCAGGATTCTCAGACATATTTTGGTATCTCTCATATTGGCTTTTTCTTTTCTCTTTCTTGGTCTACTGGTTCCTGTTCATCCTTTTGTACCTAAGCTATCATAAGACCTTTTCCTAGGATACCACTCCCCTCCTGCCTCATTCCCAGGCTCACTCCCCACAGCCCAGTCTCATCATCCCTTACCCATCAGTATCACTGCCTCATGCTTTGCTTAAAACTATAATAGCCTGTTTGGTTTGGTGACGCAACACAGTTGTAAAAATCTTAGCATGCATGAGACTCTGAGTTTTATCCTAGTACCAAAAGACAGATAAAATAAATAAGTAAATAAATAAAACAAGACTACAGATTTCATTGCTGATTAACTCACATAGATACTTCCTCTTGGTGGTTAAGGTTCTCTGTGTGTGACCTGTTCTTTATTGTTGTGAAGATTTTCCATGTTAGATTTTTTTGGGTTTTTTGTTTTGTTTTGTTTTGTTTTTTTATGCTGAGGATAGAACACAGGCTCTTGCACATGACAGGCAAGCTTTGTACTTGTGAGCTACACCCTCAGCCCCATTGACAGTTGTTACTTTGAGATAATCTCAGTTGCCTGTTTGTCCTGTCTCAGACTCAGGAGGAACTGGGATTCCAGATAGTATCACCACAATTGACTGTTTAAGGTTTACTATCATTTCTAGGTTTAAAATATCGAGGTCATTGTAGAAAGTCTGGAGAATGCATAAACTACAAGAGAGAGAGGGTCTCCATAATTTTGTTCTTAAAAAAAACAAAAAACAAAACAAAAATATCTTGCAAATGTTTTAATGTATTTCCTTCTGCTTTTTCATTGCTTGGTTTTACTGTTATTTAGAGACAAACTCTCACTGTGTAGCCCTTGCTGCCTGGAACATTTTTTGTAGATCAGACTCAAATAGAGATCCACCTGCCTCTGTCTCCCAGTGCTGGAATTAAAGACATTCACTACCACGCCCAGACCCATAGTTTATATATTAGCATTTTAATTATTTTCACTAGTTTGCATTATAGCTTGCTTCCCAACCTTTCTCTTCTGTCTTCAGTTACTCACTTGTGCTGTGAGGCAGTTAACTAGGCAAGCAAATGTTTGTACCCATTTAGCTTGCATTTTACTTGAGGAGACAGGTGATAAGTAGGTATTACATATACTATCAAATAGTATCCTATTACATGATCCAGTGACTGTAGTAGGATAAGTCAGAGGAGACACTATGAAGGGGGTATTCTATACTTAATCTTTTGACCTTTGGATGGTCTTCCATTGGTTACTTCTCAGGATGGGATACTTTTTACTCCCCTTTCTTTGAGTTTTTCATGACCCCCCCCCAACATCCAGAGTCATTGCAAGTCAAAATGACAGCAAGTATCTATCTTCCTTATATGTCATCAATTACATAACCCAATTGATTGATGGGCCATATGAATGCCTACTTTTTATTCTATGGATATTTTAAAGATATTTCATTAGAATTATATCAAGGAAAAATACTACACAATTATGTTTGAAAATGTGGCCTATTTTTTTCCACAAATGACTGTGACCTGTACTTGCATTTTCAAAAAAAAGGGGGGAGGTGTTTTTTTTTAAATTGTAATAAAAGCTCACTTTCATTAGCACAGTAAAGTTCTTGCAACCTTAAATTTTGAAACAGGAGATTTAAAATATTTTATTTTGATTCTTTATTATATAGATATATGTTCATGTTCAAATGTGGTTTTGTGTATGTGGGCATATATTTTCATTTTTAAAATGATTTATGTGTTTATTTTATTTTTATTTATTTGTGTGTGTGTGTGTGTGTGTGTGTGTGTGTGTGTGTGTGTGTGTAGTATATACATGTATTGTCTATGGAGTTCAGAAGAGGGTGTCAGATCCTCTGGAGCTGGAGTTACTGGAGATTCTAAGTCTGATGGATGCTGGGAACTGAACCAGTGTCCTCTGTACCAGCAATGAGCACTGTTAACTGCTGAGTAATCTCCAGCCCCATCCACCAGTTATTGTTGGTTTGATTTAATAATATTAGTAGTAGTATTTTGAGAATTTCAAAGTATTTTGATCATATGAATGATTATTTTTATTAATACTCCTAACAGCTGAAGTCAGAGTTTGGGAGATGGCATCAGAAGACAAATGTTAAATTTTTTCTCAAATTTGAGCATTTTATTAAAACACAGAATGTTTAAAACACACATCTTCGTGGACTTGGCTAACACACTTTTTGTTCTTCCCTGTGGGTGCTTTCCTGTTCTTGACTACATGTGTGTTTGGTTTGCATAACTGCATTTATAACTATATACAGTAATGATTTCCTTTTCTTCCACTAAGAACAAGTACATTATGAATGAGAGAGGGGCAGAGCTGGGAGAGAGGGTGCCACTCTCTGTGCCTGCTAAACCCCTGACCCCAAACCCCAGTGTTGGGACACACATAGCCCTGGGACTGATGTGCAGTTCACACTGTTCTGAGCATAGCATTTAGAGTGTGGCACCATGGGGGTGTGAAACACAGGACATATGCTTATTGAACATTTTCTGGAGAGGGTTTTCCTAAAGAATAAGAAAGCACAGGACCTTCCAGTGAATGCAGACCACATATTTTATCCTTCCTGAGTTTGGGCTCAGAGTGAGCCCTCTGTGCTAGGAAACCAAGCATGTGCTCCAGGCCTGCATGCCTACCCATGCAGGCCATCCCTAGCTCATTGTGCCTTTCCAGAAGACCATGTTCATTAGACAAACCTGAAGTGTGTGTCAGTGTAAAACTTCCAGGACTAAGCTTGTGTGATTGCTGTTCCCATGCTGTAATTCATATGGAGCTCGGAGTGTGTTGCCCATTAATTTGTTCTCTGATGTTTTTTTGATGTTTGCCAAAACTTCCCCAAGGACAAATTCTAAGTCCAGCTTTACTTGGAGAGATTTTTTTTCTCATCCCGCCCCCCTTTACATTTTCCTATTGCCCAAACAAATGCTGCCTGTCATTTACTCTCTTTGACTCTGGCCTTGTCTCTGGACCTCATGTTGTAGCCATGCAGTAGAAGTGAGTGGAATGGCCAATCTGGGGGTGTGGGAAGGGTTAGAGTAGACAGTTTGGTATCTAAGAGGGCTGGCTGTCACTCAGCATCAGCTCATTGCTGTCTTCTGACAGAGAAGCCTGTTGTGGCTGATCTCCCACATACAGTGCAGAAGTAGGTTTATGTGTGGGTCATTCCTGTGAGCTCTCAATAGGAAGTGCCTTTGGCTTGATTTGTTAGTACCAATTCTAGACCTTCTCAGCCTGCTCACCCCACCCCTTGCTTGGTAGGTGGTGCTTCTGCAGTGGCTCTACCTCAGTGTTTTGTCTTTCTTTTCAAGCCACATCTGATTTCTGCAAAATATGAATTCTTCTCAGTGGGTTTCTCTTCCTTCTAGTTCCTCTCCCTCTGCTCATTTCATCACTAGAGAGATTCTGATGTTCCCCTTGTCTCAGAGGACATAGTGATTTAACCTTCCATGGAGTTAACACTTCAGAACAGAAGCCTGTGATGTTTTTATCAATCCTACATTGACTGCTCCCCGACTGAGTACTGTGCCCACCGGGTTGTCCTAACTGCCACATTAGTGATACCACAGTCACCAGCTGATCACACCGCCTACCCACTTTTTGGAGTGTATGATATCACAGTTGAGAAAGTCATTAAGATGATTTGGAAGCAAATGTTGAGAGAATTATCTAGGGAAGGAGTTTTCCAGTCACGGAATAGCTAATCTAAAGTAAAATCTGACAGATGTTCGTTTTCAGGCAGGAATTCTTCAAAACAGAAATAATAATCACCAAATATAAGCAATGTTTTTGCTACCCAAATACATTGTAAATAAATATTTGGTTTTCTAATATTTGCCCTACATGAACCCCTCTAGCTAAAACAGCAAAATGTGCTCCTCTGTTCTTTTCTTTGTGAGGGGCATATACCAAAGTTGCTTAAGTAGAAAATACCACAGATCCTTCTTGTATCTTTTTCCTTCTTGATTCTCCCCATCTCACTTCTGCACTGCTCTATCAGTTTCTACCATATCTGTCTTCTGAGGGTTCTTGAATCTTGATTCTGGGGCGTCACCATGGACCAGCTTAGCATCACCTCCAGCTTGATTGGTAAAGCCAAATCTTCAGTAGTCTCTGCATTTCCTTTTGTGCCCTCTTCTAACTCTCTTTAGTGTCAGAGTGACCTTTAAAACATGAAAACTGTGGTGCAAGCCTATAATCTCAACACTCAGGAGGCAGAAGTAGGCAGATCTCTATAAGTTTGAAGCCAGCCTGGTCTATATAGCAAGTTCTAGGCCAGTCAAGGCTACATAGTGAGACCCTGTCTCAAAAAACAAACAAAACCAAAAAATATTGAAAATAGAAGCCAGGTATGGAACACACCTTTAATTCTAGCACTTGGGAGGCAGAGGTAGAGGAAATCTCTTAGTTCAAGGTCAACCTGGTCTATAGAGCAAGTTCCAGGATAGCCAGCACTACGCAAAGAAACCTTGTCTCAAAAAAACAAAACAAAACAAAAGGCATCAAAAAAGGGAGGGAGGGAGGGAGAGCCTTGCATAGCTCTCATGCTGATGAATTAGATGGAGTAGAAGCCCAATTTCTTATATGGGCCTAAAGAACACTGATAGTTGTGACTTAACTTTTTCCTTCCTGTTTTTGTTATAGACGGAAAAGGCGGAACTTCAGTAAACAGGCCACAGAAATCTTGAATGAGTATTTTTACTCACACCTCAGCAACCCCTACCCCAGTGAAGAAGCCAAAGAGGAGCTGGCCAAGAAATGCAGCATCACAGTGTCACAGGTGAGGGGCCCTCTGGGGCTGTGCTTTCCTGGGATGTGGGACACCTGCTCCTCCAGGGCCTCATCTGATTTCATAGCCAAATGGCCATCTTCAGAGAAGCTTTTTTAAAATTTACATATTCCCTCAATTAATGCAAGAAATCAAAGTTTAGGTAATTTTTTAAAAAAATCACTAACTGATGAATAGTGAAGATTCTATCTATCTTCTGGCCCCTGGTGTCAATCTGCCATGGGGAGAGGCATGGTCACTTTCCTGTACATGTCATGTAGGCCTGGCTTCCTGATTTAGATGACTGAACTAAGCTTCTTCAACAAAAATCAGTGTATTTATTTTGAAAGGAAATTGAACTTTTGAGTGAAAGCCTCGAGGAGCTCAGGGGGCCACTTGTAGGGGTTGTGCTATGATGTTGGAGTCCTGTGGATTTCTTTTCTTCTCACTCAACGTTGTATTGCAGTTTGAGACACTTCAAAAACAGACAAATAACTATAGCTTTAAAACTAAATATGTAAATCAGAGGTTGAAAGTGTGCTGTTTCTGTGGTGTGGAACCATGAAGATTTCATTTCATATTTTATCTCAAGAAAATTTGCAAATAATCAAGGAATACTTGAGAATATGTTTTTCTACTTTAGTATGTCCAATTTTGGATATGTCATAATTTGTTTCAGTTTCCTTATTGTTGAACTTACAGCTTGTAAAATTAAAAATTGTGAATTATAAAAAATATATAGTCTTCCTCAAGGCTAGAAAGATGGCTCAACAGTTGTTCTTCTACAGGACCTGGATTTAGTCCCCAGAACCCACAGGACTACTCATAACTATCTGTAACTGCAGTCCCAGGGCATTCAGTGCCCTATTAATAGTCAGTATGGGCTCCCCGTCAGGCACTTGAAGCACAGACATATATCCAGGCAAAAAACTTATACACATAAAATAATTAATTCATTAATTAAAAATATATATTCCTTTATCCATTGAAAAGCAGTATATCTGTGTCAATAGGTATAGACTTGTGAGTTATTTGCTAAATATTACAGTAATCATTTATATAGCATGTATATTTCTTTAGATTTTATAAATACTATGGAGATGATTTCAATATACAGGAAAGTGTGTGTAGGTGAAATGCAAATACTAAGCCATTTAAGTAACGAGCATCTTCTAATTTTGCTGTTCCCTGGGGGATTCTAGAGCCCATCCACATGTGGTAACTGAAGGATAGTAGTAAATATCGAACTGGAATTATTTTTTAAAATAAAATTTTACCCAAATTTTCACATATTTGTTTATTAATGACCAAGTAATCAATGCTTGTTGTTTGGAATGAATGGTGATAGTGTACTAGTTCTAGCAATGTGGAATTTAAAGAAAAGCTAACTTGCTGGGTGGTGATGGTGTACTAGGGAGGCACAGTTAGGCTGATTTCTGTGAGTATACAGAGTGAGCTTCAGGACAGCCAGGGCTGTCCTGTGAGACCTTGTCTTGAACCCTCCCTGAACCCCTCCCTCCCAAAAGAAAAGAAAGAAATGCTAAATCTTCCAAAAGTTTGGCATTCAATAGGGACCAATGATCAAAATTCTAAAACAATGTACTCCAGCTACATATTAAAAATGTGTTCTATGTCTTAATTACTGTCCCACTGCTCTGAAGAGACATCATGGCCAAGGCAAGCCTTATAAAAGAAAGCATTTAATTCAGGACCTCCTTATGGTTTTAGAGGGTTGGTTTTTGATCATCATGGCAGGGACAACAGGCACAGCACTGGGGCAGTGGCCAGGAGTTTTACATCTACATCCATAAGCAGCAGGTAGGCAGAGAGACTGATCTGGATGTGGGCTTTTGAAACCTCAAAGCCCACCCCGAGTGACACACCTCCACAAAGCCATACCTCCCAGTCCTTCTTAAACAGTTCTACCAACTGGGGACCAAACATTCAAATATGAGCCCATAGGGGCCGTTCTAATTCAGATCACCACATCCTGCCATACAACAACAAGACATAAGAAAATCCCCCTCATTAGAAGGACTTACATTAATGTCCTAAGTGATTATTATTTAAGAGAAAATAACTGGGCAGTGGTAGCATACACCTTTAATCCCAGCACTTGGAAACAGAGGTAGTTGGATCTCTTTTAGTTCAAAGCCAGCCTGATGTATAGAGCTAGTTCTATGACAGCTGGTGCTGTTATACAGAGAAACCCTGTCTAAAAAAAAAAGAGAGGAGGGGGGAGAAAAAGAGAATAAATAACACTGATTTTGCTGTGTTGTTTTTTGAGACAGAGTCTCATTGTGTAGCACTGGCTGACCTAGAACTAACTCACTAAGATCTGCTTGCCTCTGCCCCCATTACTGCTAGGATTATAGACTTGGGGCCACCACTCCCTCCTTACCATAGGCTGAATTTTTTTTAACTTCTGTTTTAATGTTGTTTCCAGAGCAACTTGGATTTGTAATTAGGATTTCATTCAAGGCTTGCTTTCTTTCACTTATTAAATTGTGGTATATTTTGATCTCTGCCCAGTTTCTTTTTAAAATGTTTTATTTAGTGTGTTTGTAGGCATGTATGTGCTACTGAGTGTGTAGAGATGGGGGAACAACTTTCAGGAGTTGGTCCTCTACTTCCTGGATTGTAGGGCTAGAACTTGAGTCTTCAGGATGGCCAGTTTCAAATGTGATGTAATTGATTTAGATTTCCAGGTACAAAGTTATGTCTAATAGAAAATGCCTCTGTCCAGGCTGTGTAGCACTGGCTGCCACTTGAAACCCTGAGTATAATGTGCTAGGTTCCAGGAAAAGACCAAACCAAAAGTGTTTCAGTTTGAGGTGAGTTTTCTTGGATATTTGAGCTGTTGATCTTGTTGCTCTGACCAAATAACTGACAGGGTGATGGAAGGGAGGAAGGCTTATTGTGACCACAGTTTGAGTGTACCGTCCTTCATGGCAGGAAGGATAATGGCCAGAGTTTGTGGCTGTGGGCTATATTATGTTAACTGTCAGGAAGCAGAGAGGAATGAACTTTGAATCCCATTGTGTCTTACTCTTTTTATTCCATTTGGGGCTCTGGGTCATGGATTGGTACAGTTCACATTCAAGGTGGGCTTTACTCCTCCATTACGCTACTCTGAAAATGACCTCACAGATAGTCCCGGGTGAGACTCGTAGGTGACTCTAAACCCAACCAAGCTGAGCATAAAGATTAAACAGCACAGTGCATGTCCCCAAATGCTAACGAAAGGGCTTATATGCTGAGCCAGCTGACAGCCTCTGCTTTCCTGCTTAAGTGGTGTGGATCCTTTAAGGTGTGTTTCTACTCCCACTCTTTGTTTGTAACTTTTTAACAATACATCTAACACTGGGGAATAACATACATTATAATCTTTTCAAGAGCTCTATAATCCATATTTTTTTGATAGCTGTAGTATGTAGCAATTTGGATGTAGTTCTAGGACATAGCATATACTTGGGAATTAGCAATAAAAGGTTTTCTTCTGGCTGTTCTGTCAGATTTCACTTCTAAAGCAGATGAGTGTTTTAAAACAAGTGTTTTAAACATTGTTTAGTGCATTCGTTTGCATTTGTTTCTACACTTTGGGAAGTATGGAAATAACATTTTTCAGTATGGCCTGGCCAGGCTGGCATTTGCTGCTGCTTCCTGCCCATACCTCCATGTGGAGATCTAGGCATGTGTCCCCATTCCTGACTGCTTTTTTACTATGTATTTGTTTCTGTGTGAGGGTATGGTGTGCAGTGTGCAATGGCACATCCATGGCATTAGTTCTCTCCATTATACAGGTTCCAGAAACCAAACTCAGGTCATCAGGCTTGGCATCAAGTACCTTTACCTGTTGAACATTTTGCTGGGTCATACCTGGTTTTTATGCTTCTTGTCTTTATTTGAAAATATGTCTTGCTGTCTTGCTTAGGCTGTCCTTGAACTTGTGGATATAATGATCATTATGCTTCCATCTTCCTAATAGTTAGGGCTACAGATGTCCACCCTCAGACCTGGCCACACCATTTATTTTTCTATAGGTTACATTTTGAAATCCTCCTAGGAATTTTTTGAGGAAAAGGTGAAGAGACAGAAATAACATAAAGATGGTCACCTGCCAAAGACACGCTCCTGATCTTCTCTTCATCATAGGCATTCAGTTGTTGGTGTGTGTATTTATTTAAATTGACCTACTTCCTCTCTAAAAATAAGCTTCCCTGAAAATCCCTTTTTCCATATCTCTGAAGTAGATGAAATGGTTATTCTGTTAAAAACATTGGTTTCTATTCTTATAGTTTTGAGTTCAAGTTCATGAGAAGTGAAAGCAAATATTAATTTTGTTTTACTTTATATGGGTGTTTTCCTTCATGTGCGTCTGTGTACCATGTACATGCCTGGTACCTACACAGAAGGCCATCAGTTTCCCCTGAAACTAGAATTACAGACAATTGTGAGCCACATGTGGGTGCTGAGAGCCAAACCTGGATCCTCTGGAAGAGCAGCCAGTGTTCTTAACAACTGAACCAGCTCTCTAGACCTTAGCAAAGAATTTCTGTTTCAGACCTAAAAGGTCATCTGTCCTGAAAAGAGAATGGTGTGGTCTAAAGTAGAATTATACTGAAACACAGTTATACTTAGACATCAGAGCATACCTTAAAATACAGAAAACAGATGACAAGAATAATATAATTTTTGATATTGCATATAAAACTGAAATTTTTATTACTATATCAAGTAATACTTTAATAATTAAGAATCAAATAAGAGCCAGGCATGGCAAACCATACATGTAATCTCAGTATATGAGGACCTCCTGTAAGTTAATAAGGAATAGGCCATGCAGTCTCTATACCTTCCCAGCTACAACCAACTTGAAAAGTGGGGAAAGGTCTTAGTGATGTCATAGACTACACAAGTGGTCAATTAGATGAAAATATCTTCATTCTCAATAGCAATCAGGAAAACATAATTGAAAAAAATACAATGACTTAACATTATGCATTAGCCAAAAGTCAAGTTTAACCATGCCAAGGGTCCTGAGCCTGTGTATATGGACCTATCAGGGGACAGGTTATTGTATCAGAAATGCCCATTCCAGTCAACCCACAGTTTCATATCTAGATGAAATCGCCCTAAAAGAAAAAAACCTCTCATCTAAAAGGTATATTAAGACATTGGAAGAGTATTGTCAGCAACACTGAAGTATCTGAAAACTTGAAGTAGACAGTTGTTCATTTGCCTAAAAAGATGGATAAACAGAGTAGATTCCCACAGTGGTGCCCCTACACCAGGAGGATGAATTTTAATGTGTGTCAATTCCAGTGTGTCCTAGAAACATCATGTCAAGTGAAAATGCAAATTGTAGCAATTACAGAGTATATAGTTGTCTTCCGTGAAGTCAGAAGTGAAGACACATGTGATCAAATACAAGAAGAGAAGTCTGACAAAAGAAAGAGTTAACCGAGTGGGATCAGGAAGGAATATTCAAAGTACTTCACTGGAGTTAATAATATATGTTTCCATTCTATTGGCAAGTTTGCAGGTACTGACTTAATTATCTCATTATAAGAAAGCCAGGCATGGTGGTATGTCTAGCATTGAGGCAGAGGCAGGTGGATCTCTCTGAGTTAGAGGTCAGCCTGATCTACACAGTAAGACCTTGTCTCAAAAAAGAAAAAAAAATGTCAAGGAAGTCTTTGTTAACTGTTCAACTGGTACTTGGCCTTACCTAATAGAAATATGTACAGATATTTGCCAAAAGATTCTTACTGGAATGTCCATGGTAGTGGTAGTCATGACAGCCAAGACATGGTGCAAATGCCCACAAATGGGGAAGTCATTGTTGTTTCATTGCACTATAATTTAGCAGTGAAAATGGACTATAGCTCTCTTTATCTTCATAATGCTTGTTCTATTTGTAACAAGCTCAGAAACAGGTCCTTAGGTGCTGGAGGTAAGGGCAATAGGTGCCTGTGGGGGAGTAGTTGAGAGGGAAGGAATGCTTCCTGATCTGAAGTGTTGGGTTCCTGGGTGTGTTCATGCATGCCTCTTTTTGCATGTATATTTTTCACATCACCCAAAGTTTACATGCACCTTGACAACAAACCTGCTCTTGAGATTATGTAAGGTTTTGTGGGAAAATGTAACATGAGATAAAATGGACAGCAACTTAGAAAATGATAGATGTAGATGCTATGGAGAAAAATAAAAGAGGGAGAGCATGGTTCTGCTTAGTAGGTGAAGGAAGCCACCTCCTGAGAAGTCTTTGTAGAGTTGGAGAGCTGGACACTGCAGCTGATGAGGAATACTTCAGCCGATGTCACAGCAGCCTGAGCAAAGGGGAGTCCAAGAAGCTACTAAAGAGTCCATGGTGTCCCCATGGCTGCTAGGCAGTGGGGATGACTGCAGCTTTACTCTGAATGAGATGAGAAACAGAAGAGTGACACTATTGCCTGTGCTCTAATGGGATTGCCATTGTGGCTGTAACTGACCATGATTGGGTGAGTGGGAGCAGACACCAGTCCTCTGTAGTGATCCAGGCAGAAGATGACAGGCACATAGACCAGAGTGTCAGTGGTGGACATAATGAGCTGGGCTGGGTTCTAGATGGACTGTGAGGGGACAGTCTCCAGGGTCTGCTGGCAATAGGCAGTGAGGAAAAGTCAGATATGGCTGACATTTTTATCCTGAGCATCAGGGGATAGAGTTACTGTTAAGAACAACGGGGAAAGAACAATGGGAGAGAAGTTTTGGAGAAAAGGGTAAGAATTTCTTCTTGTATGTATAAAGTTTATTTGTGCCTTAGCTCTCAAAGCTCAGGTGTAGAAACATAAATGGATAGGAGGGTGGAAACAAAACCCATAGCTATCCTCCATTAATTCACAATGGCATGGTGTAAATACAAGTCCTCAGTGTAGATTTCAGCTGGACCAGAACGGAGCTTCCTGTTCTGAGGCTCAGTTCAACTGAGAAGCTGAAATTCCCTTTCACTCAATAACCTGAAGAGTCAAAAAAGCTGTTATTGCGAATTGCACATGCACCAAGACTCATACTTAAGTTGTCACATATTCTTAATTAGTGGAGCATATATTAATACACTTTTACTTTGGAATAGAGCTAACCCACATGAATTATTGAAGTTACTAAGACACAAAGCCTCTATTGTTCTCCTGATTCTGATTTTGAGTCAATCTTCTCTGTTAGGTGTTTTTAGAATGAAAAATGTTAACTTATTCTTCATTGCTATCTTATTGAAAAGTACTGCAATGAAAGATTGATTTTTTTTTAAACAGAAGAGAACCAGAAGCAGTAGAGGTTAAATAACATTGAATTCATTTCTTCATTCATGCTGTTAGCAGCATATTCCAAAGCCTTTTATGTTCGTTGGTGCACAGAACCTGTCTGTTAACAGTCTAGAACAGGCAACACTGCCCTTCTCCTTACAGATAAAGAGACTGAGGCTCAGAGTGACTCAACAAGGACTGTCACAGGCCTTCTCAAGTGGTGGGGCTAGGGTGGAGATGTGCTATAAAATGGAAAAAAAAAGGCCTGTTAACTTTTTTTCCTTCCAGTGGCAGTGTGGTGCCTGCATCCCAGGGGCCTAGGCTAGAGTCTGACTTGTGCATACAAACTGAGCTCTCAGGAGGGCTACATGCTTTCCCTAAGCTGCCATGCAGAAGCTAGGCTGGTTAGTAGTCTGAGGTCTCTTACTCATTAAACTACTTATTCCAAAGCAGTGAATATTCAGTAAGCTAATTAAAATTTGTAAGTAAGATTTCCTTATTAAAAAAATCTATTAAAACAAGAAGAAGACCGTTAAAATAATTATTAGGGCGGGGGGGGGATGACTATCAAATTACCATATCTGTTTCTGCTGTCCATAAAGGCCTTTTCAGTTGCTTTGGCAGCAGACACCAACAGAAATGGATTTCGGCTGGAAGTGTGCTGCAGATAGACCAGAAGCAACTTGGTGGAAAATGGCTGCTATTGTGTTACAGAGGTTCTTTCACAGTGTTTTAAAAGATGACAGGACTCTCATGTTCTAAAAGCTCCTATTTTGTATCCTAGTGGAGATGAGACATTCATTAAACAATGTGTGAAGAATAAAAGAGCTAGATGTAAAAATGAGAGTGCTTTGAATGTAACACCTAGTGTAGATCAGGGATGCCTAGGTGATATGAGGGTGGACTGTCTACCATGGGTAGTAGGGCTTGCTCCAGGAATGTCAAGTGTGCATATTTTAGACCACACTTTCCTAAGGGAATCTCTACCACTCCTTGTGATACCCTGACCTAAGAACAGAGGGACTGTTCTAGTCCCGTGGTAGACTTAATTGGTTTTTGAATTTTTTTCTACCCTAAAGGAATCTTCATCTGAATGTGTACCTTCCAGTTTTGCCTCCTTCACTTTACCTAGTCCTTTTCTTCTGTATAGATTTGTGTTCCCTCCAGTCCCTCTACATGCTGTCTCTCATCACTGCATCTCACCTTTCTAGTGCTTCACTTCTCTGAGGCTTGTCAGGGCAGTAGGCTAATCTGCAAGTCAGGGTCCCAGCAGAAAACAGATGGCATGCTCAAAATAGAATAATGTGAGACAATTTTAATAAAGTGTCTATTTATAAAACTGTGGGCAGAATGTAAGAAAACAATGGATGATGTTGGCAGTTGGTTCTGTTGATGCCTCTTAGCCCCCAAGAGATACAGGAAGGGGTGCCAGAACCTAGAAAGGATGTTGTTACATGAAGAAACCAATAACAAGCTCTGAGAAGAGGCAGCTTTACAGCTAGGATGGAAGGGGCGTAGATACTGTGGCCTCCTTTCCCTCCCTTTCTCTCATTTCCTACCAGCCTGCAGCAACTGGCAAGCCTGAGGCAGAGGGCAGCCTCAGGGCCCACAGCATGGTGGAGAGCAAGAGGTAGGAGTGATCAGAAAATAGATGGTGTAGCCTAAGGGCAAGGACACAGATCAGTAGAGGATGCATGCCCAGGCCCCCTGGCATCCCGCTCGCTATGTGATTCTGTGATGTTCCCTCCCAGAAGCCTTCTCCAAAGGTGCCATTGATTGCCTTTTTCTTTTCTATTGGCTGCTTTTCTGTCCCAATGCACCTATCAGCTGTGCCCAAACACACTGAGAAGGGGTTTACTTCCTGCTGACAGCACCAGGAAAGCCCCCCCACCCCCGTAGGAAAAATGGCATGGATGAATTGTCCACAGAAAGAAATTGGAGAGGAAGGCATTATGAGCAAAGAAAGCTCTGTCATCATAAGGCTGGTCTGTCAAGTGGCCATAGCCAATTTTATCCTGTGGAGGTGATGTTCTAGGAATTAAGATCCCTGGCTCCAAAGTCTCAGGCCAGTTTAGATTCCACTCCCCACTCCTCCATGTTTACCGCCCCTGTGGCCTTGAGTGAGTCTTTGTCCTCCACTTGCTTTCTCCATGTGTGTGATTATGCTAGAAGTAAAATTATGGGTGTTCCAGAGAAAAATATTTGAAAGTACCTATAGGTGGCCATCAGAGTCAGAAGCCATCAGAGTCAGAAGATGTATGTGTGTGTTACTCTTGTGGTGTTCTCAACTCACAACCCACAAGAGCCATGGAAAAATGGTGTGCTGATTTCTGCTCCGTCAGTGCTAGCTTTCCTTGGTATCAGTTTATGCCCTTCCTTGACCATTCTCATAGCTCATTTTTCTCTATATTCTAAGTATTGAAGTGTTCAGTGCTGTTCACTTAGAGATGGTAAATTCCATGTTGGTTGCAAACTCTTGTCTTATTCAGTGCTTTTTTTTTTTTTTTTTTTTTTTTTTTGGTTTTTCGAGACAGAGTTTCTCTGTATTGCTTTGGAGCCTGTCCTGGAACTAGCTCTGTAGACCAGGCTGGCCTTGAACTCCCAGAGATTCACCTGCCTCTGCCTCCCGAGTGTTGGGATTAAAGGCATGAACCACCAATGCTCAACCAGTGCTTTATTCTTAATGCCTAGCAGCATCCAACCCAAACACAAAATGCTTGTTGGGAAGGTGGCATAAGATGGTAGATGCAATGTTGAGAAGTCAAAATTGAGCCTGCCTAGGGAGAGCCTGCACTTGTGAGATTGAGTGCTTTAGATGTCTTATTTGTATCTATTAATTTACTCAATAGCATTCAACTAACAACTTCAGAGTCATTGGATAGTCAATGATACAGAGATCCTGCCCTATGGAGCTCACATTCTAATTAGGAAAAGAGAGCTATGTGTCTATACATATGTGCACACATGCATGAACACATTCAGATTTATATGTAAGTGTATGTGGTATGACCCACATATGACAATTGCATAGTTTGTGCAATTGTCTGAGATATATAACACAATATCAAATGAAAAAATGTGATTATTAGTTATATATGTATAAACTTACGTAGTGTTAAGTGCTAGCCCATAGAATGAGCACTATTCTGAAGAGATGTATAATGAGATTTTTGAAAAATAACTCTAGCACTAGCATTGCATGTCTGTCTGTCTGTCTATCTATCTATCCATCTAGTTTTGGTTTGGTTTTTCTGTGTAACAGAGTCCCAGCTGTCCCAGAACTAGCTCTGTAGACCAGGCTGGCCTTGAACTCAAAAAGATCTGCCTGTCAAATGCTAGTATTAAAGGTGTGTGCCACCACCACTGGGCAGAATTTACTAATTTATTTCATGTGTATGAGTGTTCTGTCTCCATGTACGCCAAAAGAGGGCATCAAATCCCACTATAGATAGTTGTGAGCCACCATGTGGTTGCTGGGAATTGAACTCAGGACCTCTGCAAGATCAGTCAATGCTCTTTAACTGCTGCTGAGCCATCTCTCCAGCCCTGCATATCTATTTAAATGTAATACACAAGTGCTTTACAAGTCTTATGGCAGATTCCAGCTCCCAAATTTCAGGGAAAAAATGTAGTTTCCACACAGAATAAATAAATAGTAATCCACACTAAGCAGTCAAAACAAAGGTATCCAGAAGGAAAATAAGACTGCGTTAAAAAGCAACACTTACACCATCCACCAGCTTAAGTGAGTAATAAAACTGACAGGGAGGGCCGGCATTGTCAAAGATGATTTTAAAGCAAATGTCAGCTGAGAATTCCATACCTGCCAAACATGCTTTTTGATAGAAGTAAAGATTTTTTTAAATAAAAAAAAAAATGAAAGAATTTGTCTTTCTCTTTAATATATAGATATAGATATAGATATATAGATATGCAATTCCTCATAGAGAAGTAAAAAGATTTCAGACAGGATGGCAGATATAAGAAACAGTAAGCAAAGGGGCAGCTGTGTGAGTTTGAATCAAAATCTATTGCATAAGGATACTAATGTCCTACTTTATGTATACCATGCATAGAATTAAAATACATGATGGTAATGTCTTGTAAGTGATGAAGGGGGATATTTTAAGGCTTTTACATTTTCCTGGAAAATACCAACTAATAAAGTGCCAATTAATGTTGAACTTTAGTAGTCAAGAAAGTGAAATCTTTAGTAACTTCAAGAGTGCTGAAGGGCTATATAATTTTTCAAATAAATAGCAAGGACATATCAAGTAAAAACTAATCTAAAAGGGATTGAAAGGGGCAGGATGCAGAGTAAGTGAAACGAATTAGAATTACTTATGAGATTATAGGATTCCCAAATATATCTATAGTCATACTAATATCAGATAGTCTAAGAAAACTAGCCAAATAGGATATAAAATGAAAATTATGTATTCTCTAAGAGATATACTTAAAATATGCAGACATGGGAAAAACAATTGTAGTGATATAAAAAAAAAAAATGTATGGCAGGCAAACAATAGTGAACCGAAAGCAATACCAGATTCAAAATACTTCAAATGAAAGGTTTTACTGGTTATACAAGATGATATCATGATAGTAGTTCTACTTTTATGAGCGCCCAATAACATCAACTCAGAACCATAAAGCCAAAACTTCAGTAATTTCAAAGAAAAATTAAAACCCAAAAATCACAGCAAGAGAATTCCACATCTTTCTGTTACTGAGCAGTAGATAAACATACATGCACATGTCAGCACAGACACAAAAGCATGTGTTTTAAGCTTTAGTGTATGTAAGAGTTATGGAGAGACCTGTCAGATTGCAGATCCCAGGTCCCTGTTTCTGTAAGTGCTGAACCAAAGAGTCTGTAATAGTCTGACCTCTGTAGAATCTACTTTAATACTGATGTTGATGGTCCTGGGACATTTTAATATCACAGGTAGGGAAGATTTGAACACAGGTTTCCAGTTCCCAATAATTACAGAATATATATGTATTTCAATGTTTGTACATTTTATAAACTAGCTATATAATCTGGTCTAATGAAGCACCTCTAATACATGCTATTTTTCCTCTCTACTTATTTATTTATTTGTTTGTTTATTTGGGGGGGAGAGGCAGGGTCTTAGGTAGCTCAGGCTGACTTGGAGCTTGCTGTGCAAGTCTTCATCTTACTTCCTCCCTTGTGAGTGCCAGAACAATAGTTATGTTCTAGCATGTGTGACTTCTTAATACATTTTGAACAAGTTAAAGAAGAGTATGCTTTCTGACTACAACAGAATTAAAATAGACATCAGTAATAAAAAGACACTAGAAAAAATCAGTTTGTCTGGAATTTAACTAGTACTAGTAGCTCCAGTAACCTCTGGGTTAATGCAGGATCTACAATGGAAATTTGAAAACATTTTAATTATATAATGATGGAAATAGAATATTCAAAATTTCACTGCCTTTTCCTAAGGCCTTGCTTAGAAATAAATGTATAAATTTAAGTACACATGTGTATAGGATATGTATGCATAGATGTATTTTGTACTTACATACACACAGGTGGCTAGAAGTAAATGATAGGGAACCATCTCAGAATGTTAAGGGACACTAACATGAGACCAAGAAGAGTAGGAAGAAGGAAATAGTAAAAATAAGTGAAGCGATGACCATAATTGAAGAAAACCAGGCCATCCATACTCCACCAAAACCAAGCATTGCTTCTTTGAAAAGTCTGGAGAGATAGCTCACTAGAGTACACACTATTCTTTCTCTTCTTTTGTTTTCTTTCCTTTTTTTTTTTTTTCTCTCTCTCTCTCTCTCTTTCCTTTTTGGTTTTTCGAGACAGGGTTTCTCTGTGTAGCTTTGGAGCCTGTCCTGGAACTCACGCTATATACCAGGTTGAACTCAGAGATTCGCCTGCCTCCTGCCTCAGCCTCCCAAGTGCTGAGATTAAAGGCATATGCCACTAACGCCTGGCCACACTATTTTTGCAGAAGACCCTAGTTCAGTTCTCTGTAACCATATGTGGCAGCTTGCAATGGCTTGTAACCCCAGCTCTGGGGCATCCAATGCCTTTGGCCTCCATGGTCATCGCACATGTGCCCATATCCACACAGAAACATACTCATGTAGGTAAACACTTGAGTGTTCAGTCTTCTAGTGTTCAGCATGAGTCACATGTGTTTGTAGTTTTCATTCTTGAAAATGGAATAGAAAGACAACTGTCTATGTATAAATGGGCACCTAAAGGAAGAGGAGAGTAGACAGACCTATTCTGAACTCAGAGCAGCATGGTTTTGTCTGTGTACTCCACCATTTACTAGTTGCATGCCTGGAAAAGTTATTAAGATTCTTTATGTCTTTGATTTCTTGTTTATAAAATGGGAAAAATAATAAAAACCTACCTCATTTGGTTGTTAGGAGGATTGATAACCATATATAGAGTGCTTTGCATGGGGCTGGACACTTTGGAAGCCTTTGTAAATGTTTATGCTTGGTACTACAAGATGATATGTGGTGACCAGCAGAATGAGGATGCAGTTAAGCCTGCATGCAAGAAGGCAAAGCAATGATAAGAGGGCTGCTTTGGGGAACACTGTGTCTTTCCAACATTCATGAGATGTGTGGATGAATAGTCCGGCTGGAAATGAGTCCAAAAGTGGACTCACTGGCAAAGCCTGTTAGTGGTCTGAGCTTTTGATTTGCACTGGGGGAGATCTCAGAGCCCAGGGGTGGAAAGTGGTTTTAAAAAATTGGGACCATGTCAGGTGACAATAGAAGACAAAAGGAGGGACAACCTGGAGTGATAAATTTTCTTTTCTTATGTTTCATTCAACTTGTTAAACTATTGCCCTGCAGGTACACCACTAGCTACTAGCCGAAACAGATTTATCTGAGTTACTCATAGCCCATAATAGACAATGGCACTGCCCTTTTATATCATATATTTTGAGGATATCTACAGCTCAACTGTATATCCAAATGCAGTCAGAATAGCAAATACAGAAGAATTTCAGACCAAGCTGCCCACTGTCTAGTAGTTCTGAGACCTAGAGTGGGCTTTATGTGTAAGCTAAGAATGCTGATGTCTCTTTGCGAGATTCAGTGCTTATTGAGATCATCTATATAGATTGCAGCATAGAGTACTGTGTCATGAGCACCCTGTCAGTGCTACATTACCATCCATTCAGCTAGCATATGGAAGTGGAAGCTAGATATTCTGACCTCCAACAAATCAGGGTTTGGACTAACCCCAAACCTAGCCCCCAAGTTCTCACTGACTCCAAAAAAAATCGATCCAGGGTGAGGAAGGAATGTATCTCTTCTTAGACTCTCACCCTTAGACCTCACACTCTAGCCCTGCTGTATTCATGTATGTTCAAGGACAGGATTCCTCTTGACTAGATCTACCCCCTTTTAGATGAAGTCAGTCAGGGGCCAGTGTTCCTAGTGTGTGGGAAGCCCTAGGTTGACCTCCAGCAATGTAAGAAATAATATTAAAGAGAAGGAATGGAAGTCATGACATTTTTTTCTGGATTTTTCAAAAGAAGCTAGCATGTGTGTGGTAGACAGTGGTGCTAGAATAAACAAGGCTTGGTTAGGACTTTTATATAAGACTGAATAAAATTTTATGTTTTCATTTACTAGCATTTGATTTATATGAAAGGTCTCAGGGTAAAAATCTGCCCTGTTATTATTTAGAGTAGCCTTGAGTTTGGATTCTGGAATGCTGTATTACCCAGTGACAATTCCACTACTCAGAGCGACTCTATAGCTGTGATGCCCTATTCTGGGATGCTGAGGCTTCTCTAGAGCCTTGGAAAGAAACCAGGGAATGTTTACCTAACCTAGTTTTATTTTTAGAAGTGGGAGAAGCAATTTTCTTTTTCTTTTGAGGGAGGGAAAGAGAAGTAATCTTAAAGGACATGCCATCTGTGGGAGCTGCTCTTAGCATGTGTTCTTGGAAGATGAGTGGTGTCATTCTCTGTGCACTGTGGCTGCAAGACTGACAGTTTATAGACTTGTAGTTGAGCCTCTTTGTAAATGTCATGAGTGGTTTTCAGTCTATCATGGGTAGAGGAGGAAGGGCGAGGCCAAACTGTAAGGGTGTCAGCACATTATGGTGATAAAATTATCACCATAAATAAATAAACAAATACTAAACTTCAAATAAATAAACAAGTACTATACTTGACAAGTATATTTGCTTTAAATGACTTCACATAATGTGGGAGCAGTATCTCAAGTTTTTCGGTCCTCCTGTTAGGAGTGACCTGTGTTCCAAAAGTTGGTTTTCAAGACAATTATTCTAACTTTGGACTTTACTTTCTAAAATATAAATTTAAAATGACTGAATTATTAATCTGATCCTTATTTTAACCCCAAAGGGTTTTGTGCTACAAAGTTTAATTTTCACAGCCGCCCCATGAGAGGGTGTCATGGCCCCTCTTGTAACCTAGGACAGGTGAGCCTTAACTCTCATGACTGGCCCATAGTCATGTAAACAGGAATTTGCAGAGCTGGGATAGCTCTGATTAGCTCTCAGGCCCATTTATCTGGCTGTCCTTATGAGCTTCTGGGGACCCATACTATGTGGCTGTCTAGGCTTTGTCCTTCAGAAGCTACCAGATGCCTGCCTTGCAGAGCAGAGGAGTGAATGAGGTGAGGCTTAGTGTTTACCAACACATTTACTTTAAAAGCTCAACAGACTTGCTCTCTATCATTCATTTAAAACTGAGCTCCAGCATGGGGATGAGAAAATATCGATTAGAGAGAAACTCTTTGATAGAGGTAAAAGATTAACCATGCAGATATGTGGATACACTGCCATATTCCATTTTACACAGCTTTCCATTTCAGCATCCCATAATGTTCATTTAATTAGGCACACTACATAAAGCATGCATCACAAGTAAACATGAGGAGACATAGTGGCAAGTTTGTCAAGAGCTGTGCCCCATAAATTTTCAGTGGGTTAATTTTGGTAGTGATGCTTCCATGTTAGCTGAGTTCTCTCCCTGATGAAGTCTATGCAGAAGCCCTGTGGAGGAAGAGATAGCACACTGCATTTGTGCCAAGGAAGTCTTTAAGTGATGGTTTTCTCTCCTATTTACTGTTGTTATCAACATGATAAATAAATGTGACAGATATGGTAATGTAAGGTACAATTAAAACCAGATGATAAGTTGCCTATTGGTGATTGTATAGAAATTTAGATGGTTTAGCTTTTTATTTTAACTTATATATTTTGTTTTTCTTAAACACAAAGCTGTTGGGAAATTTAGTGGCTTGAGATTTACAAACTGGTTTTAATTTTGTATTCAGCACTCTTAGGCCTGCTACTTGAAACCTCTCTTAAACAAGGATTCCTCCTGCAGCTCCAAGAAGAGCAAAAAACTTATAAGTGTGTGACTTTTCAGTAGTGTGTACTTATTATCACTATGTCGCCTAGGCTAGTCTTGACCACACGAGCTCAAGCAGTTCTCTTACTTCCATGTCCCATGTGCTGAGATGACAGCCATGTATTACCATGTTCTGCTCTCAGTAGTTGCTTTGCAAGGCAAAGCTGCCTAATGCCATTTCTATTGACAATAAAGTGCAGACAGAATGGTGATAGCCCATTGACATGGCTGTCTTGGTGTATATGTGAAAACCACACACTACCATGTTTTTTCAGGATGCCAGATAGAAGTACTTTACAGAATTCTTATCTGTTAAGCAATATTAAATCTACCCTTAATCATGACCAGTCTTTGATGATTGGAATGCTACTTTCTGCCTGTGCATGAATACAGGTTTATGCATATGTGCATTTGTGTCTATCTGTGGGCATTTTCACACACAAAACTTTTTATTGTATGAAAGGGAAAGTTAACTTTCCCCTCTTTGCAGTGTGTTATAAATAGTGCCATGTCAATAAGTATTTCTCTTCAACATGATCTATAGTCACTGATTGTTTTCCATCATACAGGTTCCTGTAAGTTTTATCTTTTTGTCATTGCTATTATTGTTATTGTAAGTAGGAGTGTGGTAAATATCTGTACAAGTATCTCTAAATTCTTGAAGATAAGTTCTTATAATAAGGTTGGTCAAAGGATATATATTTTTGTTGGCATAGTCTCTGGAAAAGTTATGCTAACTAATTAAGTCACACATGCACACATACAACATGTTTCTTTACTCTCTGATTTCCTGGAGCTGATCAATTTGTTCTTGGTCTAGCTGCAATGTTCTTTGTGTCCCATGTGAATGGTTAACCAAGTGAGTCCCATGCTTACAATGCAGTCCTTCTCCAGGCACACCCTGCCCTAGGGTTTCACTACTATAGTCACAAGAAGGATTAGCTCCTAGCCAGAGTTAGCCCAACCACTTCAGGCAGCAATCTCCAGGGAGGCCCTAGTGCTCTCAGGAGTAGCTGAGGGTGCTCCCCAGGGTTTAAGCAGAGATTTAAGCTGTCACTGATGGGCCTTTTTATGAGTGTGTGTTCTCCTTCCTCAAACCCAGCTCCTTAAGGTGCTGCAGAAAGCCTCATATCACTGATTTTGTTCTTCCTCCCATCTCTCATCTCCACT
Organism: Cricetiscus sungorus; assembly: GCA_030556225.1. NCBI lineage: Eukaryota > Metazoa > Chordata > Mammalia > Rodentia > Cricetidae > Cricetiscus > Cricetiscus sungorus. The sequence goes on from JANBXA010000132.1 coordinate 7,444,535, forward strand.
TTTCCCATTTTCTGAAAGTAGGAATAATTGGCCCAGTATCTCAGAATCTTTTGCCCCAAAGTATGAGCCCCTTTTTGGTCCTCAGAAAGGGGTAATATGAAGTATATTGGTAATAATCTATGCTTCATTTCTGATCAAGAAATTCATGTATAATAAACTTTACATTCATTGTTCAAAATAAGTACCTTTATTTACCAAAATAAGTATTTGTATTTCTTTGACCAATTTTAGATTAAGTACAGTGACAGCTTAATCCAGAAGGAAATATTAAACATATTTAACCTTATAATTATAAGAAACAAAAACAATTTAAATGTTTAAGTTTCTATATATTTTGTATGCTGAGCATAAAAGTATATTGCATTAGGATAATAGGGGAGAAAAATAAAATGGAAATAATACTTTTAAGAACAAAAAAATGTAAAATTCTGAACATTAAAAGCAAGTTTATGTGTTTTAATGTGGATAGTGGTGTTGAATTGCTGTGCTATTGTTTTTGGCTACATTTTAAAAAGTAGTGTTGCAGTTTTATTTTGAAATGTCAACATTTATGACATACTGAATAAGATTGTTTATAACTCTAAGACTTATAATGAAAAATTGTAGGTGCCAACTTTAAAAATGTGCAAAGAATAAAAAAATGTCTGAGCAAGTACATGATTTTTCAAAATTTACTTCAGGGAGGATGCCAGCAATATGCCCTCAATGCTAGATGTGCCAGCTCCAGCTGCCCTTACCATCAGCCATTACATCATGAACCCTGGGGCTGGGCTGCAGTGGTGTGATACCATCTAGGCACACTGGCAGGCTCTACTTGTCCCTTCCTCAACTACAGCTGCTCCACCTGCAACCATCTTGGTTGTCACACATCCCAGTGCCTCTGCCTCCCTCACCCAAAATGTTCCTTACTCCTGGATCATCCTCCCAGAAACACTCCTAGATGCTTCCAGCCTCTTCCCTTAGAATGGTCTTTCCTGAGGAGGGTTAGAGAAGAAGTGACTACTCCCTAGGGTCTGGGGAGAAGAGGCCAGCTCACACTGTGGCTGTTTGTGTTGGTATAAACTTGTGAGGGATTTGACACTAAAATTAGGAGCCTTTATAAAAGTACTAAGGACTGGGGCAAAGTCAAGGTCCACTTTGGCTTCTTCCCTACTGAAGAAGTATCCTCTAATTTCTCAGACCTCCTAGGACATCTTGTGGCTCAGTGTGACCTCATTGCCATCCTTCAAGTTTTGCTAATTGTTTTTACTGGCTGCCATTGCTTTCGTGACCATATTGTAAAGTTAGAATGAAGCCACATAGTTACTTCTTAATCTCTCCACAGCACATAGGGAAATACTGACTATAACATGCTCAGTAAACATCCTCAGAAAATGCTGATGGGAAGCCCTAGGTTGAATTCTGGTCCATCACATTTTGCTGTGTAATTTAGGGCAGCTTGTGAATAGTCTGGTTTTCTTAATTCTTTCATTGATAAAATATGGATGATATAATAGCTAACAGTGATCAGATAATGCCTGTGCTTAGATCACCAACATACCCAAACTGTTTCTGCAAGGAAGATGTGTTATTATCATGCTCATTTTATATGAGAGGGGACTCAAGTGGTTAAATCACTCAGCTTGTAAGTGACATAATGTGGATTTGAAACTGTGTGAGCCTTAACCATTTAGCCTTCATATGGTCACACCTACATTTGAATGACTACCTGAGTTGAAAGTTCAAAGTATGTGTGGGGGGGAGCACTTATCAAGAAGGTGAAAAACTTTCCAGCCAATAAATCACTGTATGGATTTTCCTGTTGTCTTGTTTTGATGCCAGGCATTGAACCCAGGGCTTTGCACATGGCACCACTGAATTATGGGTCCAACCAAAAAACAGCTTTGGTTTTTAAAGTGGTGATCCTCAGGATGTAGGTGGGGGATATGCATGGTCATGGCATGTGGAAGAAACTGGAAGCTTTTCCTGTCAGTTCTTGTCCTGGGAGAAAAGTTCCAGAGAAATTCAGCAACCCACACAATGTACCCTTCCTTCTGCTCTGACTTCCAGAGGCTCCATCTGGGGGTTGGGCACACTGAGCATCAACAGGAGAGTGATTGTGTTTTTATTCTCATTTTTAATTAATCTTAAAATTCTTGCCTGGCCCTGTGTCCCCCTCACAACCAGGGTGGTGGATCTTTGATATGAGGCTCAGAAGGGAAACGTAGGACAGCATATTCCATTCCTCTTTACCAATTTCCTGCCTGTTTCCACTGTGGACTGATACACAGACCATCACAGTTCAGCTGGCTAGCAGGCCGTTCTTAGTGGCCCGTTCTGTAACCTGGCCCTGTTGTGAGCACTGTAACTTTTGTGCTTCCCACTTAGTAACCAATGGGTCTTCTCCAAGTAACTGTATCCATCCATTTAAAAGATGAAAACCATTTTGGAATTTAGGTGTCAATTTTTATAATAATTACACTGTTCTTGGTTGTGGTGTGTGAACTTACTGATTACTGCAGCACCCAAATCTGTGGTATCAGAATGTGTGTGATGTGCATATTTTAATTTGAGGAATAGTTTAACATTTCTAGATATTCATTTAGATGTGGTTATGCAGGTTAAACATAACATATGATCACTGCTTCTTTCATTACTTCCAATTAAACCTTGCTTGTTAGTTTAACCTCTAGGTAATCCCATCAAACAATTGATGTCAAGGAAACACTGCCCACAGTAGCTGCAGATGAGTGGCCATTAATTTTAATTGCCTTGATATTAAAGATTAAGAAGTATTGGGACTGGCAGAATGGAAACGATCTGATGTCAAGCAAACCCACTTGCTAAAGCTTCCCCAGGCTGCTGGTGATATTAAAATTTTACTGTGAGAATTAAATAAACCTTTATTAGTGATGACTGTTGTTTGATTGGTCCAGGGGTGTGCATAAACAGAGGATTCTTACATATCCAGAGATGAGGCCTTCCATGGTAGAGATTCCTCAATTATGAAACTGTTAATAAAGCTGTAATCTGATTTTCTAGGCTAGGTTTCATTAATGTATTATAGCTTCTCTGATTGTCAAGGTAATATTAACTACAAAGTACTGAATCCAACAGAGAATTGTTGAGAAGGAGAGAATTCTAAGATGGGCCTTTGTTGCTAAATTCAGAGCTGGGGAATTTTCATTAATTATTCTTAAGAAATGCCAAATCCCCCCTTAACCAGAACTGTCTCCCTTTGCACTATAAACAATATATTCAATACTTAACTCTTTCTAAGGCCTAACAGGCCAACTCAGGAAAGCCAGAGGTGCTGTTCTGCATGAAGGCAGCATGTGCATGCCAGCTGGAGATGCACCTCCTGAGCTGAGGCTAAGAACTGTGGAAGGTGAGGTGGGTTCTGGAGGATTTGATTTAACAAGTGGTATTGAACCTTTGGGTTCTGTTTCTATCTTGATTCTTTAGAACCTGTGCTTGTTTGGTTAACTGGCTTTTGGATTTGTGGCCAGCAACCTTTCTTCCTCCCTCCCTCCCTCTCTCCCTCCCTCTTTTCCTCCTTCCCTTCCTTTCTGACAGGGTCTCATGCATTGAAAGCTGACCTTGAACTTGATATGTAGCTAAGGATAACCTTGAACGTCTTGACTCTACCTCCAGAATGCAGGGATTATGGGTATGGTCCACCATACCTGGTTTATGTGGTGCTGTGGATGAAACCTGGGGCTCTGGGTATGCCAGGCAAGACCACTACCAAACCTACACCCCAGACCCATTTTTCTGTTTTTAGAAAGACATAATTTGGGGCTGGAGAGATGAGTTAGTGGCTTAGAGCTCTTGTTGCTCTTGTAAAGAACACAGGTTCAATTCCTAGTGCCTACATCAGGTGGTTCAGATCCTAGAACCTCTAACTCCTGTTCCAGGGAATCTGATACCAGCCTTCTCAAGCTCTTGCACACATGTGGTGCACATAAACCATACAGGTATGCATGCATACATACATACATACATACATACATACATACATACATACATACATACATACATACATACATGTAAAATAAATTAATCTTTAGAATGACACAGTTCTGCTATGGGAAGGGATCAAAAGTCTCACAGATGCTGGTTCTTCCTGCATAGAAATCCCTCTTAAGTCCCTGTCTCCTGCTTCAGGCCTGATCCTCCAGCAGAGTTATGTCTTTTCTCCCTTTCCTCTGAGCACCAGCTTATCTGGCAAGATTCTGTGCCTGTTCCTTTTCCAGAATACCTGCCAGCCAGGCCATCCCTGTGCACACCTGCTGCAGGCCTGCACTGTAGGAAGAGTAGGGAGAACAGGGAGGTCAGTGGCAGGGGGTTAGTACAGAGATTTCATTTTTTGAATTTCTAGTTGGAGAAATAAGACCAGTGAGTGTGTGAGAGGGAGAGCCAGGTGTTGTTTAGTTCAGAATAAAGTACATGTCCACTCAGAGCCACTCAGATGCTGTGGGCATCTTGTCTGGGGGTGGGTGTTGTAGGTGCATGGAGAGGAAAGAGGAGAAGCACCTGTCCTTTCTCTTAAACCAGATATACTAGAGGTTATGGCAGGTTTTATGGGAATGTACACAACGATCTAAAATTCTTCATAGGAGTTAGGAATAGAAAGCAAAACCTCAGAGTCATCCACATAGAGAAGGTCACTGAAGGTTTCAAAAATAGGTGAAGAGAAAGAAAAGAGGCCCAAATGTGATCCTTAGAGGATACAGAGAGGGAGAGACACAGAAACAGAGGGGGGTAGGAGGAGGAGAAAGGAGAAGAAGAAGGTGTTAGAAGAGAGGAACAAAATGTGGAGGAACCATGGGGAAATGAGCTCTGGAAGACATTGCTGAGTCTGAACACTGGGCTGAGGATGGCTGAGTGGCCTGGGCAACCACCTTGTACTCAAGACTTGACAGAAACAGCTACTTGGTGTAGATCTCTAGTGTCTTGATTTTGGGTGGGGTTTTCCTTATTTCTGTCTGGGGAGCCTGTGCTGTAGCATGGTTCCTCAAAAGTGTGCTCATGTGTGTATGTGTATGCCTGTATGTACTTGGTACTCCTAGGGCAGCATATGGGCAGCAGTGAGGCTGGTGCTATTTCCCTCTCAGGAATCCCCTGCCAGGGCTTTCTGGCCTTCTCCAGAAGGGCGAGTGCCATCAGTTGAAGAATGAGAGCACCATTTCCAAAGCAATTAAAGACTTGGCAGAAGTGGCCAGCAGGGCTGCCCACTGCAGAAAATTGGGTTGGAGGGCTCTGAACTGCTTCCCATTCCTTGTTTCTGCTCAGAGCCTCTGAGGAGCTCTTATGGATAATACCTAGGGTAGAACAATGGTCCTGATACACACCAGCAGTTCCTCTGCTAGATTAGTAGGCAGTTCTGGGAATATTTTTAAATTGTCACTTTAACAAAAGAGAGGCAAACTCCTATGATCAGGCACACCTTCTTATGTATTGCTGTGTGACTTTTAGAGTGTTTACATAGCTTGACTATAGGTACCTGGGCACATGGTGTGACTCTAGGCACTGAGTGTTGGGCTACAGTTTTGCTGTCTATGAGCTCTGATGAAATCAGACTTCTGCCAACACCCTCTTTTGAAATTGTACTGACTGACACCATAAGTGGTTTGAAAGAACAAAAGGAAAAGAAAAATGTGTATCCTACTTTATGTAATCAGCCTTTCCTCTGCATTTGCATTTGACCTTATTGAAAATACTTGAGTTTTCAAGTTGAGGTTTCCCACACAGTCACTGGCAGAGCCTGAGCAGCCATCTTGGCAGACATGTAGTGTCTTCCAAGGCAGGAGACAAAGGGATTTTTCATCCATTATTAATTGATGTCCCTCTTCAGCAGACCAAACATGATTCTACTATATAGCTGCCAAGATTGTTCCAGGCCCACAAAAGAACAATAAAAGTCGTTCTTCTTCAAATTTGCTTCATGATACCTAGTTTAACAAATGCTTCCAGTAGCTTTTCAGCTTCTTTCAGTAGCTTCATTGCTATGTTTGATGACATATTGGATATTTTTATGAGCAGTGGTTCCAGCCATTTTAGTCTTCCCATGGCCAGTTCCAGGAAGCATTGTTCTTCCTATAGAGAACAAAAGAGTATGCCAAAATGGAAAGTGAACCCCTAAAACTGTTATGTACTACCCATATGGTGTGAAGTGGCAGGCAGGGCACCGGGTCACCCAGGGGCTTCCCTTATAATCACATAGTGAGGACAGGAAGCTTGACTTTTTCTTTGTGACTTCTCTACCCTTTCCATTCCATGTTCCTGTACGTGGTAGGTGTCCAACTGGTTTGGCAACAAACGAATCAGGTACAAGAAGAACATCGGCAAATTTCAAGAGGAGGCCAATCTCTATGCTGCAAAAACAGCCGTGACAGCTGCGCATGCGGTTGCTGCAGCTGTGCAAAACAACCAGACCAACTCACCCACCACACCGAACTCTGGTACGTATGGCACTCTCACTCAGCTAGACAGACTTGGGCCACAGACCCTGTCCCACAGACTGTGAAGCTGCAGCCTCACTGAGGGCACAGTGGAGATTAAGGGCAAATTTGTGTTCACTTGAAGGCTTCTTGTGGAGATGCTCCATGTTGGTACCTACTGTTCACAGTAATTATACTTAGTCATGGCCTTTAATTCAGCAGATAGGCAAAGCTCTTATCACACACTGCTTTGTGTATCACATTGGGATGGTTGGTGGTCTGTCAATCAGCAGGTGAGAATGTGTGCTGATTGCTGGATGTTGGACACTTGACTGCAGGCTCTATCTAGGTGCAGCCTTTGTCTGTGCCATGTAGCTTGCTGGACTTGCATATAAAGATAAGGCATTGAACTCATGAATGCATTGCTGTGTGTGTGTGTGTGTGTGTGTGTGTGTGTGTGTGTGACAGTGGGGGTTGAACCAGGGCTTTGCATATGCAAAGCTCAGGCCTTTGCCACTCATTTACATAACTAGCTCTCTATTTTATTTTATTTTTTTATTTTATTTTATTTTATTTTATTTTATTTTGAGATAGTCTTACTAAGTTATCCAGAATGGCCTTGAACTTCATCTGGCCTCAAGCTTGTGATTCCTCTGCCTCAACTGAATAGCTGGGATTACATGTGCATCTCACCACAGATGGCTATAAATGCACTACTTTTGACAGAACATTCTGTTGAAATTTTATGTGGCATTTATAATGAAGTTAGAAAAATGTCTTTATTTTTTTAATTTATTTTTAATTTCATATGCATTAGTGTTTTGCCTGCATGTATGTTTGTGTGAGGGTGTTAGATCCTCTAGAAGTGCAGTTATATATAGACAATTGTGAGCTGCTATGTGCGTGCTGGGAATGAACCCAGGTTCTCTGCAAGAGCAGCCAGTATTCTTAACCTGAGCCATCTCTCCAGCCCCAAACATATGTCTTTAAATTACAGGGAACATGTGAAAGGTACAGCTAGCCCAAGTGAATGGGCTTGCGGGGTTTGGAGACTTTCTAAAGAGATTTTAAAATACAAATTTAAAGGCCCAGAAGGAAGGATGTTTGTTTTCTCATACTCCCATCATTTCTGGTGGGCCACACAGATGTAGGGTTATAGTTAAGAAAGAGCATGAGAAAAATGTGTCTTCTCCAGGTAATTCTCCATCATGGCAACCACATTGAAGAGCTCATTTGATGACTAAGTATGGAGAGTAATGGAAATGAGAAGGCTAGAACCAGCTCCTGGGTGCTTTTCTGTCTGTTTTGATTTTGTCTCTGGTTTTTCATTTGGGTTTGCCTTCTATAAGGTTTCTCCTGTGTGTAGCATGAGTAACAGGACCTTCTAGAGCTGGAGTTAATCCTCTATTCTTCTAGAGCTGGAAATGCCTCTTCCTTCTGTGTCTCTCTTCCTTTCCCTGCCTCTAGGTCTTAGGGATTGTGTGTGTGTAGCTCTCTGTTATTCAGCTACTTAACTCTTTCCTTTCCAGGTTCTTCTGGTTCTTTTAACCTCCCAAATTCTGGGGACATGTTCATGAACATGCAGAGTCTGAATGGGGATTCTTACCAAGGGTCCCAAGTCGGAGCCAATGTGCAATCACAGGTAGGAGAAATGCCCCAGCTGGGGCCTTTCTGGTAGGGTAGGGTTTGGGCTCAAAACTCCCCACTCTGACCTGTGGAAGTGGTCTGCACATCCATGCAGACCCTGTGCTGGGTGCATCCAAACGGGACTCATTTGCCCACCTCTTAATTCAATGAGAAGTCAAGTGGACAATGTCTTTGACAATTCAAAGCTGATGAACTTTGTGAATGCATTCGGCTCTGGCTTGAGCTCATGGAGATGGGGGTGGGGCCTTGTTATGACAGAGCAGAAGATTATGTGTGCCTGAGAGAGGGAGGGGGTGGAAAGAGAGAAAGAAAGAATAAACAAGGGAACACACTGCTCTTTTATTCCTGCATTTTTGAAAGTCGGGGAACTGAAACCTGAATTCTTAAAGCAGATCCCAGGTTCAACCCCTTTCTTGTCCTCTTAACTGAGAACAAGCGCTCTTGGTCTTATGCATTGGTGGTCGGGACTGGTGTGTGTCAGGGTAGGGAGATTGACTCAGTATTCATTATCTGTGAGTGGATTTTCACCCACAGCCACACACATTTGCTTGCTGTAGATGGAAATTCTGCATTATTATAAAGATGCTATTGTTTGGCTGGTGTGAAAAACTAAGGTGTTTGTGTTTAAATATGCAAGGAATCTTTGAAATCCCTCCAGTCACATTTGATTGATAAATTTGTCTTTCATTGAAGATGCTCCACCCTTGTGGCACACATAATTCAAATTGTTCCCTTTTGTAAGTGATGGTGTTTTAATAGATTGAGGTGATGAATTCTGTTCCGTCTCACTTCTAGGTGGATACCCTCCGTCATGTTATCAATCAGACGGGAGGCTACAGTGATGGCCTTGGAGCAAACTCACTGTACAGTCCACATAACTTAAACGTGAGTACCCTGGGGAGTCAGCTGTGGGGATGAACAAGTTAATAGTCACTCCACATCTTGTTGGCAGTTGAGGGCACCAGTTTCAGTGCTTGGTGTTATGTTGCTGCCCTTTGAAGCTCTCATAGATGCCCAAGAGGGGCTGGTGTCCTATCATCAGTGGGGACTTAAGTACCAGCCCATTAAGACGACATTTTCTGGCAGCCATTCTACTGTGTTTGGGGGATGGTGGAAAACCAGTCATTTATTTTAGAATCAAGCAGCAGGAAAATTCCCCAGCACAGAGCAAGTGAAGATGATACAACCTTGGAGGCCCAGCATATTGGTAACCATGCTAAACAAAGAACCCCATTCTTTGGGCAGCTGGCTGGGCTGTGGACCTGGGGTACAAAATGTGACCTGTGAGTTTAATGGCCCCTCTGCTTTAACGATAGAGTAATCTTTCTACTGATTCACAAATTTCCCTTGCTTCTTACCCTGACATGGATGGGAAATGGCAAACTCATAGTCCTGGAAAGGAGGTGTCTGAAGCACCCTGTTCTGGGACTCATGCTAGCAGAAAGGAGAAGGGCCTCCCTTTTAGGGACTTCGTTTGCTCTAAGAGTAAATATTAATAACTTAAAAGGTTATTGAGGATGTTCAATTGTAAAGGAAAAAAGCACATTAAATGCTCAAATCTCTCACATTTGAAATGTCAAATCTTTCTTTTTGGGTTTATAAATAACTCATAATAACCCACAACAAGCTGGATAAAAAGCCTTTTAGTTGCATTTCTCCTTTTTCATTTAAGTGTTTTGAAATGCTTCAGAGAATGTGCGATATCCTTATCAACATGATAAAATATGAAGCCGTGATTGCCTGCAGCATTTTACAGACATGAATTCCATCTTCACTGATGAGGCTTGATAAGACGCTGTTGTATAATACAGTGCATAATCTCAAACCACCAGAGTAAGGATTAATTTATTTTGGGAAAAAAAAAAAGAAGAAGAAGAAGAATGCTCTTTGACAACCTCTCCTGCAGCTGCCATGCAGGGGGGAAATATTGTACATTTGTTGTTTATAAATTTGGATAAAAGAGGATTGATGCTTACTTCAGATGGGATCTCTTTAGGCTTGGATCTTTTTCTAAGGAGATTCTCATACCTGAAGGAAACAGCTTACCTTTTAGATAGGGGACACACATGGACTTGTTACCAGCCAACCTGGCATGACTGAAGCTTTCAAAAACAGTGCCATGGCTTACTTCATCTTATTTTCCTTTTCTACCCTGAATTTGATGTCTCAAGCTGCAAAATGTTTTTTTCATTTAGACTACCAGTGCTGTAGGTTTCCTTCCCACCCCTCTCTACCCTCCACACTCTTGATCCTAGAGCACAATGGTTCTCAACCTCTGGGTCGCATCCCCTTTGGGGTGTCAGACAACACTTTCACAAGAGTCATATATCAGATATTTACATTATGATTCATAATAGTACCAAAATTACATTTATGAAGTAGCAATGAAAATAATTTTATGATTGGGGGTCAGCACAACATGAGGAACTATGTTAAAAGGGCTACAGTGTTAGGAAGGTTGAGAACCACTGTCCTAGAGAGATGTAAGGGGCTTTACATGCAGAACTATGCAATGAATCAGAAGATAAGGAGCTCTTTACGGACAGCACTGTGGCTCCATGACAGAAAGCCTACCTCGTGGGCTCTAGATCCAGTTCCAGGAAGCAACAGCAATCACATACAACTATTGTTATGGAAGGAACAGTTGCCATGCCCAAAAGATCTTCAGATAGACTCTGGAGAAATTACAGATGGACAGGAGGGAGGCAGAGAAACAAGGGGCCCTATAGGGTGTGGGGCTAGGCTGACTGGAGCCTTAGGCAGCTCGCCCTTACGTTCCCTCCAGAAAGGACTGCCCCGTCAGTTCTACTCAGTGTCCCCCAACTCACAATCTCAGCACCTCCCTCTTCTTGACTGACATAAAAATACGTAGCGACAAGCTGTCTGCCACAGCAGAAATCTGATCAGACATTGATTTCAGCAATTGCCTCTATAGGGTGAGACATGAGGCAAATTTGTTTCTGAGTACTGTTAGTGCTGGTGCAGGTTGGATGCTGGAAGGGCCAGCAGCATGTGCAAGGCAGCAGCTCCATCCCATCTAAGGGCCCCACTTGCAGATAATTGGAATCCCTATTTGAATAGCATATGCCTCTCCACAGTTCATACATTTTCATTCTGAAAGATCCTATTTGGAGGGAAATTCTGGCCTTTATTTTCCAAGGGTTACATTAGCTGGCTGTCAGGCATGTGTGGGAGAAGCGTGGGTGGTTTCTCCATGGGAGCAGTGATGAAGCTGGCTGGAGTGTCTGCTTCCTGGAGCTCAAAGTTGCGTCAAGGCACCATGTTGAGGGTCTCTCCACTACACTTTCTGAAAGGTTGCTTTTGAGTGGTTATTTTACCAGCAGATCAGAGGCCAAGCTCCATGCCAGCTTAGGACTGACTAGCTGAAGTCATCTTCACTGAGCTGATTTATTACCGGGTCTTTATTTGATGGGATGGATTTGTTTTACATACATTTAATCCCACTTTAACACATGCTTCCAATTCCTGCCAAAGTGGGCTCAGAAAATACATTTTGCTAATGCATCTTTGCTCTTGTGTTGTCGGCTGAGTGTTGTAAATTGGGGAGTGGAATTAATATGTAGACGCGCACCCACTGAACTGTGCCTCTCCTTTCAGGCTAATGGAGGCTGGCAGGATGCAACAACTCCATCTTCTGTGACTTCTCCTACGGAAGGCCCTGGCAGCGTGCACTCGGATACCTCTAACTAATCCCCGGGGCTTTCCCAGCTGACATGCCTTGATAAGCGCATTCAGAGCAATAGGAGGAGAAGGAAAGCATTTTGTAACCCACCATCTACAGCTTTACTGTAAACCTTGTCTTCTTAGAGAACTCTGGAAACCTGTTTTTTAAGGAATCATTATCATTTGTATTTAAACTTAAGACACACATTTAAAAGAAAGCACTTTATCCAATTAGGCCAAGATGTAACATTGTTGACAGTTCTGTGACTGTTTCATCATAATTTATTATTGATCTTTTACATTAATGGTTCCACAGATGCTAGTTACTTGGCCTTAAGGGTAAGAAGTAACATCTATGCTAACCCCAGCTATAGAGTGTGCAAGGTTTGCCTTGCCTGAGCTGAACCCTTGCAGATTTCCATGCAGACTCTCACTGTCATCCTTGTGGGCTTGGAGGGGAGGCACTGTCTGCCTGTCTCTCCTAAGGAAGGTGTGTTCCAGAACTTCCCTTGTCATGTTTGTGTTGCCATCTCTTAGGTTGTAATTAGGTCAAAGACTGGTGGCCTCCTTTCTCCCTCTGGAGCACCAGAGCCTGGAGTCTGCACTGATTCAGACTGCCCTGGGATGAAGATCTCACTGCTAACAAAACCTGTCTGGGTTTGATCCTGTGCACTGGGTGCTGCACAGACTTGTCAAGGTGTGCTCATCCTCTGGGCAGCCTGGAAAGGCCCTGCTCTTGGGAGTGCTGTATATAGTGTAGCAAAAGAGTATTTATACATCCCACCAATCAAAACACAGCTTTATTACCTCATGCGAACTCATACAAACCAATAGAACCCCAACATGTTCTGTAGCTTAGCGCGCTCACTTACTACCTCTGAACAATATTCACGCTGTAGTTTGTCTCTTTCTTATCTTTTTGCATCTTGTAATTAACTCTTTGTTTCCCTTCACAAAATGTAATGTACATTGTAATCTTTTAAAAGAAAACTCAGGGTTGTATTTGCAACCCTTAAAAAGCCGAAATCGGCAACATTGGGTCTGACTCTTAACACAGGATCAGCCAAGCTGTTGTAAATAGAAGCGTTTTGAATGTCCTTCATCTTGTTACTAATCCATACAGGGGGGGAAAAAAAGAAAAAAAGAAGAAAAAAAGGCGGGTTCTTGTGATGCGTTCAGATTCAGTATTCAGCACTGTACATTTCACCCTGTGTGGCGGGCCCTCTCCTCCTTTTGTATTGTATGCGATTCTGAAACTGACTGAGTCGTGACAATAATTTGTGGCGGTGATTCTGATGTATTAAAAGCGTTCCGTGTTCCTTTCTACTGGCTCACACCCTGGATTGAGAAGTCTTCCTTGTGGTAGTTATATGTAGTTTCAAACATGAATAAACTTTGCTTTCCTGGTTAAACCTGGATGCCATGTGTGTCTCTGCTCCTTGAGCCAGCACAGGCATGGGATGGGGGTTGGGGACACATGTGTTGCTGGGGACTGAGACAGCAGATACATGGTCTATGGAGGTAGGGTGACAGTGGAGCTAAGCTGTTGGCTGCTGTTCCTGGTGAGGCCTTGGACCATCCACTAGGCCATCTCATATCCCTTCACTTCCTGTATTTATGGACTGAAAAACTGAAGCACAAACCAGAATAACCCAGGACCCACCTTGACCCCAAACCTGCTGCCCTAGGCACTTACATACTTCTGATCCAGTGGTGTCTCAGAAACTTGCTAGATGGTTTTTTGACTTGCAAGAGCTTTGTCCTGTTCACTTCTTTAAACTAGTTGGAGATAAGCAAAGGTTTGGAAAGAGTGGGCCTCACATGCCAATCAAAAGGCAACTCTCCCCTTCTCCCCGTCTTAATATTGTCAGTTTGCAGTATGTACAACAAGCTAGACATTTGTAACAGATTGGACATTATTTTTGTGTTACTCAGATTGTAATAAAGTCCATATATTTGCATACATGCTTGTCACTAATGTCCAAATCTTTATAATAAGAGGCCCATTGCATATAATTGGCCTGTTTACTATATCTCAAGGAAATTGACTCACAGGAAATCAGATTAATGTTAATCAGTTGCAGCAAATGTCTATGATAAATATATCTGTTTTCCTATTTCAGCTGGAAGAAGCAGGCAGAACAAGGGCTGGGGCCACCGCCCCCATTAATCTTGCAGCAGTTATTCTGTGCAGATAAACTTTATAAAATAGATTGCCCTCCACAGCTGTCCTCCCTCATGTGGGTGTTCAGCATGCCCATAGGAATCTCTCCCATGGCTAAACAATTATTTGCATGATTCAATTAGCTTGTAGGTTAGCCTTTCTTATCTCTGTACATAAAATAATCCCTGAGTTGTGAGATTTTGCAAACTAGGTCCCATAGAAATATCACACACACACACACACACACACACACACACACACACACACACACACACACACCTTCATTAGCATTCCCAGGCACCCAAGGACTATCTTGGCTTTTGTCCTGGGTCAGCCTGTTGAAAGAAAGACTCACTAGAACTTACTGAGGATTTCCTAGCACTTGGCAGGGACATGGCAAGAGTCTGTGGCTATATTCTGGGGACACTGATGGAGAAACAGCCATCCACTGGCTTAGAAGATACTTACTCGTTTCCCTCCTTGCTTTTTGCCTTCTCTGGGAGGGATATTTGAAGAGCACACTGGCCTTCCTGCCAGCCTCTGGAGCCCGCTGGGATAAGTATAGTGTATAGGCTTGGAGAACATGTGGGCATTGGCCCCAAGGGTCTTGTGTAGTGGTAAGTGTTTTTGCTTGTTTGTTTGTTTTTCATTTTCTTTTTTCTTTTTGGTAGACTTCAGCTAGGTATCTTTCTTGGATCAAACAGTGGGTTAGGACCAGACCCAGAGATGCTGAATTCAGCTCTACTGGTTCTGGGAGCCAATGTTTCATGGGGTGTTGGGAAGACAGATAAGACCTATGCATGGAGCCAAAGGTAATAACAGCAGGGAACCACTCAAACCAGCCACTCTCAGGCAGGGGGCCCTGCACAATGGTGGATGGATGAGACCATGGGTGCTTGTGCAAGAATGTATTTTCACAGTGTCAGGAGCCCCAACACTCCAATAACTGTTCATTTACACCATATGCTTCCTGTCCCTTTTGTCTGAGTTGGAGGGGCTGTGCACTAGAGAAGCCCTTCAATGTGGAAAGTGATATCAGGATTACATTTCTAGATTTGGGGAGGGGTAAATCTGTGCCACACCTTGAGAAGGAACCATCCTGCATGCATGATCTCTTACCTGGGCCAGCATTGCTGACCTTCCAGCTATCACCGGTAGCAGGAACAAGAGTCTCCAGTGAATGAATGATGGCCATCATGCCTCCAGTGTGAGGTCCTTTCTGGCATGTGGTCAGAAGTATCCACCTCTGTTCTCCTAAACCTTATGTGATTCTCCACCCAGGCCTGGGTGTACTGAGGTGTATGTGATGATGACACATTGCATGGTACCACATGTCTGGATCACCAAATTAAGGGATGAATGATAGAAAGAACCAGTGCTCTAGGACTGGGCCAGGCTTCGCACCATGACTAGTAATAGACTCAGCATAAGGTTAGGGCATGACCCCTATGGGAACTTTATTGCTGCAGGGTCCTGTGTCTGGATTCTATGTACCCATGGTGTCTCTCCAAATCCTAGGCTCTGCCCAGCTCTGGCCCCTGCATCCTTGATGATTCTGCTGTATAGCCCACCAGACTCTTGTCTTTAACACACACATCCATGATGTGCAACACTAGAGTTTCTGTCCATTTTTTAAGGGGAATCTAAGGCTCGAGGAAGAGATGCCACCCCACTACGGTCAGGCTGTGAAGGCTAAAAACCACTTGGCCAAATATGCAAACAAATTTTAAGTCTGGGTATGTCTTAATCTAACCTAAAATTTTTATCTTTTGTATGTGTGTGTGGTTGGTGTGTCTGCATGTGTATTGTGTGGAGGTCTGAAGTTGACATCGAGTGTCTTCACCTTATTGCTGTCCACCTTGTTTATTGTGGCAGGTGTCTCCTTGAAGCTCTATGTGAGATCATGTCTGTCGTGCCTGCCTATGGGACTATGAACTCTATCTAGTCCTTATACTTGCACAGTGAGCTGTTCATCCACTGAGCACTCAACTCACTCTCCAACCCACATCTTATACCCCATGTCCAGTCAGTGTCTCTTTTCTGTCACATTGGGCCTGTGAGATTTCTGGGTCTGCTAACCACTGCTACGCCCAAGGTGTTGATCAAATAGAGCTGGGGATGGATTCCAGGATTGCAGTTTGATCTCAGTTAGTGTGTGTCCCAGTGACCTGCTCCCTGCCTGGTGACTTGGCTGATATGCAGGAAACTTGCTTCCCAAGTGCAGGCCCAAGTGGAGAGCCAGGAGCCTGTCCCCTCAGGCAGATGGGCACTGTCAGTCAGATCTACATAGCTGCATGATTAAGAGGGCCCCAAGACCTAGAACCCAGTAATCTGGCTCCCAAGGGACCCTCTCTAGTGGGTCTGGTCCTAACTGTTACATACCAGCTGTGTATGTCCTTGGGCAAGTCACATAACTTCCCTGTGCGTCAGCTTATGTGCCTGCCTCCTAGTACAACATGGTCAGGTACATTGGTACTGTACCCTATAGATAATCCTGATGAGTCTGGAGTCTCTGATAAGTATTAGCCTGTGATTTGCCTCAGGGTAAGGGCTGTTGTGATAGTTTGAATAGGTATGGCCCCATAGGGAGTAGCACTATTAGGAGATGAGACCTTGTTTGAGTAGATGTGGCCTTGTAGGAAGTGTGTCACTGTGGGAGCAGGCTTTGAGGTCTCATATATTCTCAAGCTATGCCCAGTTTGGAATGTAGTCTCCTTCTGCTGTCTGCATATCAAGATGTAGAACTTGGTGCTGGAGAGATTGCTCAGGGGTTAAGAGCATTGCCTATTCATCCAGAGGACAGGGGTTCAATTCCCAGCCTTCACATGGCAGCTCACAACTGTCTGTAGCTCTAGTTCCAGGGAATCTGACATCCTCACCACAGATATACATGCAGGCAAAACACCAGTCGCTGCTCATAAAATTAAAAAAATAATAAATTTTTAAAACTAGAGAGAGAGAGAGAGAGAGCAGCTTTCTCCAGCACCATGTCTGCCTGCACATTACCATGCTTCTTGCTATGACAACAATGGACTAAACCTCTCAAAATGTAAACCAGCCCCAACTAAATGTTTTCCTTTGTAAGAGTTGCCTTGGTCATGGTGTGTCTTCACAGCAAACGAAACCCTGAGACAGCTTTGCACTCAAATCCTCCTCATGTTGACCCTGCACTATCTTTAAGACCCAGGCAGATGCATCTTGCTTCGAAGCACCACTCTGCAGTACAAAGTGGTAGGGCACCTGAGCCTGGCTGAGTTCTGTGTGTGACCTTGGGCAATGACATCTTCTCTGAAAACTTGGTTTCCTAGTCAAGTGGTAACCCTGTTCCTGCCCACCTCAGAGGAAAGTGACGAGGGAAAGAACCTTCGTGATGTGGAGGATGAGTGGCTCTCCTCTCACAGTTACTCACTGATGGGATGAGGACAGGCCTGAGCACTCCCACCATGCAGCAGTCTTATCAGGAAGAGTCAGTTGCCAAGTGAGGCTCTGTGAGTGGATTGTCCTTTTAACTCAACAGCTCAGGCCAGTGTCCCCATGCCTCCAGGTTACACCTTAGCAAAGGCCTCACCTCTTAGCCATCTCAGGAAATAATAAAAGCCTGGTTCTTTTTTCCTGGTTAAATTTCAACAGAAAGTATACGCATCATTAAATATGGAAATCCAGAATTTTATTAGCAATCTGCTAGATCTGAACTGACGCCAATTAAACAAAAAAGATATCATTTATAAAAAGGCAGAGTTCAACTTGTATTAAATATGAAATGCAATTTTCTCCTGGTTTTGATTTATTACTGGCGGTCCATTGTTCAAAGAAGCATGTTATATTTCAATAGAGAAATATTGTTTATTCATTAATATTTTAAAACAGGCTTATTGCTGTGCATGGCTCTCACCGAATGAAACTTATGATTTAAAACATGAATTAATAAACACATTTGAAAGTGTTAGACGAGATCACAGCCTCTCATTTTTCATTTTCCTGGGAGCATATTAAATTTTTATAATTCTGCACCTACAGTTTTTTCTTTTAAATAAAGACACAGATTCCGAATTACTCTGCTAATTTTAGGTACCTGGGAGAAGGAAGCAGCGTCACGGAGACCAGAGTCAGGATGGTAGAACTCTCCAGAAGACAGGTTTCTCTTTGTAACATCCATAAATCAAAATGAATGAGCCTTGTGTGGGAGGTGGTATTCCTGGGTATGAAGGTGCTGGCTGGAGTGGGTCCGCCTGTGGGGCTATGTGTGTGGTGCGTGTGGGTGTGCCTCAGTTGCAACAGAGTGACAGACATGGGCACATCAGCTGGCTGGTAGAGTGTGTGCAAGCTGACTGTGCCTCAGTTGATCAGTCCAGTGGCCAAGCAACGTGTATTGAGGGCCTACTGTGTGCCAGGCAGCGTGCTGCTTCCTGGGATGTGCTGGTCACCATGATCTTCTTACCTTTCTCTTCCCATGCAGCTGCTCCAGTCATCTCCCCACCAGGGCCTGAACCTGTTCAGACTTTCTTCACACACACAACACACACAGTAGCAATGCTTTGCATGTGATAGCCCTCAGGGAATGTTTGTGAAAGTGCTGGTGGTTGGTGAACCTGTGAAAAACGGGGACCTCGGCAGGTGACAGATAGGGAGGAGCTTCTGTAGTGATGGCGGAGAGATGCACAGCTTGCTTGAGGACCATAGAGCAATGGAGACCCAGGTGGGTCAGTAGAGAGTATGTCCTGAACACCTCCCATCCCTGGGGTCCCCAGACCATCTGAGAAGTCTGATCACTGCTGCCTCCCAATGTCACATGTGCCATCCCTATCCATATGACAAGAAAGGAAGAAAGCCTAGAAGGGAAGACTTGCCCCAGTGGCAGGATTGGGAAGATACCATCTCTAGGTGTTAGCCAGGTTCACACTCCCTCTAAAGAGTGCTCAGAAAGCCAGACAGTGGTGGTGGTGCACACCTCTAGTCCCAGCACTCTGGAGGCAGAAGCAGGTGGATCCACATGAGTTTGAGGCCAGCCCTACAGACTGAGTTCCAGGACAGCCAGGGCTACACAGAGAAACCCAGCCTTGACAAACAAATGAATAAACAGGATGGGACATGAGGGAGGGAGGGGAGAGAGGAGGGGGGAAGAGGAGGGGTGGAGTGCTCAAGAGAGGTGTGTGCCTTTGAGTGCTCTCCAGGATGCTTGTGAGAAAGTCACTCATTGTCGCTAAGGGCTGGAGGTGGGGTGGTGCTGTTATTGCTATTGCAGGAATGGCTTAATTTTTATGAGAAGGAATGGGTTAGCTACTGCAGGAATAAGATAGCTGTCTTGAGGGTGGGTTGCATAGTGAGAGTGGACTAATGATCACTGGATTGGGCTAGTTACCATAACAGTGAGTTAACACAGACTCCTTTAGAAAGTTCCCAGTAAAGTGAGTTTGTCTATCTCCCTCTGCTAAATTATGCAACACAAGCCATTGTTGGGTGCGGACTCCGTGCTTCTGAATCCAGAACTGTGAGCAAATGCTCTTCTGTCACTTTTATGTTCCACAGCCTGTGTTGCTCTGTTATAGCAGCAGAAGATGGACTAAGAAAGTAAGATTGCAAAGAAAGCTAGAAATGATGGCAATGCTGCCCTTGGATGTGTAAACACAGGGAGATTTGGGGTGTCTTGGGGAAGTCTGTCATCAAAGGCTATAAAAGGAAAAGCCCCTGGTAGTATGGAATTAATCCTGCCTTTCAATTTACAGGACTAACTGGGGAAGGAAGTAAAGTCTAACCTGCCCCAAGCGTAGTTGACACACCCAGTTGACACACTCACTCCACTGGAGAAAACTGATTTCCCAATCTCAGCAGCTATAATAGGGAATAGCTCCTTGGTTAGGAGCATCTTTGTGCTGGGCTTTTGTCTGGTTTGAGCCTGTACAGGTCTTGTGAATGCAGCCACAGTCTCTGTGAGTTCACATGTGCACCCAACCTTGCTGGTCTGGAAGACACCGTTTCCTCTGGCTCTTAACAATCTTTCTACCTCTCCTTCCACATAGATCCTCCAGTCTTGAGGGGAGTGTGAGTCTCATTCAGGGCTGAATGCTCCAAAGTCTCTCACTCTCTGCACATTGTCTATTTGTCAGTCTCTGTATTAGCTCCCATCTACTTGCAATAAAAGGCTTCTCTGATAAGGACTGAGCAAGGCACTCATCCATGGGTATAGCAAGATGTCCCTGGGGGTCTTTGTATTTCTTTGTTCACTTAGCAGAATAATAGCAGTAGATTTTTCCCCTAGGGTTCATATCCTATCTAATTTCGGGTTCTTGGTCTCAATAGCAGTGTTAGGTATGGGTTCCATCTTGTAGAATGGGCCTTAAAACCAAGCAGAAAGTGATTGGTTACTCCCGATACATTTGTGCCTTTATTGCACCAGTATGTCTTGCAAGGAGGTCACTGCAATAGATCACAGAGTTTGTAGCTGGTGGATGTTGATTATTCTTTTCCCCTGCTAACCACTTGTGATTAAAGTTCCTGGGGTAGCTTTCCTAGGGTGATATGACTGGGTTGGAGCCCATAGCTTTCTTGAGCTTTATTGATGGGAGATCACATGGTTTTCCAATACAATAGTGTCAAATTTCCCACTCACAGACTTGTCAACCTTAGTGTTTTCAAGAACCCGTTGTTCAGACAAGAATGAATCATCATGTTGAATTCATGTCATTGCCTACAATATCAGCATCTTTGCAGCAAAAGCCTGTGCTCCTCTGTGATAGACACCTTCAAGTTGTTTACTTGTCTTCTTCTTCTTCTTCTTCTTTTCTTCTTCTTCTTCTTCTTCTTCTTCTTCTTCTTCTTCTTCTTCTTCTTCTTCTTTTCTTCTTCTTTTCTTCTTCTTTTCTTCTTTTTCTACTTCTTCTACTTCTCCTCCTCCTCCTCCTCCTCCTCCTACTCCTCCTCCTCCTCCTCCTCCTCCTCTTCCTTTTCCTCCTCCTTCTTTTGCCAGTGTGTTTGTGTGGCACAAGGGTATGTATGTATGTGTGTGTGTGTGTGTGTGTGTGTGTGTGTGTGTGTGTGTGTGTGTGTGTGCAGGTTTATATGGGTGAACATGTGTGGGGGTGTACATACATGACTATGCACAAGTATGTAGAGGCCTAAGATCAATGTTGGATATCTTCCTGGCTCTTTCTACACTGTTTGTACTGGAGCAGCTTGATCCCAGAGCTTACAGATCCAGCAGGGTCCTGTGCTAGGATTGCAGAGCACTGTCATGGTCTCTCAGCATTCATCTGGTGCTGGAATTTGAACTCTGGTCCTTGGACTTACACAGCAAGCACTTCACCCACCCCTATCTGCCTATCTTGATGACTTCTATGTTGCTTGTATTTTTCTTGCTGGTTTATAGGGCATTATAATGAACTATGGTACACTGCTTCACTTTAAATTGAACATATTTTCACCCTTCTGTGATTACTGCTTTCTGTGTTGTCTGAGATAGAGATCTGATCACCCCACACACAGGTCTGTGGTGTCATCTCTGTCCACATATGTGTCCTTCTATTATCCTGATTTCTCGTGACTGCTAGGTGGTTTGTTCACCTCTGCATCAATGCCAGAATTTTCTGAGTCTTCCTGATATGCAAAAGAGACAGGGTTTTCTATATAGCTTTTGAGCCTGTCCTAGAACTAGCTCTTGTAGACTAGGCTGGTCTCGAACTCACAGAGATCTGCCTGCTTCTGCCTTGCAAGTGCTGGGATTAAAGGCAATGCACCACCATGGCCCAGCTAAAAGAGTGTTTTTTTAAGTCATTTTTTTCTTCAGAAACATCTTGGCTATTCTTGGCTCAGTGCATTTCTGTATAAATTTCAGAATCAGCATGCAAAGTCTCATATTATAAATAACAACAACAAAAACAGTGTTGGAAACCATATATGCCTATCATCTCAGACTGATGTGGTTTGAGACCACCCTGGGCTACATTAGTGAAAGTGTATCCTAGCTTGCTTTTTGTTGCCATGATCAACACCCCAAACTTGAGCAATCTGGGGAGGAGAGGGTTTATTTAAGCTTACAGGCTTCAGTCTGTCAGTGCAGGGGCTCGGGTAGGAACCATTTCCACATACTCGTTTGTTCTCTGGCTTACTCAGCCTGTGCTCTTATACAGCTGAGGCCCCCTGCCGAGGGATGACACTGCCTACAGTGCACTGAACCCTCTCACCTCAATCGTCAATCAAAACAACCACACATAGCCACAGGCAATCTGATGAAGGCAATTCTTCAAGAAGCGGTCCATTTTCCTAGGTGGCTCTGTTGTGTCAAGTTGGCAATGAGACTAGAGGTGGCTGTGCTGTGGCCACCGATGTTGGCTGCTGGAAGGGGAGTTGTAGCTGTGGACAGGGCATTGGGTACAGGGGAGTCCTAGTCTATGTGTGTGTGTGTGTGTGTGTGTGTGTGTGTGTGTGTGGAGAGAGAGAGAGAGAGAGAGAGAGAGAGAGAGAGAGAGAGAGAGAGAGGACAATTTTCAGTTGTTGGTTCTCCCTTCCACTCGGTGGGTTGTGGGGATTGAACTTGGATTGTCATTCTTGGCAAATAAACACCTTTACCCATTGAGCCATCTTACCAGTGCCTAAATCTATATTAACATTGGGTCCACTCTAAGCACTACACACCACAAGGACATTTGCTCAACTATGCTCATAGCAACATTATTCATAATAGCCAGATCTTGGAAACAACCTAGATGTCCCTCCCTCGATTGAAGAATGGATAAAGAAAATGTGGTACATTTACACAATGAAGTACTACTCAGTGGTAAGAAATGATGACATCCTAAAATTTGCAGGCAAATAGACAGAACTAGAAAAGAAAAAAAAAAAAAAAAACATCCTGAGTGAGGTAACCCAAATGTAATATGTACTCACCCATAAGTGGATACCAGACATAAACCAAAAGATACCCAGCCTACAGTCCATAACCCCAAAGAAGCTAGAACCCTCTTCCAGAAACAGATGGAAGCAGATGCAGAAAACCAAAATAAACCATTGGACCAAGTTCCTGGAGTACAATCAAAGTGAGGGAGGAGCAACAATATGAACAAAGGAGTCAAGACCATGATGGGGAAACCCACAGAATCAGCTGACCCGAGCTAGTGAGAGATCACTGACTCAGGTCTGACAAATGGGGAACCTGCATAAGATGGAACTATACTTCCTTAATATAGGTGACAATAGTGTCACAGGGAAAATGTATGAGACCACTGGCAGTGGATCCAAGATCTAACACCAATGCACAAACTGACTTAGTGGAACCCATTATATATGGAGAGACACCTTGCCCAGCCTAGACACAGGGGTGTGGGGGTGGAGAGGTGCCTTCAATGAGATGATGGGACAGACTTAGACTTCCTAGGGAAGGCCTTACCCTCGGTGGAGCAGATGGGAGGGGGGTCAGAGAAGTGGGGACAGCAGGAGGAAAGGAGGGAGGGGAACTTGGATTGGAATGTAAAAATTAAATTAATAAAAAAAATAAGTAAAAAATGAAAAAACAAAGACAATTTCATAGCTCCGGCTGTTTCCAAACTCACTATGCAGCTAAGAAACACCTTAAACTTTTGATGTTTTTGGCTCTACCTCCCAGATGCTGTACTTACAAGGCATGACCCACCATACCCAGCTGTATTTTGTTTTCTGACATATCTAATGACATGTACTCACAATTATATTCATAGAATAGTTTTGATGTTTTTTAGAAAGCCTCCATCTTCCTTCTATTTACCCCACTTTCTCTATTCCTGATCCTCTTATTGTTTCCATACACTCAATTCTTTGGGAATATTATATGGTTGAGATCATATAATAATATGTGCTTGATAACTCATCCCTTCGTGATGCTGAATAGTATTCCATTGACTTGGACATACCACCATTTTTGTACGTGTCTATTGGAGGGTATCTTGGCTGCTTCTTAGTTTGGGTAATTATGAATGAAGCTGCTATAAATAGCTAGAAGTAGTTTTTTGTGTAGCTTGAAGCTTTTGATTTGTTTGAGTACAGTTACTGGGTTATCTAAAGGTGTATTCCTGAAGCCAAGGCCCAATGTATTGCATCCCAGTCTCCTGGAGGGAGAGTTCCATTGCTACACATCCTTATAAGCATTTTGTATTGTCAGTATTTTGGATTTTGGCTGTTCTGAGTGGCTTACAGTGAAATTTCATTTTGTTTTTAATGTGTTCATGTTCATGTGTGTGTTATCTGTGTGTGTATGTGGAGGTCAGAGGTTGATCTTGGTGTCTTCCTTGGTTGTTCTCCTGTAGCAGTCCAGACTAGGAGTGCTAGTGACTAGTGACTAAGAGTGACAAAAGATTAAAAGAGACAGACAGCAGCTGGCCTGGGGTGGGTCATAGACTCTGATGGAGATATACCACCAGAAGCCTGGAGGCTCAGTGAATTTATTATACACAGCCTGAAGGAGGCAGCAGTTTAGCTAAATTCAGTACAAGGTCTGTAGGATTCAGACTTGGGGTAGCAGTCTGAACATGCAAGCTATGGGAGGTCTGTTTTAGCTAAAGATCCACCCATTCACCAACATCTGGACTTGGACCAGGGGAAGATATTGTCATTCCCATTAGCCTGAGGCATTGGTGTCCTCAATGAGGACATGCTCAAGTCAACAACACATATTCACTCAGGACTTCATCTTCTCTCCATACTCCCTCCCCTGCTTTTTTGAGATAGAGTCTTTCCCTGAACCTGGAACTCACTGACTGGGTCCCATGGCTGGCCAGCAAGCCCTGGGGACCCTCCTGTGTCTGTCTCCTCAGTGCTGGCCTCTCTCGTGCACAACCACACTCAGCTTTTAGGCAAGGTGTAGAACCTCTCACTCAGGTCCTTGCACTTGCAAAGGAGGCACTTCACTGATCAAGCCATCTCCCCAGGCCCTTCTCTTGTACAATCGCCTAAAGACACATGGTACTGGTACTGAACGATTCCATCTGCTGATTTTTCCATTTGGGTATTTTCTTTGGAGAGGCATCTGTCCAGGTCTTCTATTTCTAAAACTGACCTGTCTGTTTCTTGTTAAATATTAACAGTTCTTTGATCTTAATAACAATTGTGAATATTTTCTTAGAGTCTGTGGCTCATCTCATTTTAGTGATTAGTCCTTTGCAGGCAGTGATGTGGCTGTGCCTTCTCTGTCATGTCTAAAAATCCATCTCTGCTAAAGCTCATCAAGGTTTCCTGAGTTACCCTGAAGGAAGGTTGTGGCTTGCTTTGTTTTTTTTTTTGAGAGGGGGTTGTTTTTTGTTTTTTGTTTTATTTTTTTTTTAGATGGGGTCTCTCTCTATGTAGCCCCAGCTGGCCTGGAACTTGTCATGTAGACCAGACTGGTGTGGACTCACAGAGATCTGCAGGTCCCTGCTTCCCCAGTGCTGGTATTAAAGGTGTGTTCCACCACACCCCATCCTCCTGCAGTTTTATAGCTGTGTGGCTTCATCCAGTCTGCACCACTAGGAAGGGTGCAGGGTTCATATCTAGACTTTGTCCTTCCCATATGATTTATTGTAGATCTTCTCTGCTCCATAGTTCTTATTTACCTTGTCTGCTGTCAGCCAACCATTATTAGGGATCTGTTTCAGGGACATTGGTTCTGTCGATGCATTTGTCTCTGATTTCCCCCATACCACACTGGCTGTGAAGTCTGGGGGAGGGTACTGAGTCCTCTCACTTTACCCTTCTCCTCCAGTATCCAGATGGCTGCTCTGGGTCTTTTGCCTCTCACTATGAGCCTTAACATCAGTCTAGATCTGCAAAATAACTTAGTGGCATTTGCTTGCAACCATGCTGGATGGTCCAAGGTGGGAAGACATGATGGGATTGAGGCTTCCCACCCACTAAGAGGGGCTGTCTCTTCAAGTATTCAGTTTTTCCTTCAGCGTCTTTTCGAGGGCATTGTAACTTTCCTCATATAGATCTTGTGTCAGGTACACAGAACGTTGTCCCCTCATCTCCCAGAGGCAGAAGAGCAGTGGGAGGAGAAGCCAGGCTGGTCTGTGTGCAGTCTCAGCACCAGCATGTATAGAAGCCACCATTAAGTCTAATACCCACCCACGAAAGTCCTAGGCAGAGTCCAGAGTGGCTTGGGGTAGTAGCTTCGTGATGCACCCATCTCCCATATGTGTAGGGCCCAGGCTCCAGTGGTCTCCTGTAGGCCTCCTGTCCAGCCAGTGGCTCCTGGAGGTGCCAATGGGGACAGAGGTAAGGCTCACAGGGAGGTACAGGCAAGGGGCTCCTGCTGAGGCAGCATCTGACTTGGAGGCAGGTCCAGCCTGCATGGGCTCTGCCTTGGGCAAGGATACCTGGCCTGGACCTGATCCAAGGGAAGGTCAGTCTACTGTCCGGGCTGTGTCCACCCCTACTGACCCCTATGATCAGGATATCTGGGGCAGCTCTCCAGACTTGTGTGAGGGAGACTCCTTTGAAAAGTGGGCTTGGCACCCCTCCCTGCAATGCCCTCCTCCCAGTGGCAGCAGGCCGCAGCAGGCTGCAGACAGGGTTTGAGGAAACTTTCTGCCAGGTGCACAGAGCATTGTCCCCTCATCTCCCGGAGGCAGAACAGCAGATGGGGGAGAGGCCAGGCCTCCATCAGAGGGAGTTTTCGCCCTGAGCTCACAGACTTTCTCGACTTCGGATTTACAAATTGAAAATCATTAATAATTCTAACCAGGCGGTGATAAATCTGAGATCTCTCTCGATGAACCCAGACAGCGTTTCATAAATCAAAAAGATTACTTAGGAATTTTTTAAAATCTGACGTCAAAATGTCACGGTTACTAATGGTTTCGGTAGATCTCGAGCGGTGATATATCATTTATCTATGCTACATCTCAGAAGTGACATGGGGGCAGAAACAGGATGTCTTTTAATATCTCAAATACAGCTTGGGCCGTAATAAAGGTGTTAACATGGTGTGGTTTCTTCCGGAGCTGGGGGTCTGATTGAATGCTGCTATGTGTCCCAAGACCTGGGAAGATCTGAGGCTTGGGAATAGTCTCCAACTTTCTTCAGAGGCAGAAAAGAGGTCCCTGAACCCCAGCTTGAAGAGGAATAGGCTTGACTGGGCTCAAATCCAGCTCTTGCCCACAGGAGCCAGACCCTAAGGCAGCCCCAACTCCCACAATTCCATGAAAGTAACCTGTTGGCTGCACTAATCGTACATCTTAAGAACTCTCTGTGTCTCATTCTTGCAAGTGAACCCCAGAGAGGCATTCATTCAGAGCTCCTCACAGCCACCCCGGGGCTCCCTGGTCTCCCCAGGTCTATTATAATCTGGACCTGGAATATGAGAACAACCCTGCCTCCTTGCACACACACAAAGGCCTATGGGTCAAAGGCTTACTTGGTTAATTAGCCTGTGGCACCTTGGGAGGTAGTGGGTCCTTTAAGAGATGCCGTCTGGTAGAAGGACATGGTATCACTGGTGGTGTGTCCTCACGTGGGTGCTAGAACACCAGCTAGGACAGGTGATCCTAGGTTCAGAAGCCTCCAGTCAGAATAAACCTTTCTTCCTGAGAGAGTGATTTCTTCAGGTCTTTTCATAAGGTGAGGTGGCTGATACCAGTCCAGAATTCTCTGGACCAGCCCCCCCTCAATCTGAGCTGTTCACATAGGTGGGCCTCTTCCTGCTTCTGAGACAGCTGCTCAGGCATGCCCCTGTCTCAGAGCCTTTGCAGTCATTGGTTAGTCCCATGGCAAGTAGCCAGTGAAGGCCTGTCTCACAGAGGGGTCACAATTGCTTTAAACAGATTGGTTTAAGTCCACACAAGCATGGCGGTGTGAGCCTAGGTTAGGCCCTTCCTTCTCAACCCTCTGCAGGACCCCTCCATCCTAAGGGCACCCCAGAGGCCAGAGGAGACTCGCCTGCCTGCTGGGATTCTTAGCAAGAGTCATGAAAGCCCTTCCAGTAGTGGGCCTGCTCCTCTCCTGGATCTCCTGGCTCTGCCATCTTGTGAGGGACCTTGTCTGAGGCTCTTCCTTTCTCTCTAGTTCCCCTCTTGCCATTTGGGAATGCATGACTAGGACTCTGCCTTCAGGGACAGGGGAATGAGGTGAGAAGGCAGCATGGGGGAGTGTTGCACATGTCAAGCATTTAAAACAGTGGTGCTTGTTAACCAGCTCCTTGTTGTACAAAAGAGATACTTATGTCTCAGAGAGGGACAGTGGCTTATCCCAGGATACACAGCACTCCTTAGGAAGCACCAGTAATCTGTCTCTCCCCAGATGCCTGACTGAATTAGAAGTGGGCTTTACATATAGGTCTGGCGATTGACTCTCCCACTTGTAGTTGCAGGCTGTGGTAGGTCGCTGTTCTGAGAAGTCTGAGGGCCTGAGACAGCCTAGGCAAAGAGCCAGAATCTGGCTGGATTGTGCAGGCAGGACCTCTGGAGCATGGGTGTCCAGGAGGTCTTGGGGAAACAGGTACCAGTGGAGACTCAGATGAGGCACAGTCTACACCAGGTCCAAAGTTGGCCCCACTTGAGCTGGTCCACATGGGCCTTCCCTCCCTGTGTCACCATTGCCAACCTTGGCCTCCTCAGCTCTTTCCACCCAGCCCCACACTGAACCAACCTTCAATCCCTTTTCTCTGAGCTGCTCGTCAGATGGCTTGGAAATGCTTGTCTGATCTTGCTCAGAAGTCTCCTGTGACTTTCCCACTGAATATGGGATGGGTGCTGGACTCCCAGACAAGCTCCCTGGCCCCCGTGAACCTGGAGCCTCTTCCCCTTTCCTGTGTAAGTTTGGTGAAGAAATTAGAGCTCCCCACTCCCCACCCACCCAGGGTCACCCTGGCATGGGAACTGAATTGGGGCAGCTGTCCCAAGGAGCCACTATAACAGCCTGAGCATGCCTGCCACCCGTCCTGGTGCCTCCCCTATGCTTCAGTCGTGTTTGCTTTGGGTTAGTCTCACCATTCATTTTTACAGCCTCCTGTCCCTGCACACAGTCGATGCTTAGCTCTTGCTCCCCTCAGTCTGGACCTATCTGTCACAGCATGCTCTGTGCATTCAAGCAAGCAGATGCAGTAAGGTGCCCTGGACACTTCTCACTGTCCGTCATCCCCACTCTGCGAAGGTCCCTGATAAGGAGGCTTTAGTGTTGGGATAGAGTTGGACTTGAGGTCAGACTCTGCCCCTTTTAAAGTAGCCCTTCTAAGCCTCAGTTTCCTTGTATGGGAAATGGGGTGAGGGTCACATCACTCATATGCACAGTACCCACGCTCTGTGAGCTGGGCCACGTGCTGCCCTGGGTCGTTTCAGACTGTGAGGGCTGGGCACAAGCTCCAGGAAGACAGGTGAAGGATGAGCCCCTACCCCCTAGGCCTCTATGCTCAGGTGGTCTGGGTGGGATCTTTAGCAATAAATGTGCCAGGTCATTATCCCAGTAGGCTAGCCTTTGGCCTAGGGCTTAAGGCCTCCTATAGAAGCCAAGGTCACCTGGGCTAGAAGCAGAGATGCTTCCCACGTCTGGTCCAGGTTCCCACACTATAACCCAACCCACTGTTTGTGTCTTGGGAACTTCACCCTGACTCTGGCCTGAGCCAGATGGGCCTGTGGGTCTGCCAAGCTTCTCATCTCCCTCCCTCCTTCCCTCCCTTCCTCCCTCCCTTCCTCCCTCTCCCACTCATTTTGGTTTTAATTTTGTTGTTGTTTTTTTATTTTTGCTTTTGAGACAGGGCTTCATGTAGCCCAGGCTGCCCTAGAACTTATCATATAGCTGAGGATGACCTTGAACTCTTGATCCTCCTGTCTCCACCTGGCAAATTCTGGGATTACAAGCTTGAACCACCATATTTGACCTGCCTTCAGTGCTTCTATCATAGTAACTTCTGTCCCTTGGAGAGCGACTCCTTCCAATCAACCTGACTGACAGGGGTAGAGAAGGGAAGGGCTCCCCCCCTAGGGGCCACAGGGGCAGCAGGAAACCCCAGACCTAAACCCCAAACCTCAGACCTGAACCTAGCACAACTCTTCCATCTCCAGCTGGCTGCCCTGGCAAGGCACTTGCCACCCAAGCTCCAGTTCCCCTTTTGGAACAAGGGGTCTGTCTGAATTCACACCTCCCCCTGCAGGTTAGTGAGGGGCCAGTGATGAGTGGCTTTCAGTTAAAAAGGCCAGGTACCCACCCCCAGAGCACCTCCAGGGCGATGATGAACCCCACTCTAGGGACTCCCTTATTTCACAGATGAGGAAGCCATTGCCCTGGAAACCAAGCCACTTGTTGGAGTCACACCACAGGGAGACACAAGCCCCAGGGGGTATGAGAAGCCTCCCTGGCCCTACAGCCCCTAGCTCCTGTCATGCCTGCTAGGCCCTGCCTGGAGACATTAACCCTCCCTGAGGTGACATCTATATAAATATTGTTAATGGCCCACACATAATGTTAAGTCAGGTTTTACTGGGCACCCTCATCCAGACTGTGGATTTATAGTCATAGGATTTGAGGCAAATGTTTATTGGGCCAAGTGAGTTCTGGGCCATTCTGTCCTGGCTGCTGGCTCCCTGGGGCTGCCCAAGGGCCCTGCCCACCTGTCAGAAGCACGCCAGGATAAATCTCACCAAATGAAATATTTATTAATTTTGCTAACCAGCGTTGATCTCATAAATTATGGTGACTTTTTCATGAAATGATTATTAACATCCGAGACTCCGTGTTAATGGTTTATTGACCAAATGTGGGATAATTAGGCCTGGGACCATGGCCTGGTCAATCTGGGCCAGGCCAGTTTGGCCAGGATTATGCCAGTGACTTAGTTCATATGGCAGGCAGGGTCATGGGGAAAGTCTAGAGCTGGGACCCGTTCAACTGAGCCCGTATCCGTGGAAGCATTCCCTGGGGTGGCCAGGTGTGCAGTAAGCCAGGGAAAAGAAGTACGTTTGTGAGTTATGTCCCTGGCCCCGGTCTTCCCTGGCTGCAAGCACTGGTGTTACTAGGGACTACCGCTCTAGAGAGGTATGGCAAGCACCTTGCTCGGGTGTATTCTGCAGGAGCCGGGTGGCGCTGTGCCTGCTGGGCTCCTGAGCTCACCTGTGCAAACACATCCAGGCACACCATGTGGCCTGCATGCCAATCTGTCCACGGGTATATGAGCCTGGCATAGGGTGTTGGCGCCACTTTCCTCATTCCTGTGCTGCTGCTGCTGAGGCTGCTTGGAGACCTCCCTTTCCAGAGCGATCCCACATGACAGTCTGGTCAAGAAAAGTCATGCCACTCCCCATAGGTTCCCAGAGTCTGCAGCAAAAACTGCCTGTGACTACCTGTGTGGCTGCCACGACGCCCCATCCCAAGTCCCCCAGGAAGAACCACAAGAGGATAGGTAGGGACAGTGTCACAGGACTGGTGGTGGCATTCTACTCAAAGATTGCACCTGGTTACTGGTATGATACAGGGGCAGGGAGAAGGAGTTAAGGAAGCTTGGGTGGGGTCTCACAGGCCCCTCAAAGACCAGTTTTCTATCCTGAGGCTTTGGACAGGGTGGGGGTGGGGAGGTCAGATGCTGGGTGGTCTCTGAGGCTTCGTGCATTGCAAATGCGGGCTCTTGGCATCTGGGGCAGGGACATTTGTCAGCTGGTGACCTCTGAGACAGAGGGAAGTGGGTGCACAGAGAAACCAGGGAGAGAGGCAATAGGGGGCCTGCTCCACCCAGAGTGGCCTCTCTAGTGGCTGTGCCTCAGGGTTGCTGGGGGCTCTGGGGGAACTGGTTGGGTCCCTGTCTACAGAGGTCTTGTTGAAATTCATGGACAGGAGCCTTCTCTAGCCTAGCTGTGCCTCAAGGACAATGATGCCCTTAGGAGCCTATGGTCCTGAAAGACCTGAAATGCACTGAAAACCAAGTCACTGCAGTTAGTGTCCAGGCACACGCTTCAGGAGCCTGCATGGATAGTTCATGGGGTCCCTTGACTTCCTTTCTTTGTCAAGGGTTTGTGGATCTGCATTCCTTGCCTGACAAAGTTTTTAATGATATGCTCTCATTGCTTTTCTATTAGATGTGTTTATTTATTTTGTATGTGTTGGGAGGGGGCAGGAAGCATGGTGTCATGCTGCACGTGTGGAAGTCAAAGAATAATCTGCAAGAACTGGCCCACTTCTCCCGCTAATTGGGTCCTGGGCGCCTAAGTCAGTTCATCAGGATTGAGCAGTTTCTAATTTTTAGTGAAGGCGCTGAGGCCTTGGGAGCTGCCCACAAGGTAAGAACAGCACTAAGCCACACCGATTCTCAGCACTGCTGTGGCAGAGGGGAGGTCTGGGGCCTGCAGGGGTTAGAGTGGAGCACGCAGAGACCACGCTAGGCCTCTGCATCGGTAGGAGCTTTCTCCCACTTGGGGCAGTGGCCTAGTGCTCCTCAGTTATGAGAGCCCATTCCCTGCTGTGAAGTACTTTCTTTCTACCACTTTAAGTCATTTGCATTTCTTCTTCCCTCACTGTTCTGTATTCCCTCAAGGCTCTACTTAAGGGTGTGGCTCAGAACCTACTGAACAAATGGATGAAATAACCAACTGAATGAATGAATGAATGAAGTGTGAGTGAAAGAAAAAACAAATGAATTCATGAATAAATGACCAAGTGAATATATGGATCTAGGAATGAGTGAACGTATGATTTAATGTGTGAGTGAGAAAATGAATGAATGAATGAGCAAACAAGTACACAGATGGTCCCCCAGGCCCCCTTAGAAGCATCTTCGTAGTTGTGATGGGTAATCATAGTTGTCAGCTTGATGAGACTTAGACCCTCCGTTGAAACAAGACTCTGGGAATGTCTGAGGGAAATCCTAAATGTGGGTGGCACCATGGGCTGGGGTCCCAGCCGAATGAAAAAGGAGAGGGGATGTGACAGCAGCATTCACCTCTCTGCTTCCTGACTGTGGATGCAGTGGCCCAGGTGCCCCCTGTTCCTGCCACCGTGCCTTCTCCAGCAATGATGGGCTGTCCCTTCACACTGTGAGCCGGAGAAAGCCTTCCCCCTTGAGTTGTGCTTGTGGGGTGTTGTGTTGCATCAGTAACTAACATAATGGTTGTGGCTGATGCTTGCACCTGCTTTGGCCAATGCTGATACTTCTTCCCTTCTCAGCGGCCATGTCTCCCCCTTTTTCCCTGTTCGTGGCCACAGCATGAACTAACCTCTCAGAAGACACCAAGCAGGCTCTGCTCCCCCAAGGCCTGTAGGCCTGACCCACGCTTGCTGAGCCTTCCTGGAGCATTCCCTCCCCGACTCCTCCAGCATCTCTCCCTCCAGCCGCCATGGCTCCTGGCTGACCTGCCACTCCCTTTCTGTGCCCTGGTTTCATGGTCCCCTTTGTGAGATTGTCTGCTTCCCTCATGGTGGCACGTCTCCCAGTATGCAGGGCCAGGAAGCATAGGCTATGAGGCCTGTCACCCTGTGCTAATGCCAGGCCCCCTAGGAATACTGGCTGAAGTCACCAGACTGTGTGTGAAATGCCAGGTGTTGTTCCTAGTGGCCTCCCAGCACTGCCTCAGCAAAATCCAGTCATCTCCCCTGCTCTAGGGTGCATCCGACCCATAGTGGCCCATTCCTTACCTTTTGTGGGCCATCCCTTATGAGGGAGGGGTATTGGGTGGCTTGACTGGCTAAAATGGGGTCCATGTGTTGCCTCCTGGAGCCAGGCCCTCAAAGGTGATAGAGATGAGAGCCTAGAAATTCTGCTGTTTGTGTTTTGCCTCCCCCACCACACACACACACACACACACACACACACACACACACACACACACACACCGGCACATCTGCAGCTCTGCAGATAACCTGAGCAGGCTCCAGGCTTCTGTCTGGCTCTGCCACAGCCAGGTGACCTTGGGCAAAGTCCCACACCTTCCCAGTCACAGTCTCCTCTGTAAAATGGGTAGAGTGTTAGTCACCTTCCCCAGGAATTCTGGGAGATTCAACTCAGGCCTGGAACCAGCACAGAGGATGTGTTCTGAGGGCAGCCAGCCCCTCCCTAATCAGATAGGAGGAAAGCAGGGTCCAGGCTGGGAGTGGAATGTCCCCACCCTTTTTGGGGCTTGAAATGTGACTTCCTTTCTATTGCAGACTTGGTACCATTGCTCTGCAGTGACAGGGTGGGCCCTAGTGGCAGGGCAGTCCTGTATGTGGCTAGAACAGCAGTTACTCTTTAGAATGTCCTAGGTTGCTAGGTAAGTGAGGTGGTCTGCTGAGGGACCCAGGGCTATTTTGCTTTTAGAGAAATCTGTGGGGGGTTTGGAGTGTTTTGTTGTTTGCTTTTTATTTTTGTTTTTTGTTTTGTTTTAATTCCCTAAATTTCCTCACAGGAAGCTGCTCTTCTGGTCTGTGCTAGAACAAAAGTGTCTTCAGGAATCTGCTTGGAGCCTAGCTTAAGGCCTAGCACCCAGAGAGTCTGCAGCTTTGGGGATCACTGGATACCTCCACCCCCTGAGGGCCCTCAGCACCAGTTGAAAAGGAAGCAACGCTCAGCCCCCCACCAGAGACCCGAATGAGAATTTTAATGAGGGTTTATTTTTAATAAAGGTTAATAAAGTTTAATTAAATTAAATTAATAAAGTCTAATATTTGCCAAGCCGTGCGTCAGACCTGGGTGTGCTGGGATTAAGCAGTGTGTTTGTGCTCCAGGGTTGGGAGGATGGGGACGGAGGAGGGATGCTGGGGTGGGCTGGAGAGACAGGCTGTGTGCTGGGGCTAGGATCTATGGTTATCTCTAGTAGGTCCGCTGCCAGCCTCACCAAGCAGGAGGGTGCAGGAGGCTCAGATTCCAGACACCATCCTCATAAAATCCAGACACACTATCTCTAGAGCTGATATCTTTCTACATTTGAGACAAAGAAACAGCTTTGGAGAGGCAGGCTTACCAGATCTAAAGCCAGAGGCAGGTGAGGGGGACACTTGAGAAGGAGGTGGGTGTTACCACTGGCCTCTTGCAGCTGATGGGGCCATGGTGGTGTGTATGGGGGCTCTGCAGTGCCAATTCTGCACCCCCTGAAGCCATGCCTTCCCGTCTTAGTATCTTCATCTTGGAAGTGGGCATGGGACCCTTAGGGGCTGTGAAGGATACAGCAGATGCCTCGTGTGCTGGCTAGAACAGATCAAACTAGCTCCAAATGCCAGTCACTCCACTGTCCTAAAAGTCAGGGATGAACTGATGGTCTTTGAGAAAGGAGCTAAATAGAACAGAGGATAGGAAGTAATCGGAACAGGAGAGCTTTTCCAGGACAGTAGCAGCTTCTGTGCTAGCTCTGCCTGGTGGGGAAGGGGTAGGGTGGGGTGGGGGAGAGTGTGTTGGAAGAGGAGCCTGCGAGACCAGAGTGAAGGGACAGAGCAGGGCTGGGGGGAAATGGCCAAGTCCCCTAGTCTGAGGGACTGGGTCTAGAATAGGAACCCAAAGCGTTTGAACAAGGGATCAGCATGGATTCCACATGCCAAGCGGGAAGATAAGTGAGTCTGGGAATCAAAATGTACCAGGAGGGACAGATGTCTGGCAGGTGTCTGTCGCCGTGTCAGAGAACAAATGCCTCATTTTAGGACATAGTGGCTGCAGTCTGGGGGGGGGGGGCTGGGGTGGCTGTTCATGTTGCTCAAGTTGGCTGTGCCAGTTGCATGGCTTTCTCCATGGACCCTACAACAGCTCTCAAAGGGCGCACATTTGAATGGTCTCATTTTATAGCTAGGGAAACCAAAGCTCAGAGCACCACCATGACTCCTCTAGGGCAAGGTTTCTCAAACTTTTCTACCACAGCCTCTTTACTTCGGAGGAATTTTATACGATCCTTGGTATATAACTATATAAACTAGGTATATGACTCAAACATATGTTGACAACAAATCATAAAGAGATTTATTTTAGAACAATCCTTTGGTATAAATATACTTTTATCACTTATGAAAGATTTATTAAATGTAAATTTGCACAGTAATGAGGATGTGCATGCATCTTTACATTTGCCATAAAGAATTAAATGTTGGCTGAATATTTGATACTGTAGGAAAGCAGCATGTTCAATGTTTTTCAGAGTTGATCAATATTTTGATTTTATCTTTGTCAATGCTGAGAACACAATTTTGCATAAATACATAGCATAAAGTGTCAGAGGTATGTTAGGACTATTTCAGAAGTTGTGGGAAATCCTGTCCTGGGCCCAAGCCAAAAATCAATACATGGTTTTTTTAAATAAGAAACTTGAAGAGTGTCTAAAAATCAAACATCTTAACAAAATACAACCCAAAGACACACTGACATATGCTAAGGAATGATGGTAGGAAATGTTAAAGTCGTTGTTTCTCTTGGTTAAATCATCCCATTTCTGTGAGAAAAGTTTATGCAGTAAAACACTGTAGTTCATACCATGCAAGAGGCTAGAGTCAGCCTCTTGCAAGCTGGCACACAGGGTAAAGATGCTTGCTGCCAACCCTGACAACCTGAATTTCATCACCTCTACTGTTATGGTAGGGTTTTTCCCCCTCCGGCCTCCTGGTCCTGCCACCATGGTCCGGCTGCCACGTGAGCCCCAAATAACATTCTGAGACTCTGTATTTGATACAATTCTGTTGGCCAGTTACCATTATTGTTAATGGGCTAGCTCTGTCTTAATTATTAACCCATTTCTACTTATCTAAGTATTTCCACGTGGTCGTCTTATCAGGGAGCCGCGGCAGGTGTCCTGCTTCTTCCCTGGGCTACATCTCGACTCCTCCTTCCCACTTCCTCTTTCCTCCTTGTCTCCTAGCCCCACCTATCTTGCTATCTCATTGGCCACAGAGCTTTATTAACCAGTATGAGAAACATATATACAGAATAGCATCTTCCATCACCTCTACTCTTATGGTAGAAGGAGAGAACCAACTCTCTACGGTGGTCCCTCTGGCCTCCCCATGCACATCCTGGCCCTCTCACCCACATCCAAATATAAATAAATAAATGCAACAAAATATTACATACAACAGTCTTGTGTCCAAGTCAAGGTGCTTCAGAGAGTAATGTTCTTTTCATTTTGAGCCGTGACCGCATTTGTGAGTTCAGAAAAACACTTCTGTGAAGTCTTGGGAAACAACACAGGTGAGTGACGCCAGAGAAGCCTTGAGCTCCCTACATGTTTGGTTTTGAATTAATGTTTGGCCTTTGGGTGTGACTTTCAGTGTCATTGCATCCCCAAACTTCATAGACAGGTCTTTGAGCCCCGTGGAGTTCAGCAGCCAGGTTTCAGAACCTGAATAATACCGGGAGGAAATGGGCCGTCTGTAGGCACCTGCCTGGGGCTCCACAACTGGCTGCTGTCCCCTTGGGTGAAGGGCTCAGGCAGCAGGGCCAGCTGGCGCCCAGTGCCCAGGGCAGACATCCCTTGAGGGTCTCTGGCGCCAGTATGGTGGGCAGCCCCTCCCTGAGCTTGTATGAGAGATGGCAAAGCATTATTAACAAAGGCATTGATTTTCCTATCTCTGCTTTATGTATTTTATTAGCCAACACTCTACCGTGTAACCACTCAGCGCCACGCCGGCAGGCGATGAATCTGAAATGCCGGGGCACGTAAAAGGGAATTGACCGCATTGCTTATGCGCCAACGATGAGAATAACAGCGAAAGTGTAATAAAATGAATAGCACCCAGCAATGGCCATAAAAAAAATATGACCCAGGGGACTGTGGAATTTCCTGGGCTGCGAAATAGCTGAGTGAGGGGTCGAGGCCCTGGCAATATCCATCCATGTCTGTGGCTCTACCTCTTGCCAAGGTTGCTCTGTGCCAGTCACTGGCTTCCTCCCCAGCCATAGTAGGCGGAGTTGGCCAAGACCTTTCTCATTTGGAGTGTGGGGGGACCGAAATTAGCTAGTTTGAAGCAACAGTCCAGACTAGAGAGCTAGAATGAGGTCCAAGAGCCCAAGCTGTGCAATTTTTTATGCTTGCTGACCCTCTCTGTACTGACCCACCTCTGCATAGGGACAGGGACAGAGCAGGCCTGCCTCAGGTATAGTCACAAAGCTGTAATCACCAGGGACAAATAATGTGGAGCTTCATGAGACTGACCAAGCACTGAACCATTGCAGAGACAGGGGGATGGTTGAGATGACCTCTTCTGTGGTACTGTCAGCCTGAGGCTGGTCAGCAGGACCCTCCTTCTTTGGGGACCCATGCTGGCTCCTTTAAATCATAGCTAATGACCATACTAAATGACCAGTAAGGCCTCCCAGGCAAGAGGACAAGATGAGCAAGAATCTATATATAGATTCATGTGTCTCTGGGGGCTCTAAATTGTATGACAACTGGTGGTGACTGAGGCAGTGGGCATGCTCCTGGAACCTCTCCCAGTGGAGACACAGACCCACTGTTCCCAGAAGAGCACAGCAGATGCCCCTCACATCTGCCTAGTTCCAGCAGCCTGAGACAGAGCACCCACCCTGCAGGGCAAGGCGTCGGCCAGGAGCTATGTCAGGGCAGACACCCAATGAACTGAGTGATAGATTCAGAGAGAAGAGCCCAAGACCAAACAGGGAAGATCTTCCTCCCTCCTGAGGTGTCTCTCAGGCATCAGTAGGACTCAGTCCTGGCTCCACCTGCAGTGTCAGCCATCAGCCCAAGGCTCCTTTCTCCAGTCTTGGAGACAGCCCACTCTGCTCTGGCCCTCAGGCCAGTCAGTGCCTCTGACTTGAGCTGGTGAAGGGAAGGTGGCTTTAGGCTTGACTTCTAGGGATTTGCAGGCTAGCGGGGCCAAACACACATGGTGGCTGTTAGTGATCAGAGACCTGAGGGGCTGTGTGCACATGGCCAGCCCTTTAGGACTGAGCAGAACAGTCCAGGAGGCTTCCTGGAGGAAGAGGCAGAAACTGAGTGTGACCTGAGGCGTCACGGGGCAAGGCAGGCAATGAGAACAGAAGGGTTAAGATTAAGGGCACACAGCACCATGAGCTTGGTAGAGTTACTGTGTGTGAGGCAGGAGGGGTCGCCAAGACCACTCTGCACAGGGCCACAAGGCCACGGTCTGCAGCTTGGCGTTCCACTGAACACCAAGCCCACCCAGGCGAGATCCAGCCGCTCCTCCTGCAGTGCTGGGAGTGGAGCCTAGGGCTGTGTGCATGTCAGACGAGTGCTCTGCCTTTGAGCCATTCCATAGCCCCTCTTTCCTCCTTATTTTGTGGTTTTGTTTTCCCGATGGTCCCCTGAGCAGAGGGACACACAGGCGCACTAGCACTACAGGCTGTGGGAGAAAAGCAGCTCACTTATTACCCTGTAACTACCATAGAATCACCTGATTGTTTACATTTCTCCTGCTTACGTAATTGTGTTTGGCCTTAGCATGTAAATTGGGCCATAATTACTGTATAATTCATAGTTTTTATATCTTAGAACAAGTCAGTGTCTAAATCACACACCCCATGTAAATACTTTAAAATTATTCAGTAATTACTTATTTACATTATAATTAAAAATAAGTAATTAGCATACATTTACGAAGGATTTACATACTTATTTCTGAACATCAGTTCTTGGCAGCACTAGGGAAATCTTTGGCTGATCATGAAATGGAAACAGGGGAAGGGTTGGCTTCTCCAGGTGGGGAGGGGGACATGATTTTGAGGACAGCCAACTTCTCTGCTTGTGGGATGAGAAGCTCCAGAGTGGGGAACCCAAAACTGTTGCACAGAGCTCACGCTGGGCTTTCTGGGAGAGGAATCATATTCTCTCTCTCTGCGAATTAAAACAGGTGTCGCCTGTCACATGAGGCAAGTGGGTAGATGCGTAGAAGTACTTCCAGAGTGTGCCAGAGGAAGATGCTGAACGGGCTAACACTCAGAAGGTCTGTCCCCAGGAGGTCTGGGTGCTGGATCAGTTCTAGACTAGGGAGCTCCCTCCTCTACCTAAAAGGGAACATTTGCATTTGCAGTAGACTGCTACACACTATATCCAGAGAGATGGTGGGCCCTTCCTCCATCCACCTGTCTAACATGGCAGCTGAGACCTTGCAAGCATGTTCTGATGCAATCTTCCAGTCACATCAGAAGACAGGGCTGTGATGGGAGACAGGAGCTGTCTCTGAGGCCTGGGGTTCCTGCAGAGCCCTGCCCGGCCACCCTGGCTACCTCACACAGCCACAGGGGCTAGCACGCCAAGTTCAGGGACCTCATATATGGTGCCCTTACCCAGGGCTGCCGCATGCTCTCCCAGACAGTGGACTGCAGTGGAATTGGCAACCACAGCCCATTTCTTTTAAGTCTTACAGGTTGCAGTAATCTTTATCTTTTCCATTAGATTAATCCTGGAAAAAAAAAATTGAGACATGTTCTCACTATATAAACAGGCTGGCCTAGAACTCTCAACCTCCCTGCTTCAGCTTCCCGAGCACTGGCTGAAGTTTTGGCTTTTTATTTTGGCTGGGAGAGGGGCAGGAGGCAGCAGGGGTGTCCACTGGGCTCTACTAATGGGCTCACACTCCTCAGTCAGGTTGACAGGCAGTATTCTTCCACCCCAACCCTGATTTTGTGTATGTTGTATGTGCGCATGTGTTCGAGGCCAGAGGTCAACCTCGGGTGTTGTTTCTCCGTTTTCATCTACCTTGTTTTTTGAGACAGGGTCTCCCACAGACCTAGATCTTGCCAAGCTGGCTAGTCTGGCTGGCCAGTGAGCCCTAGGGATCTTTCTCTGCTCCCCAGCACTGGGGTTGCAGACTTATGCCACCAAACCTACTTTGTATGTAGACCCTGGAAACTGAACTCATGCTTATGTGGCAAGGGCTGCACCAGCGGAGCCCTCTCCTCCATCCTCAGGGTTTCATTTTTGACCTGACATCCCATACTCTACTGACTAGGAGCTTGTGAGGGCTCTTTGGGACCCTCAATATCAGCAGCCCCTAGGACCCCATAACCCATAGCTCCAAGTACTCCATATTCAGCTATAGAGGGCTGAGTTCTCAACCGCAGCGGTACCTTCTTAAGTGTTGCTAGAACTGAAGCCAAGAGGGGGCCTGGTGTGAGTGGCACCTGGGCCATCCCCTATGGGCCTGGCCTGTGGACCTTCCTGACTGTCACTCAGTGGGGGAGGGCATCTGGACTCAGGACAGCACTCCTTGGGAAGGACAGCATGAGCCATGGTTACCAGTGTCTTGGTAGCTAGGAACAAGACTAAGGAGAAGGGGACCCTAGGATCCCAGCAGCCCTTCCACCCTCACCTCTGCATCTTGCAGCTTAGAGTATGTCTGCTCCCTTTTCCTTCACTTTCTCTCTGCTGAGAAAGGGGCTGGGACTCAACACCAAAACTTATGGGTACACACATGGTTGGTGCATAAACAAGCTCAGAGGGTTGTGAGAAGAGAGTGACACCCTTCTGGGGGTCCGTTCTGCCCTCTTGAATCATCTACTTATGACAGGGTTGGAGTGGGCCAAAGAATTTGAGGGGTGCAATAGACACAGCATTGGTAAACACTGAGAATGGGCTTTGGAAGAGGGTCCCTGCTTCAGAGCCAAGCATATTTATGTCAAATGTCCTTCAAAACCATCTGTCCACAGCCGCCTGCCTCTGTAATGGGGAGAGGAAACAGCAGAAGGTGAAACTGTCTCCAACAGACCCTGCCTTTGCAGCGAAAAACTGTAAGCTCAGCCACTGAGGGGTAGAGAGTCCCTCCACTGGGCTTTCAATGGCAACTTCAGCAGGGCCACCTCTGCTGGTTTTTCTGAGCATTTGAGTAGACAGGTGGTTCCCGTCTAGTCTCTGCTACCTAATATCCAGTCCTTTTGCCTGCTAAATACTTAATAGTTGTGCTTAAAACTGACTCGTGCAAACCAGGAGCATGGCTGTGGAAGATCATTCCAAACTGAACAGAGCAGAGGGCTGTAGGGCAAAGTGGTATGCTCTTGTCTCAATAAACAAACAAATATAAAAATAAAACCTGGGCTTGAGCCAGCCAGACTGTACCAAATGCGCCCCTCCCAGACCCATTCCCTCTAGGAAGGCTCCCACCTTCCAAAGGTTCCATCCCCTCGCTCACTCAGTGTTGATTGTGGGTGAGCACACTGAGGAGGTCTGGTGCATTGAGATAAGCACACAGCGACCACTGCTATTCGGAGCCTCTGCCACATCGTGCACAACTTAGTTCTGGAAATCTGTGGGTGACGAAGGAATAAGGAAAAGACAGACACACACACAGAAAAGCTAGGGTCAGACAGAACTTGCTCTCTCTGAGGAAGCAGAAGCGGCATCAACTGAGCCAGGAAACTTGGAGGGAGAAGGAACAGTCTCTGGGCTGGGGTAGGAGGTCTCTGTAGGGGGCGGTCTCGGAGTAGAGTTATGCCTGAAGAGGAAGCTACAGTTGCTAGTGTTTGCACACAATGGTCAATAGTTTCTGAGCACTCTTACTTGGACAAGAGGAAGGTTTTACCCTCTGAGCCTCACATAGGGAAGGATTGGCCACTCCCATTGGCTTGAGGCTTTGGTTCTTGTCAGTATCACATACTCACTCATGGTGTCCTCCACTCTTTACACACTCCACCCATGTCATCCTCCATCCTTACACACTCACCCATGGCATTTCCCACTCCTTACACACTCACCCATGGCTTCCTCCACTCCTTACACACTCACCCATGGCATTTCCCATTCCTTACACACTCACCCATGGCTTCCTCCACTCCTTACACACTCACCCATGGCATTTCCCATTCCTTACACACTCACCCATGGCTTCCTCCACTCCTTACACACTCACCCATGGCATTTCCCATTCCTTACACACTCACCCATGGCTTCCTCCACTCTTTATACACTCACTTGGGGCTTCTTCAAGAGTGTCTCA
The DNA here is from genome assembly GCA_030556225.1 of Cricetiscus sungorus. NCBI lineage: Eukaryota > Metazoa > Chordata > Mammalia > Rodentia > Cricetidae > Cricetiscus > Cricetiscus sungorus. Next base: position 7,487,228 of record JANBXA010000132.1, read on the forward strand.
ACCCATCACCACCAATAGGCTGGAGCCTGAGACTGGGGCCTAGCCTCTGATCTCCTAGGTTCTCACCTCGGGAAACATCAGAATGGCCCAGGCAGGCTGGACAAGGACAGGGACAGAGCAGGACAGTGGTATTCCTGGGATGCAGTTCACAGAGCAAGAGGTAGGGGTGGATGGCAGGGGACCCTTTAAGATGGGCAAGCAGAAACACATTATTATTGGAGAGAATTTGTGTTAACAACTGGAGTTAACAAAAGCCAACAAATACTGTGTGCCTGTGTGTATATGTGTGAGCCGGGGTCCGGTAGGTGTGTATGCTTGTATGAGTGTCTGAGTAGATCTATGATTCTGCATCTGGAAGGTGTCAGAGGACAACAGATCTGAGTTGATGCGTTTTTTGTTTGTTTGTTTGTTTGTTTTTTGTTTTTTTCCCTTGGAGACAGGTTTCTCATTATTGCTTTGGAGCCTGTCTGGAACTCACTCGGTAGACAAGGCTGGCCTTGAACTCACAGAGATCCTTCTGCCTCTGCCTCCAAGTGCTGGGATTAAAGGTGTGCGCCACCAACTCCCAGCTTCAAGAATCCCAGCAAGAATTTGTTCAGAGATTTTCTCCTGTTGCCTCTGGACTGAGTTTTGGAAAAGATGAGCCATGTGTCCAAGGCCAACTACTAATTGTTGACACAGCTACACTGAAGCCCAGGGGCATCCAACTCTCTGGGGTACTAACTAGTCATTTCCCTGATGGCAGTGATCAAATAACCAATAAGACACCACTTAAGGGAGAAAGGATTTATTTTGGGACACTATTTCAGGGGACAGAGCTCATCAGGGCAGGGAAGCTGTGGTGGCAGGAGCACAAGAAAATCAAGCACACTGCACCTGTGTGAGGAAGCAGAGGGATTGGCTAGACCTGGCCCAATGTTTTCACTACCTCTCAAACAGCATCATCAACTGGGGAGCACCTGTTCCACCACAGGAGCCTCTGGGGAACCATTTCCCACCACAGCACACTGGGCATATTCCTATATCATTATTTTAAAAAAAGCGATCAGTTTTAACTTTTTTGTGTGTTTGTGTGTGGGTATTGGATGTCCTAGAGTTAATGTTATGGGGAGTGTGAGTTACCCAACATAGGTGCTGGGAATTGAACTCAGATCCTCTGGAAGAGCAATGAGTGCTCCTAACTGCTGAGTCATTTCTCCAGTTCCCAATCCTAACACTTTTGAAATGTAGATTGTCATTTATTTTTATTGCAGTTTCCATCGAAGGCATGTGGCTAGCATGGCCAGCTGCCATTGTCATGAATACTCCAGACTTCTTTTGAACACCGCCCCCACCCCACACCCCTGCGTCCTCTTAGTGTATTTGTGTGGGAGTGTGTGGCAGCATTTGTGCACACAAGCTTGCTTCAGAGCCCTGTGGGGAAGTGGGTTGGGGTTGGTGCCACCATGGGGCCCTGGCCAGGCTGTAGGTATGGGCTGTAGTGTTGATTCCTATGAGTCACTCCTGCCAGAGTTGACAATGGTCAGTCAACTCTCTGGGACTTCAGGACCCTTCACCCAGTAAGGGGCAGGCATCCTGCGGCACAGACACTGTGTGAAGGCCACATTGTCATGCCCAGCTACCACTGCAAATGTGTAGATGAACCTTCCCTTGCATCCACAGGTGCACCAGGAGTGCGCATTGTCACCAGCAAATGATGTAAGCTTCCTGTGCCTCCATGGCACATTTACAAATACAGAGTGGCAGGGATTTCCAGGCTCACCTGCATTTCCCAACCTGCCTTGCAGTTAGGCTGAAGCTCCCAGTGAATTCAGGTTAAGGGCTGGAAAGCACAAGGGCATGAAGATCTTGTGTGCATTTCCCAATCAAGTGCTTTCTGTGTCCCCACTGTGCCCTGAGAGGTGGCCGACAGAGGGAGGCCAGCACCACTCGGGCTCTGGGAAACAGTGAAGCCTCCACAGGAGGCCTTTGTGAGTGGGACAGCAGTGGCCAGAGCTGACCAACATACATACTTTCTTCAAGTCTGTCTGTGACCCTCATTCTCCTGAGGGCTTTCTGAGGGACTGCCTTCATGGGCATCGTAATGAGGCCTTTCTCCCTCCCTCCGTCCCTCCCTCCCTCCGTCCCTCCCTCCCTCCCTCCCTCCCTCCCTCCCTCCCTCCCTCCCTCCCTCCCTTCCTCCCTCCTTCTCTCTCTCTCTCTCTCTCTCTCTCTGTCTCTCTCTCTCTCTCTCTCTCTCTCTCTCTCTCTCTCCCTTCCTTCCTTTCTTTCTTTTCTTTTTTTTTTTTTTTTTTTTTTTTTCTCTTTTGAGTCCCAGTTTCTCTGTGTATCCATGGCTGTCTTGGAACTGACTCTGTAGACCAGGCTGGCCGTGAACTCCAAGATCCACCTGTCTCTGCCTCCCGAGTGCTGGGTTCAAAGGCCTGTACACCACCACACCTGCCCATTCTTATCTCTCATTGAAACAGTTCCTGGGAGCCCAGTTTCCAGACCCCACTTGGTCAGGGTTGAGCCTCCTATGGATGGGTGTATTGCCACTTCAGCAAAGAACAGTTTCTATTGTATCAAGTGTGTATGAGGGGTGGAAGGGGTGTGTGTGCTTAAGTCCTTGGATGTGGGTAGTGGTGGCTCCATCCTGAGGAGTAAGGGCAGGGAAGAAGCCCCTGATGGTTTTGATGGGGACACTCAGGCAGGAGAGGGCTTAGTGACATAGGCACTTGTGCTGTTGTTAGCATAGGTCAGGGTCCATCCATGTGACAAACCCCAAGTCACCACTTTGGTCCTGCACTTGACTCTTACTTTAACCATGTTTGTATAGAGGCTTTCTGGAGCTGGTGGAGCTGGCCTGAGTCCAGGCTCTTGTCATCTTCTAAGTGCTGTTCTGAGGCTGCCATAGGGGTTCCCAGCTCACCGCTGCCAAGCCCGCAAGGCCTGCATTTGTTGGGACACCCAGAATAGTAGAGGCTGAAGAAGGGAGGTACAGGTAGGGTGTGGCCTTTGAGAATGAAGGAACAAAGCCCCAAACATCTACACATCTGAATGGATGGCAATCTGGAAAGGCAGGAAGCAGGGTGGAGACCTCTAGGCTGTGCAGCAGAGTGACCCAGACATTTCATCTGCGTTGTTTACGTTTTTGCAGTAAGAACATGTTCCTTGATCACTTGTGAGGTTAAGAATTTTAGAAATCAGAGAGATGATTCAGCAGTTAAGAGCACTGACTGCTTGCTCTTCCAGAGGACCAAGGTTCAGCTCCCAGCTCCCACATGGTGGCTCACAACTGTTATACCTCCAATTCCAGTTTTGATGTCCTATGTGGCCTCCAAAGACACCAGACACACACATGATTCATAGACATACATGCAGGCAGAACACCCATACATATAAAATAACTATTTTAAATCCCTTTTAAAAAGAATTTATTTAGGTGAGTCTTTAATCCCAGCACTCAGGAGGCAGAGGCAAGTGGATCTCTGAGGGTTCAAAGCCAGCCTGGTCTACAGAGTGAGTTCCAGGGCAGCCAGAGCTACGTAGAGAGACCCTGTCTCAAACACATGCATAAATAATAATAACAACAATAATATATTCATTTATAATTTCGAGTGGGTAATGGCTAGCAGGCAAACCAGCCCTGTTTAGGATGGCCTCTCTGCCATGGCTACCTGGCCTACTTAGTTAAGTGTTTGATACTGAGCACTGGATATTTAGCAGGAGCTCAGTGAATCTTTACTGATTGGACAGATGGGTGAAAGGACGGGCAGATGGGCAGCCAAATGAATGTGCCCAAGGTGACTGCATAATACCAAAGTGGACCAGATGATCACCTTCCTGTTTTGAGTCACTATATCTCTATGATGCGGTCTCTGATAGTACCTTGTCAGATTGTTTGCAAGGACCAAGACCCTGTATCATCCTCATCCTTGGTGACTCATGTAGACTCCTGCATTCCCTCTTTTCCATCTTCCCTCCATAGACTAGGGTTTTTTTCATCTCCAGAAAATCTCATTTGTCTGTCCCCACAGGGTCTTCTAGGAGGGACTTGTAGGGAATAGGGAGAGGTGAGGAGAGAGACAGAGGCACATTTCCTGACTTCGAGAGGGATGGTGGCCACCACTGCTCCTTGTCTACGTGCTGTGATCCTGGAAGAGACAGGGCCTGATGAGGAAACACACCACATCACAAAGTTAGGGATGTCCCAGGTCCACCCAGCCCCTCCCCCACCCCACCCAGTTTCCCCAGAGCCAGGGAGCCAGGAGGAGGATCCCTATCTGATACCTATAAGCTTGCTCAAGCTTCTGTAAATCACACAAAAACTGACAAGTTTTCCTATTAAAAGATAATTGTAATCAGGGTGCCGGACGTGCAGCGTGGGGCTGATTGGAGATAGACGGACAGCGCGGAAAGATGGATCGTTTTAATTTGCACCAATTAAATTGAAGTTCATGGGTTCATCTTCTTCAATCTTCATGAATACTTTATTTTCTGGCTGCTACTGAGCTATTAAAAAGAATGATTGAGGCACGCGGCAGGCCGGGTCTATTTTATGAAATATCACCTTTAAAGAATTTGAGTACGCCATTTTCATAATGAGTTTTCTAGTACCTAATCCTCTCCTCTATTACTACATTTAAGAAGTGGATTGATCTGGGAAGTGCCGAGGGTGCAGGTAATGATACATTTTGCCAGGCACGGGCGGCGTAATGGATCATGGTTTGGCCGGGAGTATAATGGATGGGTGCCCAGAGGAGGTGCGAGGGCATGGGGTGGGGTGGTCTGTCTTGGATGAGGATGAGTTCAGTCAAGCCAGGTACTGTTTAGGTAACTCTTGGGCTGGCAAGGAGGCATTAAACTCAGAGGAGTGGGCAGACATGGGGAGAAAGAAGAGAGATGGGGAAGGGATCTGGGCTTTGGGCGGGTCTGCAGGCTCAGCTGCTCGGAGAGGCTGGTATGGCCTGGGCCACACCTAGACAGCATCTAATGCAGAGAAGGACACAGGAAGGGGCCTTTTTGGGGCCCCGAGGTAGTTTCCATAAGAAGGTAGGACAGGCGTATCTTGACCACAGCAACTTGCTTTTGACCTTAAACCCTTCAAGGAGGCTCCCAGGCCATATTGATCTTGGGTTTAGAGGCAAAGGTGAGTATCAAACATCATATAGGTAAGTGTGGGTTTAGGGTTTCCTGAGAGAGAGAGAGGCATCCTGAGCTAAGATATTACCTACCCAGAGCCTCAGGCCTGTTCCCTTGCCTTAGGCAATGCCTCAAAGGATTTCTAGGCCCAGCCCTTGGAAGTTCCCATGCAGATGACATCCTGAGGTTCTTGGCCTAGGTTCTGGGAGAAGCAAGGTTGTCTGTATGTATGTGCCGGGATATCAGTGGGGAGAGACCTGCCTTGCCCAAGCAGAGTATCTACTCCACCGCTTGGATGTGCTTTCTCTCCTAGGCATCAGCGGCAACAGCCGTCATAATTAACCCTGCTAATTAATCAGGGCAGGACAGATTAATTGAGATCACAGGAGACCAGGAGAGCAGGTGCGGCTCCAGGGCTGATGGGATAACGAGCTCTCTGAACACCCAGGAGGCCTGGCCCTGCCCCAGGGAGCCAGGAGAACCAGGCTGGCTCAGTGAGGCATTGTGCCAGGCAGTCTGCAGGGACCCTACCTGACTGGGGTGCTGGTTGGCCAGTTTCTACCACTGTTGGTGACCAGGGCCCCAGTGGGTGTTCCCACTGGGCCTTGTACCTCAGGGTCTGGCAGGCAGTGTGAGTTTACCATCCACTTCAGCACCAGACTCCAGGAGTCTAGAAACAGTCACGGAGAGAGAGCCTCTGCTCTCATCTACTATATCTAATCCATGAAAATCTCTGCAGCTTCCTGCCCAGAGCTGCCCCTGCCTGGACCAGGCTACCATCGGGACCACCACCAGGAAGTCACATTTGGAGACACACAGTGCCAGTGTCACTCTGCTGCTAAGAATAACCCCCTGCTCTTGTGTTTGGGGGAGGGGGAGTCTTCCCTGAAATGGGGCCCTTCTCAGGGCCTTGGGCAGTTTTATATATGGATTGGGAAAAGACTTCTGCTCCCCTCTGCGCCTACTCTCTTGCTGTCCTCAACAGTCCTGACCAGTTCTTCCTGTTCCCTCCGCACTCAGTCTCCCCAGCAGAAAGCCCACCCCATGTTGTTTCCCAAGAAGCTACTTGTCCCCAGGCAGCCATGTTGCCTCCCTCTGATACCACACCTGTGGCTTTGCTCATTCTGTTCCCTCTTCTCGCTTGCCCTTCCCCTCCTACTTAAGCTTAAATGCCCAGAGCAGGCCTTGTCTTTTCTACCCCATTTGTTCTGATCCCAGTAGCTCCTGCCATAGGGCAATATCAGTCTTCCTGTGACTCTGTAAACCATGCATCCATCTCTTTAAGCTCCTTGGGGGGTGAGTCTGGGATTGAAGTTGCCAGCCCTATTGAATCTTCTGTGCGAATCAGGCATGCTAAGCCCTTGGATCAGGAGTTCACCCTGGTCTCTTCTTGACAGAGGGACATAGCTATCTTGCACATTGTGAGGTGTTTGCAGAACCTCTGTTCATGAGATGCTCCGACAGCTGAGACAGCCACAAGTCTCCTGAGGGTTCAAAGTCACTCCTAGTCAAAACCTCATTTGGAATAGAATTGAGAACAAAGAGGAAGGGGACAGACTCATTCTGTACCACAGTCTAACCTGGAGCTCACTCTGCAGTTCAGCGTGGCCTCAAACTTGCAGCAAAGCCCCTACTTTAGCCTGCCACAGACTGATGCCCTGATGGTACTCTGGGCTGTGGATAGTGAGAGTCCTAATGCCCAATGCTGACTGCACATAGAAGGCCCAGTGTTTTGTACACATAAGTACATAAAAGTGCAGGCACACATACATGTATACACACACACACACACACACACACACACACACACACACACACCATGCCCAGGAGACAAATATAGAACATGCATAGAGTCTTTAGATGTGGCTTAGTTGGTAGAGCACTTACCTAGCACACATGAAGTCCTGGGCTCATTCCTAATGTCACATAAACTGTGTGGTGGTGCATACCTGTAATCCCAGCATACAGGAGGTCGGAAGCTCAAAGGTCAGCCTCAGCTACATAGTGAGTAGCAGGCCAGCCTGGGCTACAGAGACTCTGCCCTAAATAAATAAAAACATGACACAAGACTAGTGTAAGCCATACACAGTGCAGCAGAGCAGGGCAAATACAGAGCCCTGTCCCTGTGAGCACCAGTGATCACGGCACTCCACACAGTGGGGCTCCATACATGCAGTGTTTCCTGTGGAAGGCAAGTTGCAGGTTGGCGGCCACCTGTAGGGGTGGTGAAGAAGAAGGCTCCAGGGTCCTCGGGGAACTTAGGGGGCTCCTACTCCGATTTACACACATGACACGAGCAGTTTTCTGTATTGTGCGTGCGTGCGTGCGTGCGTGCGTGTGTGTGTGTGTGTGTGTGTGTGTGTGTGTGTATGAAATGCTGCAATTAAAAGCCCCCCATATGCCAACAGAACCAACTGAAAACATGCATTAAACCTAGAGAACTCTAGTGGGTGTGCTTCAGGTTAACCATCTCTTTACGGGGGTGGGAGGGTGGGGGGGTTGGGGGGGTGGTAAACTTAAGCCACACACAAAAGACCTCAAGTCATTCTTGCCTCTGGTCAATTCCAATGCCTGCTTCCCACAGGCTGTTTGTCTTAGTACTGTTCCTTAGCTTTCATGATTGTCTGGTTTTCTGAGGACATGATGGTCACAGGCTGGGATGGGGGGGTGGAGACACTGGGAACACAACAGATAGTTCAGCGTCCTCCAGGGATGGACTCTGTTCTCTTTAGCTGCTGCAGCTCCAGGGTTGGGCTCCAGGGCTGGGCCACAGGCTCCGCCTCATCCATTTTACCAGTGATGAGGATATAGAAGCCACTATGGCCAAGAGCCTGAGTGTGTGTGTGTGTGTGTGTGTGTGTGTGTGTGTCTCAGTTTGTGTAGCTGTGTAGTGTCCTGTTTCAGTACTCAAAGAGGAAGTAATAGAATTTACTAGCTCGACATCAGCTCAGGGTGTGGGATCTGAGCACACTAAATGATGGCTGAGCATTTGCAGGTAAAACAAGACAGAGATAAACAGCACTGTCCCTTAGGAGCCTAGTGGCAGGTCATGTGCCTGAGACCCTCAGGCCGGTGGTCTCCATATCTGAGCAAGAATATGAAGTCAAGTGACTGAAGAGCTGTAGGGACCAGTCCCCAGGCTGTGGAGTCCCTTCCCAAGCCACCAGATTGCCCGGAAGTTATGTCCCTAATGGTGTGCTACAGGGCTCTATCACAGATCACAAACTGAAAACAGAGAGAAAGAGAGTGCTCACTCACGGGCAGGCTGGCTAGGTCTCTATGACATACACTGTGAAGACTAAGATGGCCCTAAGGATGTGCCCTCCCCCCACTGCTCCAGACTACAGCAGGCTTGGTGATAATGCCTTTGTCTGTTGTATTGGGGGGTGGGTGGGTGCAGGGAGGAGAGGAGAGCCAGGGAGGCAAGCTATCACCCTCTCAGCGGCAACTTGTTTCAATGTCCATGTGTGTGCTGTATGCACTGTATGCACTATGCCCATAGGAGCTCAATAAATGAACAGACCAGTCTTCAAACTCAAACTCTTTCTTCTGGTCATACATGAGCAGTGCCTGCTACCTGGAGCCCAGGGTTGGGCCCAGCCTGGTACACTAGCTAAGGCAGCCTTGTCAACTGGATCCTGCGGCTGCCACCATCCTTCGCTTTAATTGCTGGAAAATTGACGATAGATGCAAAGAAAATAATGAGGCCTAATTATGTTAATTAAACAGCTAATTCATTAATTAACACACTCACATCCCCAGCTTGGAGAGCCCCTCACAGTGGCCACTTGGTTGGTTGGTTCAGTTCCAGCAAGGGAGGGGACAGTGCTGGGCCAGGTGCCCCGCCCCCGGAGTAGGGGCTACCTCAGCTGCCCCTGGGGAGCCCTCCCCAGGACCTGGGCTGTTTCCAGTTCCCTGTTCCTTTCTCAGATGAGGAGGTTCTAGGCAGAGATGCTGCAGTTGTGAGGAGCCTGGGTCTGTCCCCCAGGAGCTCCCTGGTTACTTCCTCGGTAGCCTCCAGCCTGCGGGAAGTAGAGAGGAAAGCAGAGTCTGGCAGAGAGCTTGGGTGAGCAGTGTATTCACATTGGGTGTGCAAGAGACCCACAGGCAGAAGGAAGCAAGACCAGGGAGTGTGCAGCTGGGATGGCCCAGGTGCCCTTTTGTCCCACGGGGTTTCAGGGATGAGAGGGTGGCATGGGGTGTGCACAAGGACAGACTGGCTCTGCCCAGGCCCACCCTGGCTGGCCCAGACAGCTTCTGCCTTCTTTGCTTCTTCACCCTAGCTGGACCCTATGTGCTCCTCTGCCTCTGTGCTCTGAGCCCTGGCAGCTTGCAAAGATTTATGATGTAACCATTTGCCACCAGTGTTGCCAGGACCGGCTTTTTGTTTCCTCTCATTGTGTTTTAAGGTTTGCTTAATTTTTATGACCATCACCAAGCTCCCTCCTGAAGCTCTTTCCCAAATCTGCACCCTACTCGTACTTTCCCCATCCTCTGCCTCCAGCTTGAAAAAGGGCTGCTGAGACACCAGCCTTCTCCTTTGTTATCCCTGTCTTGTAAGGAATGGTTGGCTTCTTTCTCTAATTGACCTGGTGCCTCTGTGGAGCAGGGTGGGGCAGGAAGCAGATTGTGTGAGCCCCACCTTCCCTTTCCTTGACTGAAAGCAATCCCCACCAATGACGGTCCTTGAGAACTTATAGAGCCCAGCCTGGCCTGGGAAGGATGGTCAAACCCCTCCTGCATGGCTCCCTGCCACCCTGTGTCCCTTAGCCTGGATGGTGGCTGCCTGGTAGAGCAGCCTCTCACTGGCCAGTGACAGAGAGACAAGACCCCAAGGTCCATGGGGCAGTCAACCCTGTAGACAAGCTCCCGATAGAAGCCTCTACTCACAGAAGGCAGTGAAAACCTCCACCCTGCCAGGTATGCTTTAACCACCTCTCCAGAGACAGGGAATCGATGGCTTTGGGGCTGAGACTTAATTTGAAGGAACTGAAAGCAAAGGTTCATGGGAAATATGATGATTATAAAGTGCTTAGCCTCTGCCTGGGGCTGCACCAGGCTGGTTTCACAGAGTCTGGGATGCCAGAAGCCAGTTCTCTCTCTAATTACAATGGATTTCAAAAGTGCAATAAAAGCAGCTGCCTCCATGCTGGGCCTTGTGGCTTGGAGCTGTTTGTGGAAGATGTGATGAAGGTGGGGTCACCACAGACCTCCTCTCCTGACCTCTGACTCCTGGGTACCGTCCGCCTCCAGCCCCCACCCCGCCCAGTGGAGGAGAGTCACAACCACACAAGCAGCGGGGCCTCAAGTGAATTCTTGCTGTGCCCCAGCCAGGCGCTCAGGCTGTGCAGGCCCTGAGTTGTTCAAGCTTCCACTAATGTTATGAAGTGTATCAGTCAGCACTCACCATAGAATTGCTGTATGACAAGCAACCCCAAACGTCAATTGCTTAAAATCAGGCATATCTATTGTCTCAGATTTGTTTGATGGCTGCCTGGCCTTAGCTGATCTTGTCTGTGCTCAACTGGGCTCTGTGCCTTCCTCTTCAGGAGCCAGCCCCTGGCTCCAGAATATTCTTTTCATGCCAAGGAGAGAAACATTTAGCCTCTGAACTAGCTCCCTCTCCTTCCTCTTTCTTGATATGTGGCCAAAGTGAGTGTTAATAGGTGTAAATTCAAACTGGGAGAGCAATGGCTATTTTAAAAGATGTTTAAATTTGTGTGTGTCTGTATGTGGGTTTGTGCTTGTGAGTACAATTGTCCAGGGGGGCCAGAAGAGGGCAACCCCCCCTCCCAGCTCTAGTTACTAGAGGTTGTGAGTTGTCATGTGTGGGTGTAGAACTGAGTTCTGGTCTTAATGGCTGGGCCATCCGGGTGAGCAATTTCTTGTCCCTTTAGTGGGGGACACCATAAAATCAAAGAGTGTGGACACAGGCAAGGTGACTAACTGCTACACTTGGATGCCATCTAACGCACTAGGAAGTTTCTCTCATTATCCCCAGAGGGCAGATGAAGAAAACAAAGGAAAAGAGGACATCACCACTTAGTGCTACAGTGGAGAGGAGATACCTACCCCACCCTGCCATCCTGTGTGGTTCTAGCAGCCCCTTCTCATCTGCAAATCAATGTCTGAGTACTCCTGACAGAGCAGCACATGGGGAACTTAACCCCAAGTACCCCTGGGCATCCCTCATTCTGTCCAGACCAGGCTGGATGCAGATGACTAGCCACTACTCTGTGCTGCCCAGTGGATGGAAGGTGGAATCTAGAGCAAACCCTCTCCCTCCCCCAAAACTTGGCCGGCAGCAGAATCCCAGGTGGCCTGGAAACCTTTTCAGAGGCTCCATTGTTCCCACTGGGCCCCTCAGCAGCCTCCTCTCCTGAGGGCCTCTCCACAGCATGGCTCTGGCAGCATGCTCTGGGCATGCCCTGGTGTGACACCAGGACCTCTGGTGCCCAGCCCCTTCCCTGTGGCTCCCAAGTCTAGGACCATGTGGCTGGAGGGCCTCAGGGACTCACAGACTCTTGCCTCCTGACTCCTTTTGAAGTTTTGATGATTTTTCTATTACCCAAGTAATGTGTGCACATTGCAGGGAAATTAGAAAATACAGAAAACCATAAACAAAACGAATCAAGCATAAATGGGTAAGAGGCAGCACACGGGTTAGGGCATAAACAGAAAACAGTTTTATCTTCCCCAGTAACTGTTGCCTCCAGAGGCTCCGTCTTCCTCCTGGCTGGGCAGGGAGTCTGTCAGCCACATTGCAGCCTAGTTCAGTGACTTTACTCAGTTTAATATTAAGCCTATTAGAGGGTTTTTTGTTTGTTTGTATTTTTAAGACTCTGGGACTTGGCTCTGCTCCCTCATATTTGAAGACTCTGTTCCTGCCCTGCTCTACCCCTGGGCCTCCTGTCCCCCAGCTGTTTCTGGTGGTTCTTCTGGGGATGGAGACATGCTATGACAGGACTTCCTTCCTACTCCACACCTGGCACTGTTAATGTGTGTGAAGTTCTCCACATGAAATGTTGAAACTTACCTGATATCACAGGGAGGCAGGACAGAGACACCTGGCGGTTCTCTTGACCACTGGGTGCTGACACAGGTTTCTGTCCTTACAAAGTTTGGTGTCATGGCTGAGTTTCTACCTAGGAAATGTGGCATAGCCCCTTTAATGAGTGTGTCTGACTTCATTATCTGGTCCTTCTTAATAGGTATTTCATAGGGCTTCCTTCCACAAGGCTTGTGTCCCTATCACCAGGGACTTGGAGGGCTTGGTCATTCCACTTGTGTAAGTGCCATATCCTTGTTGGGAACTTCTAGGGGTGGAGGACTCCAAGCCCACTTGTTTGGGTGCTAGCCTGGGGCACACAGGAGTTGCTGAGACACCAGCAACCCTGGGAATCTTGTGCCTGGCTGAGGTGCAGTGGCTGGGCCTGGGTCACTCATCCGAGGTGCCACACCTGTGTGACTAGAGTACCGAACTTGGAGGATTGGAGGAGGTTGGAGGATTGGAGGAGGGTGTCGGGATTGAAACACTTAGCAGACCACCATGAGAAGCGAAGAAGAAGCTACTGGCATTTATTACAGAGTAATGGGCTTATATACCCAAGCCAGGGGATGGGCTAAGCATAGGAGGCAATCATGCACCACCCACACCTGGGGTCAAGGTACAGGCACTGCACACCAGAAAGTTCTGAAAACAACCTTGTTTGCGCAACCTTGTTTGCTCAACCTTGTTTGCTCAACCTTGTTTGCATGGAAGTTCTACAGCTGGGTGGGGAGGAAGAGAGCTGTAAGGGACAAGTACTTAAATTTCCCAATACAGAGGAACAGGGGATGAGACAAAGGCTAGAAACCAGGGGCTGAGAGAGATGAGAAGGGGGGGGGTAAAGAGGGAGAAAAGAGAGAAGGAGAAGAAGAGACAGGAGAGAGAAAAGTCTAGGAAGGAGAGAAGAAAGAAAAAGGGAGAAGAGACAAACAGACAAACAGATAGACTGATCTTTCTAGGGCTCCCAGTTCAGAGGTGTTCATGGTTTCACATCTTAACTGGGAAGTGTGGGTCATTAGGATGAATCCCCATGGGGTAGATTTGCACAGGGACTCTGTAGCCTCAAAGAGAAAATGGTGTGGGGACAGACAGAGCCCACTATGAATCGAAGATAGGTGCTGACTGCCAAGTGTGTCTCAGTGGGGTCTCCTACCTCTTCATCCTGATCCCCCATTTTTGGCGGTGCTGGAGATAGAGCATGTCATCTTTGGTGTTTTAGGAATGTGCTCTGCCACTGAGCAACACCTCACCCCTTAACTGTGCATGTGTTTGTAGGGTTTGTATGTTGCATGAACCACGAATTTCATTGGGGTTACTTCCAGGGGCGTGGGCACCTTACCAATGGCTACACTATTGAAGGAAATATCTCTCCCTCTTCCCAAGAACCATGAACTATTTGTAGATCTTCAGCAGGGAGAGGGATCTCACAACACTGAGCCCCCACCATGATGTACTGTTGGTCTGTGTTGTACCAGTTGTCACAGCTGGAGTTCAAGAGTACACTGTCATGCTGTGGCCAGTAGACATCCCTCCCATCCTTCCCTCAGGCTCTTACATTCTCCCCTGTCCCTTCCTCTGTGATACCCCCTGAACCTTTAAAGAGAGAAATACAAATAGCCCATTTAATCAAGCCCTCCTAACTTTTGGAGTTCTGTGTAAGAGCTCTCAATCCTCCTGCCTCAGGGACACACCCAGATCATCTCAACCCTTTGAAGACAGTATCAACACCAGCATTTACAGATGAGTAACCAGAGGCTCAGAGCACAGGAATGCCAAGGTCACCTAGCTAGCCAGTGCCTGACTTAATTGTCTCCTAGAGACAGCATTCCTGTCCTGGCCTTGTCCACAGCCATTGCTGGCCTGGCTCAAATGCAACTTCTTCCTTCTAAAAGATTTAAACATTATAAAACATTTGTATTTGTGTATGTCTATGAGGAGATTAGGGTATCAGAAGAAGTCAGAAGAGGTGTCAGATCCCCTGGAGCTGGAGTCATGGGTGGTTGTGAGCCACCTGACATGGATGCTTGGAACTAAGCTCCAGTTCTCTGCAAGAGCAGCAAGCTCTCTTAGCCACTGAGCATCCCTTCCACCCCAGGCACAAAGTGGTCAGAGAAGCAAAGAGACAAGGATGGACATGGGGGTTGAACCTCTGACTCTGGGAAGGAAGATGGGTCAGCCTGGGTCCCACCATCTTCATCTGGGAAAGCCAGGCCCGAGGTTCCCAGCGCAGGAGGATAGGCCAGTGCTCTCTTGCCCTGCCTTGTAACGGCATTTGAACCCAAGTGAGCTAGGTACTGGCTGCTGGGCCTTGCTCAGTCCCATCCCGAAGGTAAAAAGTTCACCCGGGCAGCCATCTGTCGTGAGCTGTCAGGCAGTCATGTAATCTCTCTGTGATTTTATTACTTAAAAACAGCACAGCATCCGGGCTGGGGATTTTCCAAGGTGTTTGAGGCTGCCACGGGCCCCATTTATATCCAGCCTGCATTTCCTTCGCAGTCTCCTTGAGACAAGTGACCAGCAGGCCCCACTGTGAAGGCCATATCAGTCATTTGCCAACAGGAGCCAGGCTGTGAATTACCAGGGGATGGCAAGGAGGGGGAGTGCAGGCTGGGGACTCGGGGTGACAGTAAACATGTCCCCAGAACATGTCCCCCATCATTCACAGGTAGATAGCAGACCTGCGCGTCCCCATCTCTAAATCTCTGTGTGACCTGTAAGGAAGATGGAGGTGACTTTCAAAGGGACCTGTCTATGGGCTACTCGCAGAAGTTTATGACAGGGTGGATGCACCTGCCTGGTGGGGACAATCCTTACTCCAAGTTGCTGGCTGGAGAGCAGACAGCCCAGTGAGCGAGCTGTTTGCACTCAGTGAGAATTTCTCAGCATCAGATATTGGAGGGGTGTGTGTACATTTAAAACTACTTGGGACATGCAAAATAGGTCTGCAAAGCTAGGCTTCCATTGTCCCTTCTCTGGGATCCTTTGTCACATTGCCCTTTCTCTCCCCTCTCCCAGAGACCCACCAACCCCTAGCAAGTCACCGGCTCACTTTCTTGTTCTGTCTGGGCCTGAAGGGTTTACTGGAAGAAGCGGTGCCCACCCTGCCTTGGAGTGTCTCTCCCACAGGGCAGTGGTCTACTCCAGGCCCTTCATTAGCAGCCCAAGAGATCTGAGAACTGCAATAGCTTCCTGTTGACAACCATCCCTCTCAGTAGCTAGTGAGGTCTTGGTGTCAGCATCTTGACCGACTGTAATGGGTTGGCATGCTGGCCAAGACGAGGCTGGGGAGGAAACGGGGTCCTTGAGAGCTGGAATGCAACTAAGACAGGGTACTTCCAAGCCATGCAATGCCCTGGGTTCTATCTACAACTTCAAAAAATGAAAGGGGGTGGATCTTGAAGGATAGAAAGTGGGCAGAAACATGAGAAATGAGCATAAGCAACGGTATGAGATGGGTAAAGAGGCCCGGGGATACTGAGTTTATGTTTTCTGGTCTGTTTGTCATTCCCTCTTTTGCCTGTTCCCATTACTTCCTCTGCCTCTGGTCCCTTTTGATCCCATTCTTTTTCTGGCTCCCAGTGTTGGAGTGTGTGGCCTTGGACAAACCCTGTTCCCTCACCATCCGCCATCTCTGCTGTGATGTGGAGGTAACGGGTCCAGATCATGGGAGGTGGGGAAGCAGCTTGCCCCATCAGCCTAGGACACATGGGGATGCCACAAATGGTGTTCTCCACAAATCGAGCCCTGCCATGGCCCCTCCGAGGCGTCTCTGATGTCCTCTCTTTGACCTCTTGACCCTGTGCTCTTGGTTTCTGCTTGTTGGTGAAGTCTCACTTCCATCCTTAGCTCTCTCTCCCACAGCCTCCCTCGATGCTTCTGGAAGATTCTCAGCTCTTCTCCCTCTCAGCCTCCACTCTCTTATCTTACATATATTGTAAATTGCCTTTCCCTGCTCCTCTTCCTAATTCTGGGGAACACTTTTGGCCCCCAGTCTCTTTTTTCCTGCTGTAATATTATCTCTTCTTGGGGTCACATGAGAACCTGTGGCAGAGGATCAGGTGGAAATACTGAGTTCCCTTTGATGGTCCCCCAAGACCCTGGGCTGAGGTCTGAGCCTAGGTATGAGCCTGAGGGTAGCTTCAAGAACAATGAGAGGGACAGGTCCACCACACCGTCTCCCAGAGCCTGGACAGGACCAGGAGGTCCACCACACCCTCGCCCCCAGCCTGGACAGGACCAGGAGGTTCACCACACCCTCACCCCCATACTGGACAGGAGCAGGAGGTCCACCACACCCTCACCCCCATACTGGACAGGAGCAGGAGGTCCACCACACCCTCGCCCCCAGCCTGGACAGGACCAGGAGGTCCACCTGGGCATTCACTGGACATGGCCAAAGGGTGTAACCACCAAGTCCTCGTAGCTGCATGTCTGGGCTCAGACAGGGACTGACTCCTTCAAATATAATTTATTGGCAGATACCTCATTGCACAGGGTAATAGCTGTGCTTAAATAATAATAAGCTTGATTACCGTGCAGTCGTTAAACTTTTTTTCCCATTTGGTTTAACTGACCATTTTGTGTGTGGTTTGGAAGGGGGGGGGAGCATCCAGCCGTTACCCCAGGTCTGCAGTGGGAGTTAATTTCTAATGAAGGTATAATTTTATTTCAATGATTTTACATTTAATTAACTAAAGCTACAAGTAACACGGTGGTGGGCCTCACTTTGGGGAGCAATGGGAGGTAAAGGGCTCTCAGGAGGAGAGCTGGGCCGGGGAGAGGGCTGAAGAGAAAGGGACACCAAGTCACACTGTGATGTTGCTGTTCAGGTGGGGCCATGGCCACCTCTTCCTGAATTTTTCTTGGGCCTGGCTCTTCCTTCCTTACCTGAACAGACATTGAGTTTGGGAAGGCTTACAAGTCACAACTAGGTGCCTAGATGACATTTTAGACATGTCCATACCCATTAACTGCCAACCAGAGCAAGAACCCCTAGGTGTCTTCCAGACACCCAGTGGTGATGCTGGCCACCATCATTTTGGACTCCACCTAAAAATAAAATAGCACGAATTCTCTATCTGGCTTCTCTGCCCCGCTCTGCCCCCCATTGTGTGTGTGTGTGTGTGTGTGTGTGTGTGTGTGTGTGTGTGTGTGTGTGTGATGTGCATGTGTGTTCTGAGCATATTCGTATGTTGTTGGATGTGTGTACATGTGGAGGCCAGAGGTTGGTGTCAGCTCTCTCACTGAACCTAGAACACTCACCACGCTAGACTGGCTGGCAGGCACAATCCAGTGACCCACCAATCTCTGCTCTGTCCAGTGCTGGATTATAGGCGGGCATGGCCACTCCCGGCTTGTGAGGCAGGCAGGCATCTTTGAATGAGCAACTCCCAAGCTGTTTGGCTTTTGCGTTTAACACTATGTTTGCAAAAATACTCAAGCGTCAGGAATCGCAACACTGTTGCTTTCTATCTCTGGGCAATAATCTGTCACCTGGAGCTCCTGATTCGCCCTTTCACAGCTCAGCATCTGCTTTGTCTCCAGTCTGGGGTGTTGTGAACACTGATGTTAGGCTTAGTCTGCTGTTGTTGCTTGCTGGGCAGAAAGACCGTTTCTCTTGGTTCTTTGTCTCTGCGTCTTCTACTTGACACCCTCCTCCCTACCTCTCCACCTCCTGCCCCTTCCTCCTGACACTCACTCCTTCCTTCCTCACTTCCCCATCCTTTCTGCCCCAACCTATTCCACCTTTACCTCCCCACACCTTCCTCCCCTACCCTGACCCCCCTTTTACCCTTCTTCCTTCCCCACCTCCCCCATCCCCACTCATTTATTCCATAACTTCCACCCCAAATAGATACTTCCAAAGTAGTCTCTATAGGTCTGCACCAGTCTCAGTGACTGAGGCGATAGCTGGTGTCTCTCACACACGCTAGCCTCTCTCACACTTGGCATCACTGTTCTCCTGACTTGGCTATCACAGAGGTAGGTAGTATAATGATCCCTGATGGCTAATGATAGGCAACAGCTTTTCTAGGATTCCTGATCATTCATGTCATTTTCTATGAGTACCTGCTCTGGTTCAAATGTTCATGTCTTCTTCACATGTCTATGATGGAATCTGCTCCTTCCCAGCATGGTAGTATTTAGAGGCCAGGCCCTTGGAAGGTGATTAAGCACAGATTAATCTATTATTAGAAGGAAGCCACCTACCACCTATAGGCTGGGGAGGAGTCCTCACCACACTCTGAATCTACTGGTGCCTTAGTGTTCAGAAGTGTGAACTCGAAGTTCTGTTGTTCACAGCTTACTCAATCAGGGCATTTTTTTTTTTTTTTAACAGCAACTTAAATCAGCAGGAGCTCAGTCAGTGTGGTCTTCCGGTTTCCTTTAAGTACTTGGCTTTTTGTTTTTCTTGATCTTTACAGCATGTAAAGAATATGCACCAGGAGACTTCTTGCTTGTGTAGTGGTCCTCTGTGGTGAGCAGTGACCCTAATTTTCAGAGGACAAAGCTAAGGAGTACGCTTGAGAACATGTGTCCACCCAGATAAGCACAGAAAGTGACCCACACACCTGTAACTGGCCTGCCACCACACCCCTAGCTTGTTCTCTTCCACCTACTGGTTCTCTAGGGGTTTTAAGTTTAAAAAAATCCCCACCATCAACCTTACAACACGCGCGCATAACCCCCAAACATACTCTGTTGCTGGTTTCCTCCTGGGTGTCTGCGCTTTCTTTGTGTTGGTCTTGAATTGCCTCCTCTCAGCTCCATGGTCCTTCGGGACTCTGTGGTTGGAATTCAGAAGACACAGAGTAGTGCTGTAGACAGGCAAAGTTGATCAGAGCAAAGTGGGGTGCTCTTGAGTGACGAGAGTGGATGGTGGCTGCAGAGGCAGTTGTGCCATTTTGCATTTTATAGGTTTTTTTTGTTTGTTTGTTTGTTTGTTGTATATGCAGTTATATGCCTGCATATATGCCTGCATGACAGAAGAGGGCACCAGATCTCATTACAGATGGTTGTGAGCCATCATGTGATTGGTGGGAATTGAACTCAGGACCTCTGGAAGAGCATTCAGTGCTCTTAACCACTAAGCTGCATTTTATAGTTTTGTGTGATGGCTGAAGTCTTGGACAGACAACTTCTCTGAGGGCTTTCCTGTTGGGTAGCAATCATAATTTTTTTTGAGGTTTCTTTTTATTGTTTTTAATTATGTGATTGTATGTATCTTCATACGGGTTGTGCACACGCGTGCAGGTGCCTGAGGAGGCCAGATGGGTTGGCTCCCCTGTGAGCCACCTGACACAGGTGCTGGGAACTGGATGTAAGTCCTCTGGAAGCTCAGTGTGTGCTTTTAACCATTGAGCTGTATCCCCAGCCACTTGTCAATCACCTTCTGGTCAGCTCAGGGGGTCAGGTCAGGGGGTCAGTCTCCAGGACCAAAGATCCATCCTAGGTCCCATCCTGTTCCTCTGGCCAGTACTCAGAGAGTAGTGGTGGGCGGGTGATAGAGAATGGTCTAGCCCAATGTCTTTCAAGCTTGCTAATCTCTAGTCAGTCAGTTGATGTTGTGAATATTTTATATGCATCATTTGAGTTGGGTCTGGCTTCTTTGTCGTTACTGCATTGCTGCCTAGATTCACTCATGTAGCATGGTTCAGTAAGTAGTTATGTCAAACACCATGATCCATTCTATGGGCATACAGCATTTTTATGAAATTGCACATCACTTGGTAGACATTTGGATTTTTCCATTCACTGTTACGGTTGATGCCACATGATATGTGTGTTATGATTTTGTGGGAACCTGTGTATGTTTTTCCTGGGAGCTTAAACTCAACAGCTCATCTTCCAAAGTGATGCACCATCTTGTGCTCCTGTGAGCAGGGCTGAGGTGCCCAGAGTTACCACACCCTCACCCACACTAAACATTATTTGTTATGTGAGGATAGCTATCCTGTTGGGGATGAAATAGTACATAATTGAGGCTTGGGGTTACATTTTTTTGTATGATGAAGGGTGCTGGCCAACAATTTAGCCTTTCATTCTTGCTGGCCTTTTATTTGTGTATTTTCTTTGGTGAAAAATCACCAGGTCATGTGCCGGTTTAAGAATTACTTAAATTGTTTATTATTTCCTTTGAGATAGGGTCTTGCTCTGAAACCCAAGCTGGTCTGCAGCTCACAGTCTCCCTGCCTCAGTTTCTCAAGCCCTGGAATTAACATCGTGTGTTGTTCATCATGCCTGGCCTCACTGCCCCTTTTAAATCAGGTTGTCTTTACAAGGTTGAATGGTGGCGTGCTTTATATATGGCGGCTCCTAGATTTCCTACAGACACATGTTTGGCCAGTGCTTTCTTCCTTGTGTACTGGTGTCATTTCTCTTTCTTGGAAGAGTCTACGAAGCACAAACTTTGGAGTGTTGATGATGTACATCAGCCATTATTGATTAGGCCATTCCTTGTGTTTTCTGTGTCATATCTAAGATACTCTTAGCTAATCAAAGATTAGCAGTGTTGGTTTTTCTGTTTATAGTTCCATACTTTCAATTTTTGCGCCTATATGTTTGATATATATTGAGTTAATTTACTTTAAATACAAAATGTTAATTTATATTTATTATGTATGTATGTGTGTATGTGTATGTGTGTGTGTGTGTGTGTGTGTGTGTGTGTGTGTGTGTGTGTGTGTGTGTGCTGCAGGGTGCATGGAGAGGTCAGAGGACAACTTTGGAAGTTCATTGTGTCCTCCCACTGTGGATCAGGGATTGAACTGAGGTTGTCAGCCACACACAGCCTTTATCTGCTGAGCCTTCTTGCTAACTTTGAGCTACTTTTTGTAGATGAGATGAGGCAAAGGCTCTCTTCTCTCTCTTTCTTGTGGATACCTACTCACCTTAACACCATTTGTTGACCTTCCCCTACAGGATGCTACCCTGTAACATTGTTAAATATCAGACTCTTCTCTTCTGCTGGGATGCTGTCCTTTATCACAAAGGACTGACCACTGCAATTTATAGTAAGTTTTGGGATTGGGAGGTGTGAGCTCTCTGGCTCTGTTCTCTTTTCCAAGGCTGTTTTGCTTCTTCTCATGGTCTTGAATTTATGTGTAGATTTTAGGGTCAGCTTGCCTATGTCTGAGAAAAAGAAGAAGGTGGGGGTTGCATTTCCCATGTAGTCCAGTATGGGAAACCCTGCCTCTTACCACTATTGTGCTTCAGTCCGGAAGCACAGGCTCTGTCCATCCTTTCAGCTACATCTTGTTATTTCTTTCAACAATGTTTTATAGTTTTTGAAGTATCAGTTTTGGATTTATTTTGTTAAGTTCACCCTAAGTATTTGAGTCCTTTTGGTGCTATTGTGAATGGAGTTGCTTTCTTAATTTCAGTCTGGGCTTATTCATTATCCTGGGTTGAAGTACAAATGCCTTTTACATGTTGATTTGGGATCCTGTATGAGCGTTCTGCCTGTGTGTGTCTCAGTACTGTATGTGTACCTGGTGTCTGAGTAGGCCAGGAGATTGCTTTGGAACCACTTGAATTGGAGTCATGGATGGTTGTAAGCCACTGAGTAGATCTGAACCCCGGCCCCCTCTGAGAGCAGCAAGTGCCCTTGACCACTAAGCCCTTCTAATCCTTATTTTTGATGAGTGCATGCATCCATCCCTGAGGGTTTTCTACAGGCAAACTCTTATGTTATCTGTAGTTATGATGGCTTTACATCTTTCCTTCACATGTAGGTAACATTTCTTACTCTTTCTTGTCGAATCGATCTGTCTAGACCTTCCAGCCTGCGTCAAGTATAGTGGAGGGAGCAGTTATTTGTTTCTCGCTCCTGCAGAGAGTAGAACAGTCTTCCTGCACTGGGTGTGATGGAGCTGTGGGTTTTCCTTGCTATCCTTGCCAGGGTTAAAAATTCATCTTCACTTCCCATCTTGGTTATCGTGTGTTGACTAGGAAGGGAGGGTGAATTTTGTCACTCTATTGACTAAGAAGGGAGGGTGAATTGTGTTGCTCCTCTCCTGTGTGGTTGAGATGGCATGGGATGTTTGGGTTTACTCTAGTGATGTGACATGTTACATCACTGACTTTTGGATATTAAACCATCTTGGCATTGCTGAGATAAACCTTACTTTGTCACCGTAGAATTGGCCTTATGGGTTTCTAGGTTCTGTTTTCTATCATTTTCATTAGGGATTTTTGTGTCTATTCACAATTTCTTTTAAATTGATGCTTTAGTTGGAGAAAACAATGGGTTTCAGTGTGATGTTTTCACACATGGGCACATTCACTCATTGTATTCATATCTACCCCATTGCCCTCTCCTCCTCCTGCCTCTGAGTTCACACCATATGCACGTT
The DNA here is from genome assembly GCA_030556225.1 of Cricetiscus sungorus. NCBI lineage: Eukaryota > Metazoa > Chordata > Mammalia > Rodentia > Cricetidae > Cricetiscus > Cricetiscus sungorus. The sequence goes on from JANBXA010000132.1 coordinate 7,509,755, forward strand.
TCCATTTTCTTTTATTGTGGTAATTTTTGGTGTTTTCCCTTCTGGCAGGAGCTCTGTCCTGGCCTGAGGTGTCTGTCTTTATACATACTGTGTCCCTGAAGCATGGGCAGAGACCACTGCTTCTTCTCAGTGTCACAAACTCCTGTGGGATTCTGCCATGAAGCTTCCGCCAATTCTCATTGAGTTTCTATGATCCCAAACCCTGTGTAATAGCCTGGCCTTGCCGTCTGCAGTAGGCGCACATAGGTCTGGCCTGTGCCCACACTCCCAAGCTCCCTTCCCCTGTACCCAGTGATTTCCACCTCAGCTGGTTTGTTATTGTGTGGGTTCATCAGCATTGTTACAAACAGCATCCTTTCAGCAGTTGGGAGTGAAACGGAGACAACCATACTACAGGGATAATGAGAAAATGCTGGCAGCAACCTGTGTGGCCAAGGGGCTCCTTTCTTGGCCCTGCCTCACTGCTGGAAGTCCATTAGCGTACTGAGAACTGAGTGCCATTCATACCCTTTCTGTTCATTTCTTCCTTGGTTCCCCCTTTGCCCTCACTTTCTCTGATGTCCCAACATTGTGACCACCTCAATTTTCGCTATGGTGCCTGCCCAGTCTAGACAGGAAGGAGCTCAGCCTTCCTTTGCTTTTTGGTGGCTGCCTGTGGTGCTGTCCCCCAGCCACCCAGGCTTCTGTTTCTCTTAGAAGCTAAAGAAAATGACTTGGGCCCACAGATGTCTTGTGGTGAGATGTCCCCTTCCCTTCCCTGAGCTGATCATCTTGATCCTCTGTCCCCATCCACCCCTTATCTGTCACTCCTGCATTGCCTCCACTCTGCTGGGCCCACCTCAGCCCCCCTCCCCCATGGACACCCTTGCTTGGTGAAGCTCCATGGATGTCATTCAATGCAGGTTTCTGGCATTTACAAAGGTCTGAGGCTAGCAGGTTGTGGACCACTGCTCAGGACATGGAAACAAAGTAGGACAGAACAGAGCCATGCTCCTTGGCCTTTTTGTCACCCCTCCCCAGAGCATCTTTCATTTAAGACCAGAGAGCACTGCAGATCTGTATGGCAGCTTTGTCTCTGAGTTTCATGCCAGATGACTGTGGGTCTTCGTTTGTACAATCCATGAAATCCCTTGGCATATGTGGTAAAGGCCACTGTGCCAGCTGCAATGCCTGCCACCATTCAGGTAGCTGTTGTGACTGACTGTCCTTTTCATAGGGCTTTTCCGTCCTGTGAATCCATGCAGGCCTCTAATAGAGCCCCTTCCCTCCCCTCCCTCCTAGTCTTCCTCTTTCCCCTTTCTCCTCCCCCTCCAACCTTCTCCTCTCTCCTCCTCCATCCTTTTCCCTCTCTCCTCTCCCTCCATTTTCTCCCTTCTCCTCTGGCATGTGAGTGTATGTACATATGTATTTATGAGCATGATGTATGTTTATGCATGTGTGTGTTCAGGTGCAAGTGTATACACTCCAGGGGGCCAGGTTTCCTGGTCCACCGCCTTAGCCTTTGAGACAGAATTTCTCACTGAGCACAGAGCCAGGCTGGCAGCCAGCAATCCCCCAGACGGCCCTGTCTCCATCCCCCTGAAGCACTAGTGTTACAGGTATGTAAATGGCATGTCTGGATTTTTATGTGGGTACTGGGATCTTAACTCAGATTCTCATGCTTGAATAGTAAGTGAACTGTCTCTCCAGCTCCAAATGCTTATCTTCAAACAAATATAGCTATTGTTTCCTGAGGCCTTACCATATTGCATATCACCTAGAACACTTACCTTGCCTTCTTTCGTCCTTTTTAAAATTTTTTGATGTGCATTATTTCTTAACAGCCCCTGGGATGATGTATCAGTCAGCTTTGACTGTGTAACAAACCACCCCAGAACTTAGTGACTTGAAACACAACTGTTTCTTTGGCCCTTGTTTCTGTTCTATGCATGGGAATGTGGGTGTGCTCAGCAGATCTTGGCTGGGCTCACTCATGTCCTGTGGTTGACTGGAAGGTAGTAAGCCTTATCTGGATTGGTCTTTTCTTTGTTTTCTAGCCCATTGTGCTTCATGCTCATGTGGGGTGGTGGGGACCCAAGGCCAGAATGATAAACTTATGATGCCTCTTGGGATTTGAACACACAACCAGTACATTGTCACTTCTGCTCCTCTCACTGGCCAGGGCAAGCCCCCAGGTTGGCACAGATCCACCAGGTAGGATGAGATGTCACTTTCCCATCGGGGAAGGTACTATGTCACACCACAAAGACGTGTGTTGAAAGGGCCCACATATTTCATATTAGAGAAGCTAGCTGCTCTGTCTCTCTTGGTCTTCTTAAAGAACCCATTGAGAGGTAGGAGGATGACTCTGTGGGTAAACTCTTGCCACACAAACCTGATGACCTGAATCTAGATGCCCAACATGCAGGGAAAGCTGGACACAGTAGCATGGGTGTCTGTAATCCCAGCACTCCTACAGGGAGATGGGAAGTGGGGACGGGGAATCCAAGGGCCAGGCCCCTGGCGTGTATGCGGGGTGAACAGCAATAGACTCTTAAACAAGGCAGAAGGTGAGGACTGTCCCAGCCATTGCTTTGTTGCTGTGAGGAGAACCATGGCCAAGGCAACTCTTAGGAAAGAAAGCATTTAATTGGGGCTGTCTTACAGTCTCAGAGGTTAGCCTATTATCATCATGGCAGGAAGCATGGCAGCAGGCATGGTGCTAGATTGAGAGCTCTATCCTGCTCTGCAGGCAGAGAGGAGCTCTAGGCCTGCCATGGGATTCTGAAACTTCAAAGCTCACCCCCAGTGACACACTTCCTCCAACAAGGCCACATCTCGTAATCCCCTTTCAAATAGTGCCACTCCCTGGTGACTAAGCATTCAAAGCAATTCACCTCTGGGGGACATTTGTATTCAAACCATCACAAGGATGGCCACTTGAGTTTGTTGACTGATCTTCTCCATGCATGTGTGTACACACCTGTATTCACAAACAGATGCACGGGAACACACACACACACACACACACACACACACACACACACACACACACACACACACACACACTCTCCATCCCAGAGGGTCATCGAGACTCCTGGCTGTGGTAGAATGTTATTTTAGGTGTGTGGCTTTTTTTTATGCTGCTTTTGTTTAACTCTGTGAAGCTGTGATTCGTTGCCTGTCTAAAACACCTGATGGTCTAATAAAGAACTGAATGGCCAACAGCGAGGCAGGAGCAAGGATAAGCTCCTGGGGTGGGGCTGGCAGGCAGAGAGGATAAATAGAAGGAAAAATGAGGAAGAGAAGAGGAAAACAAGAAAACAAGGAGAAGAGGACATCAGGGGACAGCCATCAAGCCAGAAAGCCACCAAACTGCCCAGCCACCCAGCCACTCAGCCAGTCACAGAGTAAGAAGGAAAGTAAGACATACAGAAGTAAGAAAGATAATAGCCCAGAGGGAAAAGGTAGACCGAATAATTTAAGATAAGAAAAGCTGGCTAGAAACAAGCTTTCTGGATTAAAAAAAGAAAAAGAAAAAAGAAAAAAGAAAAGAAAAGAAAGACATAACTAGTGTAAGGGTTCAGGCATTGTGCTGGCCTGCCCCTGCACTCAGGCAGTACCCTGGTCAGCCCAGGGTTCCATGAGTACTAGTCTGCATGCAGGTGCAAAGGACCCCTTTAAAAGACAGAGCCCTGCCCACTTATGCTCTCTCTCTCTGCTCTTTGCTCTCCCCACTTTCCTCTCTTTCTGCTCCTGTCTCCCTCTTCTCTTCTGTTCTGTGTCTCTTTACCTCCTTTCTCTTCCTTCTCCCTTCCCTCCCCTTTCTAATAAAACTTTTCACTCAAGCTCTATCTGCCTGGTGGGTTTTATCCTGCCTCAGTCACCCTCACCTACCATGGAACCCACAATGGTCCCCTACGTGGAACCCCCAGCTTTATCCTAACATTGAAACAAAAGAACAACAACTAGTATGTATAAAAAGTATATATCAAATAAAAACAAAACAAAACAAAACAAAAAAGGAACCAGTCAGGCTAAGGCTAGACAGTCATAACTAAGAATAAGCCTCTGTGTGTGATTTATCTGGGAGCTGGGCAGTGGACCCTCCAAAAGCCAAAGGAGTAAAACCACACACCTGGCAGCATTATTGGAAAGAACTAGATGATCCTGGGGTAACTGTGCAGACACCTTGCAGGCTATATGTCAATCAGTGGACAGCAGGGAGCTAGCTCTAGGCCTTCTGCCCCAATGAGGCCAGCCCAGCATGTACCCTGGAAGGGAAGGAGGTTCAGGCTTGGGGTGAAGATGCAGAGCTAGGCCTTCATTCATTCAACCAACAAATACTCACTCAGCATCTGCTGTGACTATGATCACCGGAGGAGCACAGCAAGTGAGAACATCTACAAGCCCTGGAACGCAGCTGGAATTCCTTGTGGCGGTCCTCCCCTTGTCTCCTCCCCACAGCTGCCTGTCATCCTTCTTTCTCCATCCCCTTCTCCCAGAGTTTCTTTTTCTTCTGTTGTTGAGGTCCCCCTACTACCCACTGTCCTAGAAGCTCATTTTCTGCTTTGTAGAAAGGCCACTCAGCCAGGTCAGGGGTGTTCTCACCCTGGGGGCTCCAGTTCCTGAAGTCCTGGAAGATGCTGCAGGGCACAGGCAATATGTGACCCTGGTGCCTGAGGGTTTTCATGGGACTTCTCAGAGCTGGGAACAGCTTTGCTCCTTGCTGTTATGAGTAGGTTTTCCCCGCTGCCAGTCACCTGGTCAGCACAGCAGGACTCTGGTGTCTGGTCAGCTGCTGGATGGAGATGGGATGCTGGCCTCTTGATATGTGGGGATGCTGGCCTCTTGATATGTGGTACACAGGCAAGAGCGGGCCTTTGCAGGCCTCTGAGTCACTGTGTGTGCACCTATGTGTGTACATGCATGTCATACAAGAATGCAAGACTACAAGAGATTTTCTGCAACCTTGGATGTGGGTGCCTGTGTGTTCCCATGTGTCCACAGACATCTTTTAACACCATGCAGCTTCCACCTGCCCTGCCAGAAATGGGTGAGATCTGGCCTTGAAATCTCTAAAATTTGGGGCTGTGAATGCCTAGCCTGGTCAGAGATGGAGTAGGGGATGCATGTATGGGGGGCATTGCACACATATGTCAGGGATAGAGTAAGGGATGGATTATGGGGGGCATTGCACACATGTGTCAGGGCTGGTGGTAGCTATGGGGTGTAGAAAGAGGCCTAAGGATATGCCCTGTGGAGTAGTATCCTTGGTGGCATTGGGAAACCTGGGGGGAGAGGAGGAAGGGCTTTGTGGAGTAGGACCATGTGCCATCTTACATGGTACAGGCTCCAGGCTTGGAGGTATGATGTTCCTTTTTTGGTTCCTTGTGGCTGCTCCCACATTACAGATAAGAAGGAAGGCTCATGGAGGCTAGCACAGTTGCAAAATGGGAAGCCCCAGCCCCAACTAGACCAGAATGGACACTCATCAGCCCCAGAGCTGGACCATAGTTCCCAACTGAGGACTGAAAATGGCCCATTTTCTGACTCAGGTTCTGGTACCTGGAGTGTGGGGCTGGAGATGGTCCCTTCACAGTGGGCTGGAGTGTGTGACCCACACTCTTAGAGGCAGCAAGAGGCTTGGAGTCAATAGTCAACTGGGGACCTAAGTAGACAGAGCCCATGAGATGCCCTCTGGTGACACCCAAAAATACTGGGGTGTCTTTTGAGTTAGGAGAGACTGTGTCATCTGTAAATGGGCCTGGATGCTCTGCTCATTGAAGTGTTTGTGCCTCCTACATTTACTCTAGCAGGGAGCACTATAGGGCACCAGGGGGGAGATGTGAGGGGCCCTGAGGAGCCTGGCTCTGGGTGCAAGTTCCAGCTCTGTTGCTCAGCTCCCCAACCTGCCCCACATCTGAGTCGTGGTGCCAGTTAGTGGCATGCACTCTCTAGGCTTGTTTGAGGGCTCAGAGGATGAGCCCTGGGACCTCTGCTGAGTGGTATCTGTCTCTCTCAAACCTGTGGGGCCTGGTGTCACCCTGGAATTATCTTTAAGACACAGGCCACCCATGACATTTCTGGGGTTTATGAGTCTGGGAGATTACTTCGTTAAAGAGAGGCTTGTCCTGGCTGGGAATGGACAGGCTGCCTGTGCCTGCGGTGTGCTCAAGTGACCAAGAGCGATGTTTTATGGGGTCTGTAAAAGCTGCTGACCCTGCTCTGGAAGTAATGAGATGAGCAGGGCCCGGGGATTCCAATAACCTTCAGCTCCAGCTGAGCCCACGGAACCCCTGACCTAGGAGTGCACAGGGAAGCAGGGCTGGCCTGTGGGGTGAGAGGGGTGGGGGAATGGACAGATTCTCCATACCCCTAAGGGCAGGATGGCTGGACACTCAATACCAGCTGTAACTAGGCAGAGTGGTGGGAGGGCACAGGAGAGCCATATCAGTGGCCTTGTCCAGGATAAAATGCTTCTTCTAGCCCTGGCCTCACGTCCCCCATCCCATGAAGTCACAGTATATATATGTCTGGTGGAGAATGCTGTAATGCTACAGAAAGTGTGCTCCATAGAGTCCGGTGCCCACCACTGGTACACCAGTGGAGAGTAGGCGAATTGGCACCCCCCAAGTCAGGACCTAGAATAGAACTTGAACTCCCTGGTGTCACCACCTGACTGGACCCTTGGCCCATGTGTGAGGGCTGAGAAACATGGCAGGGGCTTGACTGCTGATTCATAATGGTGGGAATGGTCAGCCACACCCTGACCAATATGGCCTGCCTCTGCCTGGGTGGAGGTGTCTCCTGGGGCAGGGGGAGGGGCATATGCCTTGGAATTTGTGTGTCTTGGTATTGGGTTTGAAAGTTTGGTCTTGTAAGCAAGGTTATCCAGAAAGAGGTGAAGTCATTATTTCATCCACCGATTATACTCATCCATGTGTCTGTCCATTCATCCATCTGTCCAGCCATCTGTCCATCCAGGGATGCAGTCACTCCTTCCGCAGACATCTTTAGGCATGGCTTGTGGAAGGACTGGTTCTCAACTCACAGACGATGGAGAAGCTGAGGCTGTGGCAAGGGGTTCAAGCTCCCTCACCCACGGTGTCACTTAACTTCCAGTCCAGTCTGGAGAGGATTAAATCCCATGTAACCCTGCAGCCCTGCCAAAACCCCTCCGCTGAAGTTTGAGCTAGAAGTACTTAAGGGCATGGGGAGGTTGGCTCCAGCATCCCCAGAGATCTGCCTTGATCATTAGCACAAGTACAGCTTGCCTGAGCTTCCTGGCTCAGCATCCAGGACTCCAGAAACACCAGTAATCAGCCATGTTTCCCATCTGACACCTGCTCTTGTGTCTCTCCTCTCCCTCCCTGTCACCTTCTTGAGGGCCGGACTACTGTGTCTTCTGGCCCAAAAATGGGGTGTGGCTTAGAGAGACGGGGGCTCTGGCCTTAATGCCCATGGTGGCAGACAGTCAGAAAGTGTTCCACTTTCCTCTTTGTAACGGCAAGCTAATGGAAAGGCCCAGGGGACCCCTCCCTCAGACACCCTGTTCCCAAGCCTCCCTTCAAAGTCTTACTATCTTAGTGTTTTGTCACACCGATGACCCCTTCTGAGGGGTGGGGCTGACCGTCTGCTCCCCAGGTCTGCTTCCAGGATGACATCACTTCCTTCTGCAGAACAGCTCCCAGCAGTCAGCAGGGTCCAGGGCTCCTCCCAAGGAGCTCTTTCCCAGGAGTCCAGGGGCAAGCTCCTAGAAGGCCCTGGGTAGCAACTGGCAGTGTGCTGTTGACTCTCTATTCTAGGGATGTGTCTTCCATAACTTTTTAAAGGCCTTGGGAGCAGTCAGGTCTTCCCTCTGGGGGAGTCTGATAGGAACCTGGGAGTCCTAAGCCCCCTCCTGAAGCCAGCAGCCCTTTTCTGTGGGGGTTGTGGGGGTGTATGGGAGATAATGGGCAGTGTCAGCCTCAGGCCTTCCCTTTCCCAGGAAGGGTTTCCTGGACATGGACAGCTGGGGGCATCTGGCACCGCTAGCAGGACTGACACCATCCATGGGGCACAGAGCCCAGATTTTGGTATTAGGTGGGCAAGTCTTCAAAATCCAGCTCAAACATTTCCTAGCTGTGTGACCAAGGGCAAGTAGTTCAACCTCTCTGTGCCTTAAAATGGAAATAACAGAGCCTGCCCCTGGGGTTTAATACAGATTAAACTTACAAAGTTCTTGGGACAGGGCAGGGTTTGGCACCTCTCAACTCCCCTCATCTGACATGCTAGAATTTGCCCCTCACTGGTGAGACAGGTATTTCTACTGAAGTCACCTTCTGGCCAAGGAAGCATGACTCCCAGCACACCTGCCCCTCACGCCCTAGAGAGGACAGGAGGGCCTCTGATGTAAAGTGCAGCAGGGTGGGCTACCTGGCTGTACCCCAAGACCCGGTGAACCTCAGCCTCACCCGAGGGCCAGCTGGACGAATGCTCCAATTAAAGATAATTCCTCCTTTCCTACCTTGAAATGCCTATGGATTTCTTCCCTAAATAGAAATTCCCATCGATTCCTTGTCTGTCCAGATTACTATCCTCGGCTGTTGCCTGCAGAGCTGTGTGTCTTCCCGCTTCTTTCAAGGCCCATAACTCTTTGCAAGGTGACCCTGCCACCATCTGTACCTCCACAGCTGGGCTGAGGAGAGGGGCCCTCTTTTGCCCCAGGTGAAATAAAGATGTCACAATGCTTGGGACAGATGTGGGGGGCCTGACTCTCCCTAAAACTTCATAGCTCATTGCTCAGGTGAGAGGTCGAGGACCACAGGGATACCCTTGACTAGAAGCAGGCCCCCAGGTGCGGGAAGGGTGGGGTCTAGCTGGGCACTCCAGGATCTCTGGGGGTGGGGGTTTATACCAGGTAAATTGGGAAATGCTGCACATCTGCCCAAGCTGTTCAAAGGGCCTTGCCTCTTGTCCTGTGGCCACTGCTCTGTCCCTTCCAGAAGCAACTATTGGCTCAGTCATCTGATACAGGCTCTCCTCCCCACACCTCCACCTCTGCCCATGTTCTGCTTAACACCTAGCCCCAGTCCCACCCAATAGCAGTGCTTATGGACACTGTCCATTTTCTTCCCTTTTCTGCTCCCCTGGGCTGGGAAATAGAGGAGGTCAGGTCCCCATCCCATGGAGATTCCTGGCCAGCTGACTTAGTGGCTAGGTAAGCTCAACAAGTCACTGTTCCTGGGGCCTTCAGTCCCCTATCTGGACAGTGCATCTGAACAAATTGTGTCAAAACCCACCTTCAAGCAGTGAGCTGAAAACTCAGGCTGCCCCACATGGAGGGAAGTACACAGAGATATAAATGGCCACGTCCAAGGTCACACAGCTACTCGATCTTGGCTGGGATTTGAAGCTGTTCCTGTCCCTCTGAGGTTCACTGGGGCCGTTGATAGCGACAAAGCCACCCTGTTCTACTCTCAGCTTTGTTTCCTTGAGTTGGGGTCTCTCACTGACCCTGGAGTTGAGCTGGACGCCAGGAACCCCCGAGATCCCATCTCCCTGCCCCCAAGATGCTGGGGTTACAAGTCAATGCAGTCACACTCAGCTTTGGCTCAGGTGGTAGGGATGTGAAGGCAAGTCCCCAAGCTTGCCCAGCAAGTGTCTTACTTCCCAAACCATCTCCCTAGCCCACTGACACCCTATTTTTTTTTTAAATTAATTTTTCTACACAGGGTCTCTCTGTGTAGCTTTGTAGACCACGCTGGCCTCAAACTCAGAGATCTGTCTGCCTCTGCCTCCCCAGCGCTGGGATGAAAGGCATGCACCACCACTGCCCAGCTTCAGTTTCGCTTTTTCGAGACTGGGTTTCTCTGTGCAGCCCTGGCTGTCCCGGAACTCACTCTGTAGACCAGGCTGGCTTCGAACTCACAGAGATCCACCTGCCTCTGCCTCCTGAGTGCTGGGATTAAAGGCGTGTGCCACCACTGGCAGGCTCCACACTCTCCTTTAAGGCAAGATCTCACATAGCTTAAGTTGATCTTCAACTTACTATTTAGCAGATGATGATCTTGAATTTCTGATCCCCCTGACTCTACCCCCCCCAATGAGGTCGCACTTGGGGCACTAGGGACACCCTCCAGTGCTCTTCTGTATCTTTTCACACCCCCAAGAGATATATCAGTAGTGCAGCCGCTGACTCATTGGCATGGCGAGGAGCTCTGACACTGGGTGTTCATTTCCTTGGGCAACTTCTCCGCAGTTTCTCCAGTGCTACAACGATATCCTCCCTGTACCCTCCATCCCATTGCTCTATCTGATGTGCTGACATGTTTGTGCAGTGTATAACCTGATTATTTCCTTATTAGTTAAAATCCACTCTTCCCATTGATCCTGCTCCACATAGAGGGATAATCCTGCCCTTGCCACTCCACCAGCCACTTTGATATGGTGGGAAACCCAGTAGATCAAAATGGCATGGCCTGTGGGGAATCTGGGTAGCCAAGCGCTGATTGGCTGGATTTGCTTAAAGTTCATTTGGATATCTGATTGCAGTGGGTCAAGAGTGAGGGTTAGATGTTGTCACCTTGCCTCAGTTAGGGTCTTCTGTGAGGAAGGAACCTCCTTTGAGAAAAAGCATCATCACATTGGCTTATGGTTAAGTCTGAAGTATCTTCTCAGTTTGTGATGGATGGGGGAGGGAAGGCCCAGCCCACTGTGAGTGGTACCATCCCTGGGTTGGTGGTCCTGAGTTCTATAAGAAAGCAGGCAGAGCAAGCCTGTAAGCAGCACCCTCCATGGCTTCTGCTTCAGCGATTCCTGCCTTGAGTTTCTGCTCAGACTTCCTTTCATGGTAGACTGTCGACCTTGAGATGAAATAAACCCTCTCTCCCAGGTTGCTTTTGGTCCTGGTGTTTATCACAGCCACAGAAAGCAAATTAGGACATCATGTGGTGGCAAAGGCTGGCACCTCTGGGCCTGCTCTGTGGACATCAGTGTTTCCTTTATTCTTGGCCTACAGATGGCCCATCTGCCAGAGCCAAAGCAACTGCCATTCTTTCAAGAAACTGACCAAGCCCTGTCCAGACTCAGTGTACTTCCCTGACAAAAGGCACTTGAGGCTTTGTGATGGTTGGCTCTTGTCTACTCATTTGTGGTGCCCAGACTTCATGCGAGACTTTGAGGCTGTGTCAGAGGACACATGGGGCCATACTGACATCCCTGTGCTCATGGGGGTCTCATCCTAGAAAAAAAGAGAACAATGAAATGATGGCGGCCACAGCTGTGAAGAAAAGTTTGCGTGTGAGTGAGTGAGTGGGTTCTTGAGGAGCCCTTCTGGACTGGGAAGCCAGAGCTGAGCTGTCAATGGTCCTAACTGAGCATTCTGGGAGGAGGGAGGGGTGAGTATGAGATGGAGTACATTGGCTGCTCTCTGGAATTGGGCCCAAGGGGCTTCCTAAAGAAGAGGCCCAGTGTGCAGAGGAGGTCACCCCTTTGCTTCCACAGCCTCCTCTTCCTCCTCTCTCCTGGGACCACCATCCTCAAGCAGCCAGGAGAACTGAGCCATGCTCTGGTCAGGGCACCTTCTCCCTGCTCATAAACCTGGGCTGTAACAGACAGCCCCGTTTATGGAGCAGCCAAAAGGTGTGGGTCTTCGAACAAAGCAGCTTGTTACACTTAGGCCCCAATAAAAAAGCTTCTAAGAGCCTAATTAACAGTTTAGGTACATATAAAAACATAATGAGAAAAACAATCTGTTTGCAAAAAAAAAAAAAAAGGAACGAAAGAAAAAGAAAAAAATATGAAAAGGCCAAATTGGCAGAGCCCGGCCTGCTGCTGGGCATGTGGTGTCGGCACAGCTCGAGTGGCCGGGAGGGCTGGCCTAATGGCCTCCTCGCATGCCGACATTCCACCTCTGTATGTCTGAGCAATTTTCAACTTGGCAGGAAGGGAGCTGCGCAGAAATTTGCGTAAGCCTTGATAAATATTTTATGCAAATTAAAATTGAATTCTTTGCTTAGTTTAAGCAATTTCCCTGTAAGGAGTGTGTCGAGGAGGGAGATTACAACATTTGCCTGGTTTGTTTATAATTTAATTTTTTTTTTATGTTGCGGCTGGCAGAGGAGGAGATGGTAACACCTGTGAGTGTTTATAACGTCCCATCTCCTTCACAGCTGCTCCTATTCAAAACACCTCGCCGGCGTAATAATTTCATAAAATTTCATGATTTACCATCTGCTCGTGCCGGTTTGGGCTTCGGCAATAAGCTTGTGCGTGGCGCCCAGCCCAGAAAGGTACAATAACTGTATATTTTAACTTAATGGTTTTTTGGGGGGCATGCAAATTTCTGTGAGCAGATTGTGCTGAGGCCTGGGCTTGGAGCGGCCTCCCTGAGCCCCAGAAGCCCCCCGGAGCACCCCCCGGGCTCAGTGAAGGTTGCCCGTGTCAAAATCGAGATATCAAACACCAAGTGCCGAAAGACAAGGTAGGAGGCACAAGGAGATTATTTTCCTTTTAGCATTTGATGTCTGTGCATTTGGGTAATTAAAATGATTACTACAACAATTAAAGCAAGTAATTAGAAACTAATTACACCAGCATTTTTTGTGATTACAGGAGCAGATGAAAATAGTGTTCAAAATTAAATTCATTGCATATTCATGGGAATGAAATTAAATACTGCTGGGTGGATGAGATAATCGGAGGAGAGGAGAGGAGAGGCATTCTGGGGATTCGGAGAACAGACTGCGGTTAATACTCCAAACAGACATTTGGTTAAATCAGTGATAATCTTTTAATGGCTTTAAAAGGGGCTAATATTTGGAAAGCAGTCAAAATTGCTGAGAGTTTGTGTTTTTCACTCACTCTGTGATAATACATACCAGCTGTAGCACAATGGAAAACATTTAATCATTAGCCACTCAAATGGAGGCGCAGGAGCCAGCGTCTCCCCGCCTCTCCTGGTGTCTCATGCACGACAATAAATTAAATTAAAGAATCTTAGCAGCTCTTTCTTCCCCCGCCCCCTCCCCCCTCTCCTCTTTCCCTGGCTATTGACTACTTCCCAGCCACTGCCTTGCCACGACCATTTAATGAGATCCCGGAGATTAAATAGATTTTCTGTTTAACTCCACACTGGTGAGATAGCATGTCAGCGATGGAATGGCTATTAACATTTAAATATTTCACAGAACAAAAAAAAATCGGAATATGAATTTTTCATTGTTGCGACGCTCAATGGAGACGCTCCCTCCCTCCCTCCCTTTCTCCCTCTCTCCCCCTCCCTCTCTCTCAGCTCTCTCTTTCTCTCTTTCTCTGCTAGACCTAATGAAACTAAAGTAATTAGAAAGATACAAGAAGAGGGCTTTCACCAGAGTGCAATTAAATTGAGCAGGGAGCCGTTATTTATATAGGCTGGTCACTGCGTAGCCACGGCTATTTTCTCAGCCTGCTTGAGTCATAGATTATTACAAGAGATTAATAATGTAAATTTCACTGACTCGGCTGCTCTCCGAGCCTTGGCCTTCAGAAATTGATGGGCACGCCATCCATCACCTCCTCTGGTCCAGGCCTGTCCCTCTGCAGAGCTCACTAGCCCCTGCACCCCACCTTGAAGCTCACCTGCTCAGTGTCCTGTTATGGCTTTGCCCTCTAGCCCCCACCCTGTTTTATTTTTTTGTTTGCTTGGTTTTGGATTTTTGTTTGTTTGTTTGGTTTTGGTTTTGGTTTTGGTTTCTATTTCTCTGTAGGTTTTTTCTTCTGTTTATTTTCTTCAGCACTAACCCTGTTTCATTTCTGGCTGATATTTTTAGAGTCACAACACTATGACCCCCTGGTAGTCTGTGAAGGGGTTGATTTGCCTCTTACAAACCCATCAGACAGTGGGTGGGTTAAAGGCACAATTTGTCCACTGTCTCTTCTCCCCCGATTCTCCCTCTGGGGCCACTTTCTGTACATCTGGCTGGCTGGCCATCCATGCATCCATTCTCCCCATTTCTCTTGGTGCACCTCTGTTTTCCATTGCCTTTCCAGCCACAGGAGGGAGGGAGGAGCTGAAGCTGGGGTGCTCTCTGTGGTTTCCTAGTGGTGTGACATTGGCTTGGAGCCTTCTGACCCTCATCCACTAAGGAGAGGTAATAAATCAGAGATTACAAACTCTATGGGGCACGGCAGGACTGACGTGGTGTGGAGGCCTAGGTTCTCAGAGGAGCATACTGATGAAAACGTGTATCCTCCCTCACCTCTCCCACAGTGCTTGCTCTCCGTGCTCCCTCCCTCCCATCTTTGGTCCCAACCTCAGAGCATCTTGTCAGCTGGTTGTGTTGTGAGGAGGGGGTGGGGGGAGGCAGAGCCTGAAGTGAGTTGGGGTGAGGTCAGGGAGGAGGAGGTCCCCATGGCAGGGCTACCTGCCCAGTCTGGGTGTGATCTCACTTTCATGGCTGGGGAAACTGCTCAAAATGTGCCCTTCTGCAGAGCCAAGAGGGCTGGCTTTCAAAACAATTAGCACCAGCGTCTGCCTGAGCACCCATGCTGGTTTTGTATAATTAAAGCAAGACTCCAGAATCCCACTGGACACTCTTTAAAAACAACTCATTTTCGGCATTATTTACAACAATGGGATGGTGCGAGGGAGGCTCCTGGACCCCTTCAGCTGCCCCCGAGGAGAGGCCTTGAGCCTCCATTGCTGCCTTTGGCCTCTGCTATCTTCCTAGTAGTGGACCCAAAGCCCAGGGTGGGCCTGCGGGCACTTGTGCAGGGTCTCAGCTTACTATGGTCTTTTCTTACTGGCTCTTGTTGGCTCAACCCAGAGTGGTGTAGAGGTGGACTTGGGTGGAGGTGGCAACAGGGGTGAGAGATCATGGTTCCTCTTAAATTCTAGGAGCTAAAATTAAAATTGTAAAGATTTATTTTATTTTATATGTATGGGTGTTTTGCCTGTATGTATATCTGTGCACCATGTGTGTGTCTGGTGTCTTCAGAGGTCAGAAAAGGGCACTGGATGCCCAGGAACAGGATGTGGTGATCCACCATGCCGGTTCTGGGAACTGAACCCAAGTCCTCTGCTAGAGTAGTAAGTGCTATTAACCACTGAACCATTTCAAGGGAGAGTAAAATTATTATTATTTTTTAATGTTTTTGTTCATTTAAGTATGTGGGTTCTGTCAATTGAATTTGGTCATGAGACCTGAAGGCAAGGTGCTTTTACCTACATGGCTAGCCATCTTGCCAGCCCTGGAACTTTTAAATAAAGCCTAGATAAGAATCAGAGAAAAGGTGACAGCAGTTCTCAAAGAAAACAATATATTGGAAATAATAACCCTGAGGGAGTCATGGCATCAATCTTCAGCTGTGGAAAAGGGGAGTGGGCAAGGCAGGTGGGTGTTGACATCTAGTCTGCCCTGTGTCACCCTAACTCATGTACTCATGCAACCACAGCAAGAAGGTGTAGTCTTTGTCAGCTGTGTATGTTGGAAGTCCACAAGAACACACACATGAAGGCTATCTGGGTATGGACACAGACACACATGGGCTTGAACTATGTTTGAATACATACATGAGTGAGCAAGTCACACACCCAAGTATGAGATTGTGTGTGCACATGCAGGTGCAAGATGGGTATTGCAGACACTACTGCCTGGTGAAGCAATGGGGGCCATACCCTGGATCTCTGGAGCAATTATTGGGGACAGTAGATCTGCTATGAATGCCTTTCAAGACACTTAGTCAAACCATAGCATGGTCACCATTTTGTTTTTGTGCCAGCACGTACAAAACCTCCCCTACCTCATCTACTTTCAGTATACCAGGAGTAGTGATGGCTGTCTGGGAACAGCCAGGTAGGGCCTTGCAGTCAGCTGTACCAGACACCATGTGGGACTCTGGGGTCACAGCTGTGCTGAGAACCTCAGGGAGAGCTGCTGTCATGAAAAGAGACATGGTTGACTGACCTGGGGACTGAGAGGTTCACAGCATGTCACAGGGACTTAGGTCTCCTCCATCCCAGGAGGCTGACGTGTTATGAACCAAGAGAAGAGGAGGACATCATGGAATCAAAGACCTGGGAGGTGAGGTTGGATAGGGGTGGTCCTGTACTCAGACCAACGCCTGCACTTGGCCCCCATGTTACAGATGAGCTGGCAGAGGCCTGGGTTACTGTGACCATTTGGATATGTATGGACAGCCAATCTTTGTTTCTACTCACATCATAGATAGAAGGCATTTTCCCCAGTCTGTGATGTTGACCTTGGCCATAGAACTCATTCTGGTCAGTTAGTGGAACTGACCTGAGGGGTGATGCTCACTATGCTGTATGGTTTCCTGGGAAGATGCCTTTGGCAGCCATTTATTGAAAAATAATAAAAGACCATGAGGCTGCCTTGACTCTGACCCTCAGCCTGAAGCAAACTTTGCCTAGACTAACAAAATACAGTTAACTTGTAGCCCTGTGTGTGTAACAACCTATTTACTGTCAGTCACTAAGTAACTTCAGGGTGGGTTGTTACACAGTATCATAGGCTGTAGCTGACAAATACAATGTGTTGCTAAGAGTGGCAAAGTTGAGGTTTAAAAACAATGTGGTTCTAGCCAGAGCCTGTGGACAGAACTGTGTGCTTGTGGTACAGTGTAGCAAATTAGAAAGCATGGGGAAGTTTCTGGCATAGAACCAGGTCCTTCATCAACATATACAACCATTGCTGTTACCTCAAAAGGGCAAAGGAAAGCCCAATACAGCCCCAAGATATGACAGGAAGGTCCCAGTTAGCTCTCCATTGCTGTGGAACTGCTGTGAACTGTTGCCACACTCTGAGACATCTTCACTGCAGCTGAAATCAAGAGGCTCTTGGCTCATGGTCAAGCCCCAGCCCTCCACAGCTGCCCCAGATTTTCACCTTTAAGAGGGGGAAGGAAGCTGGAGGGAGCTGCTGTAGATACCGATCCTGGGGCGGGGGGGGGGGGTTAGGGGGTAGGGGGGGGGGCGGATGACTGCCAGCCCTCAAGTACAGGTACAGCCATGTGCATCTCCAGGACACAGGTTCTCAGAGGCCAAGCCAAATGTGCTCTTGAGCACGTTGGGAGGGCAGGAGCCTGGAGGGCTTCAGTGTGTGGTCAAGGGGACCAGCTCTACTGTGGCTGCTATAACATGAGGTGAGCCTTTATTCAGTACCCTCTTTCCGGCTATTCCCTCCATGCATGCCATTCATAATCACAGCGAGAGTGACTTACACTTTGTAGACTGGATGAGGACAAAGAGAGGAAGGACACATTCCCTGGGCTCTGCGGCTACCAGGTACCAAGACACAAACACACATGACCATTTAATCCTCACCAAACTTCTTCTGCAAGAACAATTCATCCCATTTTCCAGATTAGGAAACTGAGGCTCAGAGTGGAAACCCAGGTTTGCCTGGCTCTGAAATCTGATTCCTCCCCAAGTCCCTTTCCCTTCTGGACTTCCAGACCCTGTGGCCCGAGGCAAGACTCACCACCACCCTTAATTGTAATTCAACTACTTGTGATATTTTGGTACCAATTAATATTGATTTTACAATTGGTTTACGGAGATGTTGTTTTATTACTAATATATTTAATGCGCAAATCAATGAGAACACTTGCCTGGCCCTCTCCCTGGAAGGTAATAAAATCAGATATCTCAGGGGTGAAACACTACCCGATTCGTGAAAAGCAAAGCAGATGTTTAATGTAATAGTTAAAGACTCTCTGGGTGGTCCATGAAGCTGCAGCTTCCCCAGCCCATTTTCCTCGCTGCCAGCCAGCACAGGCTTCCTCCCCAAGCCCCAGGGATAAGCATGGGTGCAGGGGCCAGGACCTGGGGACAGGGGATAAGGACAAGACACACTTGGCTGCTTGTCCTGTTGCATTCCCTCCTCTTACCTTCATGGCTCTGCCTCCCCCTCCTTCCCTTTTCTTCCCTTCTGTTATTCTGTTCTGTTCATTCATTATTCCTCACCTAATTTTTATGTTTTCCATTCCATCCAACTGTTTTTTCATTGGCTCAACCCCAGATGTGTTTCTCTACTCATTTGTTCTTCTGTTGCTACTGTTGGTGTTCTTTTGAGACAGAGTTTTGCTGTGTAGCCAAGGCTGGTCTCACACCTACACTCCTCCTGCCTTCTGAATGCTGAGATTACCAGTGCGGCCATTGACCATTAGTTCTTATGCTTTCTAATATGCTCAATCATTCCTTCATTGGCTCATTCAATTATTTGTGTGTCCTTTTGTCTCTTCACTCCTTCCATCCATCCATCCATCCATCCATCCATCCATCCATCATCTGTCCACCTATCCAATTGTTCAGTCATTTGGTCATTCATCCTTGTATCCAAGTATTCATTCATTCATTCATTCATTCATTCATTCATCCCTTTCATTCATTCATTTGTCTTTGATTTATTGATCTTTCCTCTATCATTGTTCATCTACCCATGCATCCATCCATCAGACCCTTGTCTGGCTAGGTGCTGAGGTTGGAGATGGAACTCTGGATCAGACTCATGGTTCCAGTTTCCCACTGGGGTCCCCATCACACAAGGGAGAAAGTACCCTTTGTCCTGCTAGAGACTTGTTCCCGCTATGTCGGTCTTCAAGGCCTGAGTCGAGGAACCTCTGTGGTATCTGGTCCCCTGGGGTCTTCCCAGGCGTCCTTTCTTTCCTGGTGGGCACTGGGACTGAGGCATTTGGGGCCTGTCTGGGATCAGCTAGGGACTTTGCAAGTCCAGTCAGCACTGGTCTCTTGAGACCTCTAGCTTCCATATGTTGTTGCACCAACTTGGGTACCCCAAAATCTGGCTGTGAGCTCCACCCCACTCTTGTCCTAGACTGGGGTCTCAGAAGCCCAACTCTAGTGTCCCAGTTCTTGGCAGGAAAACATTACTGTTCCCACAGGGAAAGGAGGCTCGAAGAGGGGAAGTCTTGCTCAAGGGCACATGGCTTTTAGGCATTAGACCTGGAGTCAGACCCACAGGTCTGAGCAATCCCAAATCTTGGAGTACAGACCTCAGAGCTAAGTGACAGAATTGAAATCCTCGTGCCCCTCAGAACAACTTTGGAGCCTCTGGCAAGGGACTTAACCATCCTCGGTCTTGGTACCTTGTCTATCAGTGTGGCTGTAGCGATGGAAGTCAACTTGGGCTTTTGTAGTCCCTAGCATGGAGTAAGGGAGGGGGTCTGCCTCCACATTGGAGGTTTGCAATGAGCTGTCCTTCTGGGGGCTCTGGTTGGGAGTCTTAATTGTTCACTGGGCACTGGGTCAAGCTGGGGTCAAGGGAGTCAAGTCAAGTGTGGGCTCTCCAGGACAGTCTCTCCCCTCCTGGGCCCCTCCAATGCACTGTTGGTGAGCAGATAAAGGCAGGTGGGCAGGAGCCTAGCTCTCTGCTGTGATTTATACAGGGACTCGTAATGGCACCACTGTCAGTAAATAATCAGATATGAAATTTTGCCATTTAATTAACAAAAAAAAATGATCAAGGGCTCTGCAAAGAAGGGAGCCTGGCCACCCCCACATCAGCTGCCATTGTGAGCACAGAGTGCATCATTACTGAATCAGTACTCATTTGCCCTGTGGGTGTGACTCTCATTGTCTCTGCTTCATAGACAGGCAGCTGAGGTCCAGAGAGGGCAAGGCAGCTTGGAGTTCCCCAAGAGCCTCTCAGTAACCCGGGGCAGGCAGGAGCTGGTAGATTTAGCCCTTCTGCTCTGGCTCATCCTTTTTCCTGCTTAGGCTCAGCTCATGCACCCCCTCCCCCCCATTCCCTCTGGACTGCTATGGTTGTGAAGCCACTGGGAGGGATCCTCAGATAAGGGTTGTTTGGGGCAGTGGGTGGCATATGGAACCTCTCCTCGTACCTCCTTCAGTGGTGAGACCTTAGTATTCAGAGAACACATCACTCCTCACCTCACTCCTCTGGAGAGACACTAGGTTCTCAGGCCTGTGAAGGCTTGGGAGTGTCTAGTTCTGGGGAAACAGGGGTGAGGAGCCCAGCAACAGGTGATGTCTTCCCTTCTCATCTTTATTTTCCCATAGTTACCCACAATACCTGCCCTGTAATTCTGTAAAATGGGTACATACATAGAAGCAGGAAGAAGAGCAAGGGGAGGAGAGAGCTGGAGAGACCTGTCCCAGAATCCTCAGCTATGTTTTCTTTTTTCTAAGATTTTTTTGGGGGTTGGGTTTTGGCTAATCTCACTGCATGGTGTATTTTATTTGGAAGGTTTAATTATAGGAAAGATTTTTGGGTGTCTTCCTTTTTCTGCCTTTGCAGTGCTGGAAATGGGACCCAGGGAGAGAGAGAGTCTCATATAAAATCTGTACTGTATGCTGTATGCTAGGCACCACTGAGTCACTTCCCGCCCCCAAGGGGTCTTGCTCTTAGTTTAAGAGATGATGTGTTCCAGGCCTGCCTGTCAGAGAGGGTCAGGGAAAACATGTGTCCTTGACGGGCATACACTGAGGCAGAATCCGGGACTTCAGGGCTTTGCCTCATTTGGTGGGAGAGGACATGAGCTTAGAGGAGGGGCTTTGAGCCCAGCCTGGTCCACAGTAGGACATGGGTTTGGGGCACAGTGCAGGAAGTATAAACATACTGACTCATACGTATGAGTGTTCACAGAGGCCGAGGCCTTGACCTTCATGACCTTGGAATGCTCCCTCCTCCCATGTGGTACCATCCTAGGGCCATGGGATCCCATGCACATCTGTTCAAGGGTACACACGAAGCAACCCCAGATGTGAGCTTCTGTGATGGTGATTGGTAACATAGCTTAGCACTAAGCATTACCACAAACTCCTTTGTTGTAAAATTCAGACATCTCTATTCCACATTTCCACCAAGGTACCTGACACATGTTGGCACATATTATTTCTGTTCTATGAAATGTATATGTATTGATTTCTCTTCCCACCCCTTTCCTGCCCCCCCCAAAGAAATCCAGAAGGAAAAACATGTCTGTAGTGACATGTTTTCCCAGGGTAATAGGATTGAGAGATGGTTCTTCTCAGTGATTTTCTGTGTGTTTTTTGTATCTTTAGTGGAAGGAGGGGTTAAAAAGGGAAACTAGAAACAATAGGAGCTGCAGTGAACAGTGACCCGCCTGTAGAATTTCACTTCCAATGGAATGCTTTGTTTCCCAGGGTGAGAGCAGTCCAGAGAGATGGAGACACTCTGGAGCCCCAGACCTGGGGGTTGGGTTCTCTCTTGTGCAACTTGCCTTGGGTGTATCTGAGGGGCATCCACAGCTGGGCTATGGCCCCAGGGTCCTCCTGATACTTCCTTAAAATGGCAGGAGAATCCTCCCAACAAGTCACCAGGTCTTGGGGTCCCCAAACCTCAAAAATACCCCAGTCTCTTCACTCTTCACCCCAGTGCCTGGCCTGCCATTCCCGGCCCCCCGGCCCATTGGCTTATAGAACATGGAGACAATAGAAGCCGCGTGTAACCGCTGTTTACAGAAAAAAAATGGTACAAGATTTATTTATTGGAAAGTGACTGAGGAATATGAATTCTACACTCCATTTAAAATGCTTTTTATTTCTCTCAGCCTTGGGGCTCAGAGTACATCTAATTTCACCCACAGCTATAATTCTCTACCAAACAGTTCCTGCTGTTCCTCTGGGGTCCCCAGGAACTGAGTTAGTTTATGTGTGCTACTGAGGAGGCTCAGACATGGGCAGCAGCGGCTATGTGCCAGCATGGGGGAGGGGCTCCTGCCCCCACTGCCCCTGCACAGATATTCTGCACATGTGTGCACAGTGGGCCAGCACCCTAGCAAAGCAAGGCCTTTGGGGATCCATGGTGCCAGGCCATGGAGCCTTTTGATGACATGGACTCCAGCAGGCGAGTGGACCATATCTCACACTGGACATGTTGATTGCTGAAACCTCAGTGCTAACAAACAATTAGTTTGTTAGTGTATTTATCCTGTGAACATTGGAGTCCGTGATTACAGATCCAATAGTGGAATTGTGGTGGTGTTCAGAGATAAATCTGTGCTCTGAGTCTGAAGGTGTCTGCAACGGGTGGAGGTGGGAGACCTCCACAGGGAAAGGCAGACATATTAGTGACTGTGCCTGCCTTTCCATCCATCTGATTTCTTCCTCTCCTGGCTGCCTCTTGGCCTGTGTACCTGCCAGTCTGCTTTCCTGTCTAGAAGCATCTCTCTGTTTGACTTCTTGTGAACTCAGTTCTTCCTTGTGTCTCAGGCCCTAGAGTCACAGAAAATACCAGAAGATGCTGAATGCCCAAGTAATTCCAGTGTTTTTTAGAGAAGACAGTCCACTTTCATCCTTGACTGTCATCAGAGCAGGGATGGAAAGAATATTGTAGAAGCTTCCAGAAAAAAGGAAACTAGCCCTGTTCAGTGGTCATTGAGGCTCCTGTTGGTCCTGACCTGCCGCCACACTTTCTGTATTGGTTGTTTATCTTATTGCGGTAACAAAATACATCTAAAAAACAACTCCATGGCAGGCAAGGCACAGTGACAGGAATGTGAGAGGCAGCTCGCATCAATCCACAGTCAGGAAGCAGAGGGCCATGAATGCCAGTGTTTAGCCTACTTCCCCCTTTTTATGCTATCAGGATTCCTGTCCGTGAAATGGTGCTGCCCACATTCAGGGTGGGTCACCTCAATAGACCTCATTGGGAAATGGCCTCACAACCACGCCTTCAGTGTTTTGGGTATTTTTCCCTTAGGACCCTCCTTTAGTCACCACTGTCTCCCCACCAGGCTGTATGTGCCCAATGCTTGAGCTCCTTCAACCACTCAGTCAAACCAGCTGCCTACCTATTTGCTACGTCAGTCAGCTCAGACATTCTGGGCTTCCCTTCTCTGGTGCCTGTACCCTCGGTATGCCATTCTGAGCCCAAGCTTCTGCCTCCCTGGCTGTGTCTCTCCCCGAACCTCCCAGGCCCCTCCTCCTCAGCTGGCTTCTTAAAGGTCCATGAGCTGTTTCTCCACCCTCCTCGCCTCTGGGTGTCCTTCATCTGTCCAGGGAGCTTGTCTGTTATTACACCTCCTTCCTCACGGATCTTCCTATGCCTCTACCTTCAGCCTACAGTGCTCTGTGGTCCTGGGGTTCTGGGATCTCCTTCCCTTTGTGCCCCTGAGCCCAGGGCCTAGCATCCCCATCAACAGAAACCTGGGAGGGGTCAGGCCTCCTCCACCCCCCACCAGGGGTGACAGACCTGCATGGCTTTCCTCTTAGACACTCCAGGAATTGGATCTTCTGTTTCTGGTCTGCATGGGCCAGGTCACCAACCTGACAGATGTCTGCAGCAGCGTCCAAATGACCTCAAAGTTGCAAGTGACTTTCCATAAATAGCCTCAAGAAAGTAACTTTTCAGTTAGGGCTGATGGTGGACTTACTGGGAGCAAGGCCCTGGCTGAGGCCCCCACTCACTCCAGCAATAGGCAATTTACCTGGTGCTCTTGTATAATAGTCTTTTCTTCTTTAAGAGTTTTTGATACTGGGTGTCACATAACTCTGGATAGCCTCAAATTCACTATACAACCAGCGATGGCCTTGAAACACCTGCTCTCCTGCTTCTGCCTCTCAAGTGCTAGATGACAGGTGTGTCACCACAACTCTTTTACATAATTTTCATAAGAACTAGGTAAAGTAAGATATGTCTGTGTCTCATATAACAGAGACATGGGAAATGAGACTCCGGGGTTAGGGACATGCCTGAGGTCACAGGATCCTCAGTGGTGCAATTAGCATTTCAGAGTATGTCTGTGTGACTCTTAGGCACTGCCCTTGCTACTATCCATGAGGCTCACAGGGTCACGGGGCCCTGAGCTAGCCTAGTAGCTGGCCGTCTGGTGGCTCAGGGCCTGTAGACATGCTTGCCTAAGTGGCAGCCTGGGCTCTCAAGGCTCTGTGGGGTTCCCTAGGTTGTTGAAGGACTTCAGGGCTCTGACTAGTGTTCACCATCTTATCAACCAGTCCTTCCTTCCTTCCTTCCTTCCTTCCTTCCTTCCTTCCTTCCTTCCTTCCTTCCTTCCTTCCCCCCTCTCTTTCTTTCTTCCTCTTCAACCTTCTTTTTTGTAAGAATGTGACTCATGTCATTAAATCGATGCCTTTATGGGCACAGGGCAGTGTTCTTAGTATATCAACCAGACATACAACCAGCACCACTGTCTATACTAGTTTCCCTAAGCAGACCCCCAACACCTACAAGGCCCCTCCTCAGCCCCTGGAAGCCACTCATCTGCTTCCTGCCCCTCCTGACTTATCTTCCTGGGTGTGGCATATGATTGTGGCATGTGCTACAGTCTGAGCATGAGTTTGTGTCTGAGCATTCATTGGCTTGGTGCTTCTCAGGTTTGTCCACATCAGGCATACTTCCCTGTCCCTTCCTCCTTCAACTGTAAATGCCACTGTGCAAACAGACGTGCTTTGGTCACCTGCTCCTGGGTCAATGGTCTCTATACTGTTTCCACCTTTGGCTACTTTGATCCACACTACTCTGAGTTCCTAGAGGAACCCAGTATGGAAGATATCACACACCTATTTTGTCATTGGAAATACAAAGCCTCAGTGGGATTAGAACATTGCCAATGTGGGGCAGATTTAGAGTTGAACTCCAGATAACACTGTTATTTCATTCCCCAAATCCTGGCTTTACTTGGCCTTGTAAAATTTATGGGACAAAGGAAGGCAGAAAGAGGAGGGCCATGGGCTCCTGCAATATTCTAGAAATCTAGATCTGTTGTCTTGTTAGCAGCTTGGCTGCCCTCAAGAGGATGGGGGCTGGGGATGGGTGCATTACTGGGTTTAGACCCCTTTGGTTGTTCAGGGATGCTGGATTTGAGAGATGGAAGCCTCCTCTGATGTACAGGTGGGCAATTTGAGGACCAGAAGAACAAATGACAGGCCCAAGTCAGAGAACTAGAACTTGAAATCAGGACTGTTTACATGAGAAGCACGCTCTCTCTCTCTCTCTCTCTCTCTCTCTCTCTCTCTCTCTCTCTCTCTCTCTCTCTCTCTCTCTCTCTCTGTGTGTGTGTGTGTGTGTGGTGTGAATGCATGTGTGGTGTATGTGTGAGTGTGTGTGTGGTGTGTGTGTGTAGTGTGAGTGTATTGTGGTGTGTGTTTGTGAGTGTGTGGTGGTGTGTGTCTGTGTGTGTATTTGCATGTGCATGTGTCTCTGTGTATGTGTGTGCATGCATGCATGTTCTGGGTGTCTGTGGAAGGCATAACTGAGAGGGAGTGCTGTGTGCACAGCTGGCTAAGGGGCTTTTAAGCTGAGGTGTTAGCATGGGAGGATGCAGCACCAGACAACCCAATTTTGTTCAGTCTTATCCCTAACACCATATAAAACAAAGCACGGCAGCTCAAGCATGCAATCACAGACTTAGAGAAACAGAGGCAGAAGTTGGGTGTCATCATGGCAACACAGCATGTTGAAAGCCAGCCTGAGCTACAGGGACTATCTCAATAAGAGGGGAAATGTCATGGGGACTTTGTCCATTGAATGTCAGTTATGCCAGTGAGCACAAAGGTGCAGGCTGTCTCTGTCTCTGGAGATGGGAACAGAGCTTCATTAGAGGCCTGGGCTGGGGGTCAGCAGGGAGCAAACAGCTCAGAAGCTTGTGTGAAATCCAACTGTGTCCCATGTGCTGCCTCCTCAGTTTGTCACCAGCCTCTGATACATTTGTGTACTAAGATGAAGGCACTGCTGTCACCAGCACCCCTAGTCCGCTGTAGTTTTCAACCATGTGCCAATATGAATTCCTGAGCTCTTTGTAATCATCCACTCATTTAATCCTTACATCGCCCCCCCACCCGAGATAGGTTAGGTTTTATTATTCCATTTTACAGCTGAGGATATTGTGGCCTAGAGAGATTAATAACATGTACAAAGGCTCATGGTGAATAAATTAAGGGACTTAGATGTGGATAAAAGCTGTCTGTATCTCAAACCCACGCCTTTGGTGAGTGCTAGATTTTATTGCTTCTACATGGCTGTGCTGTCTGGAGCTGGGACAATTGATGAGCAGAGCCCTGTGGGGTCTGAGGAAGACCGTCATGGGGACAGACACAGCTAACATGGCCCAGGAGGAACCCTGGCTCCTTTCCTCCTCAGTCATCTTTGACAAAGCATTGTCTGGCATAAATGGTCTGTTTAGTTGTATTTCTTTTCTGTCAATCTTTGGGATTCCTGAGGGCAAGGACCTGGCTCGGCTGACCTTGCATGCCTCACTCCTAGCTAGTGCTAGGCTCGTAGTAGGGAGCTATCAACTGCAGCTTGTTACTGGCATTCTGTTTCGAGCACTTGCCTGGACTCCTATTCTCTTCCTTCTTCCAGGTTAGAGCCTGGGTCTAGGAAGAATAGATTGTGAGCTAAGGTGTGTATTCAGATCCTAAGTCTGGGGCAATTTCAGAATCTTTATCTTTCCCTTTTGTGAGTCCAAAGCACTGTTCCTGAGTTGCCTCTTCCAAACCTGCCCCCACCTTGGAAGCTATATGAAAATCCCTCTGCAGATGCCCAGGGGGAGACAACCCAGTAGTTTGCAGAGGTGATTCCGATGAAGGTGATGAATAGACACAGCAGCCCTTGCTGTGGAGGCTGGCTGAGCTTCTGCATGGCTATCTTAGTCACTGTTCTATCTCTGTCAAGAGACACCATGGCCAAGGCAACTCTTATAAAAGAGAGCATTTAATTGGGTGGCTTACAGTTCCAGAGGCAAGTCCATTATCATCATGGCAGGGAACATGGTGGCTGTCAGGCAGGTATGATGCTGAAATATCTGAGAGCTACATTCTGATCCATAGGCAGCGGTGGAGGGGGGGAGTGAGACTGAGATAGGTATGGATTTTGAGACCTCCAAGCTTATCCCCAGTGGCACACTTTCTCCAGTAAGGCCACACCTCCTAATACTTCTCAAACAGTGCCATTCCCTGGTGAATAAGCATTCAAATATATGAGCCTATGAGGACCATTTTTATTCAAATGGCCACAATGACCAGTAGTTGCTGTTCCACACTGAAAGTAACTGGATCTCAAGACCTTCAACCTTCCATTTAGGGGAATTTGAGATGGTCACATTCTGATGATGGACAAGCGGGATTTATGTCAGGCTCCATGGTATATGTGGGGAGGAAAGTCTTGGTAATAGTAATAGATAAGGGATGTAATGTCTAAAGAAACAGCTTTGGAGCCTTCTATCCAGGAGTCAGAGCAGTGAAGAGACCAGGATGAGGGCTTTGGGGTCACCTCAAGTTCATTGAGAGCATCGTTGTTGGGAGTTGGCACCAGGAACAATGGCCATACACATCTCTGAGACAAGGAGTCTCTGGAGTTTTTAGTCTGGGTGTGAGGCATATCTTCTTCCTTTTCCTCTTGCAGTGTAAGCATGGGTGAATCTCTGACTTTAGGGGTTCAGAGTAGGGCTAACAACAGTACCTACTTCAGTGGGGTTTGTGGAGAAATAACAGGACCAATAATAATGTATGACCATTTCTTAGCCTATTGTGGGTCCCAGCCTGGGAAGAGTTCCCAGGTTATGCAACTCAAAAGATAGCTGGCAATGACCCAACCCCAGAGCCCCGTTCTTTGGTGAGATATCCTTTTTGGCATCCTGGATGGAGTGTGGAATAGGTGGAGGTGAGGTGTGGGGTGGTGGGGGTGGGGGGAGAGGCACGCGGGGCTTCGGGAGGGAGAGTGGGCAGCTGCCGGGAGTGAGAAACAGAGGCTCTAGGCAGCACCATGGACAGGGACAGGCCGCTGTCCGTAGTTCTGATCTTCTTTCAGCAAACCTCTATGGAGAAAGGCAGTGTTTGAAACGGAACACACACGCATGGTGTGTGTGTGTGTGTGTGTGTGTGTGTGTGTGTGTGTGTGTGTGTGTGTGTGTGTGTGTGTGGTGTGTGTGTGTGTGTGTCTGTGTGTGT
Organism: Cricetiscus sungorus; assembly: GCA_030556225.1. NCBI lineage: Eukaryota > Metazoa > Chordata > Mammalia > Rodentia > Cricetidae > Cricetiscus > Cricetiscus sungorus. The sequence continues at coordinate 7,537,626 of JANBXA010000132.1, forward strand.
GTGTGTGTGTGTGCCTGTTTGTGTGCCTGTGTGTGTGTTTCTCTGTGTGTGTCTGTGTGTGTGCCTGTGTGTGCCTGTGTGTGTGTCTCTGTGTGTGTGTCTGTATGATCATGTTCATATGTACAGTAAATATGTGTGTATTGTGTATATACATGTTCATACATTAGTGTTTGTGCATGAGTGTTCAACCATGAATGTCTGTGTGCATATGTTTTTGTGAATCCATGAGTATGTGTGCAAGACTGCATGTGAGTGTGGACACACATGCTTGAGTACCTGTGTGAGACACAGATACTCGGTAGCTTCGGTAAGTCGATCTGTCTGTCAGTTCCCTAAACCTAGAAGGCAGCAGTGTCTAAAAAACAGGCAGGGTAAGAATCTTGAGGAATACTGACACCATTAGGTGATGCTCTGAGCTTCCTATAATCCTCTTTCATCCTAAGAAAATGCAATGTGTATCCATCCAGAAGAAATTGGAAAGCCATGATCACAATAGATAACTTTTTCTGAGAGCCACACGCTTCCTAGTAATCAATATGAGTATCTCCAAGTGGGGACTTGTGCTTCTATGGGAATGGTGAGTGGATGGAGTTGGGGTTTGGGCTTTAGCAGACTGACTTCAGTCTTTTACTCAGACAGCATATATAAGGCCCTCCCAGCACCAGTGGTATGCAAAGTGTTCCTAAGCAAGAGGTCCCTAGGTGCATTTAGGTCAGGAGCATGTCACATATGGCCATAGACAGTTGTGGTGCACACTTCTGTTATCCAACCAGGAGGAGGGACAGGGCCAGTGAGATGGCAGCTGGTGTTGACAGTGGGGTGTAATTCATCTGCTCGGGGGATGTGGCCTACAGTTCTGTAACAAAAGTCTAGTTCAAAAACACCTGCAGATTTGGATTATAGCTTCACTTTCTCTCTCTTTAGAGCAACATTGTCATGGGCAGGGCTGGATGACTTGTTTCAAATTCCTGGTGTGTGTGTGTGTGTGTGTGTGTATGTGTGTGTTTGTGTGTGTGTGTGCGCGAGCGCACGCTCATGTGTATGCATGCGTGCACACACTCATACACATGCTAGTGCATGCACAAATGTGTGCATGCATGCCTGCACACAAGTACACACACAGGAACAAGCATCAAGGCTGCACTGGCTTCTGTGGCTGGGTCTTTACACTGTGATCTTTCTAGGCACAGGGATTTCATGCAAGAAATGGAACATATGCTCTCTCTCTCTTTCCTTCTCTCTTATTTACTTCCTCTTTTCCTCCTTCCCCTTCCTTTCTCCTCCTCCACTCATCCCCTTCTCTCTCCCTTTCTCTTCCCCTCTCCCCCATCTCCTGTCAGCATGTTTATGTGCCTAGTTCCTACTTACTGTGTGTTTTTCTGCAAATCCACAGTGTGACTGACAAAGTGTGACCATGTTCTCCCAAGATGAGCCATTTTGTGCAGGTTCCCGGCAAGCCTGTGCACACACGAAGACCCAATGCTTATGCACTTGTCCCTGACTCATGGTGTCGCTGAATGTCTGTGGGGGTGTGATACCAACATGGCATCAGAAGCCTCCTCTCACCAACGTCCTGACTTCCCCTTCTCCATGGCAAAGTTCTTTCTTTGAAAGGCTCCAGCACCGGGTTCCACAGATTTTTCTGTGTGCATATTCCCAGGCCCGCACTGCTCCCAAGTGACTGGGGACCTTTTGTCAAGCACATATGAAATTAAGTGAAATAAAAATCATATTAAAAATTATTACCATGTAACAGCCATTAGTCTGCACACTGCTGTCAGCTCGTGATGGATACCTCACTTACTTCAATGAATGTTCTAACGGCAGTGATAAAATCACTCAGAAAAAAAAAATAGAATAAACCGTTAACCCTCTCCCCATCCACACTTGTTTTTCTTTGAGAAAAATACAATAAAGATCTTTGCAGGAAGGGCTCAGACATCTGTGCCTCTAGGAATGAGGGATGAGCTGATTCTAGGGTCCTGAATGTACTTCTCTGTGTTGGGAGAGAATTTTGCTTCTGCTCCAGGCATGAGCCCCATTTCTTAAGCTGATTTCTGGGGACTGGGTTAGCATAGGCTCTTGCTGAGTCAAGTCAGGGAGGGCCCTAGTTCTCAAGTGCAAGACTTTAACTGAGGCTTGTTTGCTAAAGCAGATTTATCAGCACCCCTCCCTCATTGTAGTATAGTGTGCTATGTGGTGTTTGTGACTTGCATGGTATATTCCCAGTATTCATTCATATGTGGAAGTCAGAGCAGGACATGGTATGTCCTCTATTGCTCTCCACCTTACTTCCTTGATAAGGACCTGTGGATGAATATGTAGCTCACTGTTTCCACTAAGCTGAATGGCCAATGAGCTCCTCAGGTCCACCTGTCCCTGCTCCCTACAGAGCATGTGCAACCCTGCCTGACCTTTTTTACTTGGGTGCTTGGATTCAAATTCTGGCTCCTATGCTCATATAGCATGCAGTCTTAGCTACTGAACATCTCCAATTCCCCACCTTGTTTTTTGAGACAGGATCTCTCACTGGGTCCAGGGTTGGTTGACTAAGCTATGTTTGCTGGCCTGCAAGCCCCAGTGACCTGCCTGTCTCCATCTCCCCAACACTGGGATTGAAAGCATGGTGCTGGAGATCAAATCTGGTCCTCATGCTTATGGGGCAAGAACTTTATTGACTGGGCTGTTCCCCCCAGCCCTGATATCTACATCTGATAGGTGGGGACCATTCATTCTATACCTGACAGTGGTCTTGGCCAGAGGCTCAAGAGAAGGGTCAGGTTAGAAGGATTCATGAAAGAGGGGCATGCAGAACAGCTATCTTTTAAAGGTGGTGTTGTATCTTCTGGATGTTTACCTAGAGGCTGGAGGATGGTACACTCTGAGACAGGAGACATGTTGTGTGTCTTTATTGGAAGAGCTTGGAAAGCCGTAGGTTTGGGTAGCCTGAACAAGACTACAGAGCTTCCTGAGACTACAGGGGGCTGAGGCTGGGGGTGGGTGGCAGATGTGCCATTCAGGCTAGAGAGGCAGCAGATGAGACCACACATGTGTGGGAGCAGAAAGTTGCACAGTGCTGAGTACAGCTGGCCACAGAGCCACTGGAGGAAATAATGGAGAGGTTGAGGAGGAGGAGGCTAGGGAGAGGTGATGTTACTGGGTGAGGGGCTGTGGAGTTGTCAGTGAAGTGAGGCATTGTGATAAACCATATAGAACTAAAACCTGTGGATGGGGAGAGGGCTCAGCAGTTAGGCGCACCGGCTGCTCTTGCAGAGGACCTGGCTTCAGCTCCCAGAACCCACATGGTGGCTCACAGCCGTCTGTGACCCCAGCTCCAGGAGAGCCAATGGCTTCTTCATGAGTACCAGACACATGTGTGATATGTAGACATACATGTAAGACAACACTCATGCACATGAAAATAAATAAATCTTAAACTTACAAAAATTTAAAAAGTATTGAAAAATATTAATGATAACAAAATGCCTGACTGCAGCCCTGTGGGGAAGGAAGGCTTTATCTCAGCTCATAGTTCGTGGTGGAGAGTGTCATCGTGATGGGAGTGGTCACACTACGCTGTGTCAAAGAGTGATATTAATGCGGTGTTCACCCACTTCCTCCTTTCTATTCAGTTCAGGACCAAGGCTCTGTGGTAACATCCACACTTAGGGTGAATTTTCTACCTCAATGGCAATCCATCTCCTTGGTGACTCCAGATCCTGTCAGGTTGACATCAGTAACAGCCATCACACAGGATCATCTGTCACCTCTTCTGCCAGCCATGAGTAGGGCCCCCCACCATGACTCTCAGTGACATTTAGCCAAGGGTTACCATCTTCACTGACACTGAGCAGAAGCCATGGCCAGAGAGGTTGGGCACCCATCCAGATATGGTGTGTTTGGAGAGACAGACTCCCTGGCTTGCAGATTCCTGCCCTGCACAGTCACCTACATACTGTGGGACTCATTTTTGGTGCAGCCTGTCCCCACATGGCTTCCCGGTCTTGGCTGCTGTGTCACCCTTCTTCATCCCAGCATTACCTTGATGGTCCAAGTGCCCTGTGTGATCAGCTCATGTCATAGAACAAGGAATTGTTCCATGTAGCTCCTTGCTTGTGACCCCAAGGACAGAGGCCCTCGGCCCTGGTTTACAAAGCATGTTGTCACAGTGAACACAAGCTGGTGGTAAAGAAGGACGAGACTCTTATCTTCTCACAGTTCCAGGGTCCGCCAGAAGTCTGAAGGCTTTTGGGGGTGCTTCCTTTCTACCTCTCCAATTCCACATGAGGCTAGTGATCATCCATACCCTGGACTATGACTGCACCCCTCCACTCTGCCTCTGGGTACCAGGGCAGCTGGATTGAGGGTCTCCCATTCTGTAAGACCTCGTCTTAAATTGGCTACACCCCCAAAGGCCCAATTTACAAATAAGGGCCCACCCACAAATCAACATTAACACTGCAATGTGGCTTTTTGTTTATCTGTTTGAGGCAGGCTCTCACTCTGTAGCCAAGGCTGGCTTGAACTCACCTTGTAGCTCATGCTGGCTCTAAACAGGTAGCTGCTTCAGCAACAAGATTCCCCCTGAATGCTGGATTATAAGCATGAGCCACCATGCCTGCATGCCTGACCTTTATGTGGCATTGTGTGTATGTGTTCATGTTTATGTATGTGTGCAACCACACCCAGCTCTAAAAAGATACATAGGTGCTGGGAACTGAACTCAGATTCTATGCTTGGGAGGCAAACACTGCCTTCTTTGAGAGACAGGATTTAGTACACAGCATCTTCCAATGGCATGTGGAAGACAGGAGGGTGAAAGCTGATGCAAGCAAGTGTAGTACCTTGGGAAGTTAGTAGGGATCTCCACCCAACACCTTCTCAGCATTGGGAATTGGGACCTCTCTCAGAAATAACAGGAGGGGCGTGCAACTTTATTTTCTGTTGCTGTAATAAATGCCATGGCCAAAAAACAGCTTAGGGAAGGAAAGGGTTTAGTTGTTTCTGAGTTACTGACCATCAGAGGGAATTCAGGGCAGGAACTCAGCAGCCAGCTTTTTTATACAACTCAGAGCCACCTACTCGGGGGTGGCACTGCCCACAGGGGACTGGACCCTCCTGTGTCCATCACCAATCAAGACAGTTCTTCACAGATGCTCAGCCAGCTACCATGCCTGACAATCCCCAGAATCCACATTGTAGGAGAGAGATGACTTCTGCAAGTTGTTCTCTGAACCTCACACACAAGCTGGAGCTTGCATGTGTGATATATGTACACACTCACACAACAGTAATAAAAAGAAGAAACAGCAGAGCCTGCATTGCCAGGGCTGTTGTGATGGTAGCCTCTAGCATCATTTACTGTGGGGTCATCTCTGGGGCCTCTGTGGTAGTGTTTTGGGAGAGGTACAACTGAAGGCCCACCATGAATGTGGGTGGCACTATCCCATAGGCTGGGGGTTCCTACAGAATAAAAATGGGGACAGGAGGAGGCCTGATAAGCACCAGCATTCTTTTTTGCCCTGTTTCTGGATCCAGGATGTGAGGAGTCCCAGCCCTACAGACCTGATGCTGTGATGGACTGTACCGTCTTCAGTCATCAGCCCAAATGCAACTTTCTTCCCTTGTTGCTTCTGTTGTCATAGTGATGAGCAAAACAACTAACACAGCTGCTCTCTGGTTCAGAAAATCACCACAGAGACAAGGGCGTTGCCTGAGATCTTGGCTGTCATAGTACTGGAACATCGCTTGTGATGGCAATGAGGGGCATCTGTTTATACATTTATTCATCAGATGTTTACTGAAGGCCTACTGTGTGCCAGGGATGGCAAGTGTCATGCAATTGCTTCATGGACAGGAATGTTTGGAAATGGATCATTTCAGGGACCCCATTTGGCTATGATGACTGCTATTCTAAAATTTCCCAGGAGTAGTTGAAATTTGAGGCAGGAGGCCAGTTGTTTATAGCAGAGTTTGGGAGGTAAGAGGAGGCCTAAAGGGCTATTCAGGAACCATACTAAAAGGGAAGATCGTGTCTAGTATTCTAGCAGGTGTGGGATACAGTGGGGTGGTAGGCTGCAGTGGGGTAGGGTCCATATGTGTTGAAGCCCTGAGACTGTGGCCATCCATGGGAGTGTGGGATGAGGGAGTTGAGACTTGGGGAGCAGGTGATGACTGGGGGATCCCTGAGGATATGTGGAGGGATGATTCCTCATGGAATCTTGTCAGCCTTGGGGCTATGCCCCTGTCTAAGGCAGGTGATGGTGTTTCCATGCTCTCAGCCTTAGCTGTTCCTATCACTGTATCCTTTGTGGCCCTGTCAGCAGCATGGGAGACTGCCAAAGGGACACTGAGGCGAGGGAAGGGCATAGTAATTGGCCGATCCAGTGGGGAAGGGAAGTTCCAGGTGTCCTTCCAGATCTCCCTCTGTCCCTCTGTCCCTCTGTCCCCTCAGCTTTCACTTCTTCTCTATCCAGGGTTTGCAGAGAGACTATGTGGGCTGACATTTCAAATGAGCATGGATAGAGAGACCTTGAAAGTGAGCAGGGATTGAGAGGTGGGATGGAAGACAGAGAAGCTGGGGTCTAAGTGGTCCCTGGTCCCACAGGGTCTCACTACTTTGGCACAGGAAAAGCAATGAGAACCTAGGCCAGACATGATACTTGATCTGGTAGGAAACTCAGTAGCTCCCTGTAGTGAGATATCATCAACTCCCAAGGTCTACTGGGAGTATCAGGAAAGCAGAGGTGGTGTGTGTGTGTGTGTGTGTGTGTGTGTGTGTGTGTGTGTGTGTGTGTGTGTGTGTGTGTGTGATGGTTGGGAACTTATGGTGGATTTGAAACATGGGGGACTGCATGTGATCATGATGGAAAGGAGCAGGTTGGGGTGAATGAGCTGAAAGAAGAACAGGAATGTGATTGCTCCCACCTGACCCCAGACTCACATCTGCACAGGAGCTGAGAGCCATTTCAACAGAGGACACCTGGGGCTGGGGTAATGGTAGAGGGGCTGCTGCCCTGTCCTCATCCTGTATGGCATTAGTTCTTTATGGGCTACAGGGGATGGAGGGTTTGGGGGGCCAGAGGACCTACAGTCTTGATATCTCAGACAAAGGCCTTTAGTAGAGATACAAAGCTTACCAAGGTAGTACAGGAATGTTCTATAGGTGATATTGTCCCTGCAGAATCCCAGTTACTAGGAGGAGGTCCCCTGCCAGTGTGCTGGTGTGGGATGGAGGACACACCAGGGATATGGTGCCCCATGGTCAAGGGCTAGAAGTCACAGGGTCAAGGTGTACTGGTGATATGGTGTTCCTCCTAGTCGTGGGTGTCCAAGGGAGCAGATACTAGGTCAAAACTTAGGCAGCTGTGCTGCACACACCAGGGCCTGGTCTAGGTGAGGAATCGAAGTGCTAAGACTACATGTAGGAAGAGCTGTCCACTGATGGGGTCATCGGAGTGCATAGTCCTCATGGAGGCTCGTAGACTACATCCTCTGAGTTGGCTTCTCCAGTCAAGGAAAGAGGGAACACTGATGTTCCCTCCTATGTGAGTATTGGGAGCCCTCTGTTCGTTTTTCCCAGATCAAGCGTGGACGGTGAAGTCACTGTCTGGGATAGAGGAGAGGCCCAGGGTGGGGGAACTGTAGACACAGCTCTATTCAGCACTGCAGATAACTGTGCAGTCATGCCTATGTTGTCAACCCATGCCACGTAGTGTGCTGAAAAAGTTCTCTGAAGCCAGATGGGCAGGCTCCAAGCCTGACCCTCTGCCACTGCAGAAGGGCAAGCTTAACGTGTGCTTCACTCATTTCTAAAATGGGGATGGTGATGAACCCTACCTATGAAAAGCTGAGGCACCCAGGAGACACCTGAAGGAGACTGTTGTGGTTCGATGTGAAATGTCCCCACAGGATCCTGTTTTTGAACACTTGGTCCCCAGATGGAGACACTGTTTTGGAAGGTTGTGGAACCTCTAAGAGCCAAAACCTTTCTGGAGGAATTAGATCACTGGGGGCAATTTTGATGTTTTATAGCCCCACCCAACAACCTCTGGCCCCTCTGCTTCCTGAGTGTTGATACATTGTAACCAGCCACCTACATCTCTAGGAACTCTGTGATGGACCAAGAAGGTGTGATGTATCATGGGAGTGAACTTTAAATGTCACATTATTCTAGTATTTTTGTTTCTTTGTTTTTTAATCTTGGTGTTGTATCATGGACCTTTAATCCCAGCACTCAGGAGGCAGAAGCAGGTGGATCTCTGTGAGTTTGGGGTGAGCCTAGAGTACATAATGAGTTCCAGAACAACCAGAGCTATAAAGTAAGACCTGATCTGGGGTGGGAGGGAAAGAACAAGGGAGGGAGGGAGGGAGAGAGGGAGAGAAATAGGTTCACTTTTAATTTTAGTTATGTGTATATGTGCATGTTAGGTTTCTGGGTAGAGACCTAGAGACCACTCAGCACAACCAAAGTCTGAATTCAGAAACACTCCTCACAGAGCAGCCTTAATGCATTTTATAAGTCTTTAAAGGCCAAGAACACAGAAAAACTGCATCCTTCTTGGCAGTTGCAGGGGGAAATAAAGCAAACAAACAGTTTAACAGAAGCCAAACCACACAACTGGGGCGTTTCAACCCCACATTTCTAGAATAGAGCTGGGTACTTTCCCACAGGAAAGTAGCAAGGGTAGAAGTGGGGGAAGGGGTCAGGTTCAGGTTAAACCAAAGCTGAGACAAGATGGAGGAAACTGTCCATCACAATGCAACACCATGAACAAAAACAACCTGGGGAGGAAAAGGTTTATTTCAGCTTAGGACTCTCAGGTCGCTCTCCACCATCAAGGGAAGTCAGGGCAGAGGAACTCCAGTCAGGAATCTGGAGGCAGGCACTGAAGCAGAGACCATGGAGGAATGCTGCTTATTAACTTGCTACTCATGGCTTGATCAGCCTACTTTCTTCTAGAACTTAGGGCCACCTGCCCACAGTAATTTGGGCCTCTCTCACATCTGTCACCAATCAAAAAATAATAATAATGCCTTATAGGCTTGCCCACTGCATTCTCTTTCTTCCTACCTCCCCACTGTGTGTGTGTGTGTGTGTGTGTGTGTGTGTGTGTGTGTGTGTGTGTGTGTTTGTGCATGCCCACAGAGATCAGAAATGGGCACCAGACACCCTAGATCCCAGTTTTCTGAGGCATGACAATGGGATGCTCAGAATATGAGGCTAGAACCCCGAAATCTCATGGGGTGAAAATCAATGAGAATAAAAAAGAAAAAAAGCTCACAGTTGATTTTCAAAGGGAAATTTAGCTCATTGTTAGAGACAGACTGTGAGGATTCAAAAGGTGGCCCTGGAATTTCTTAGCAGCACAATCTCAGGATCCTCACTGATGTCTCTGTGACTTTTCCCCCTCATCTTTACAGCTGGGATAATGATGGCCTCCTTAATAGAGCATTTGGGGGACTAGCTGGTTAAAATCCACAACAAGTGGAGACCTTGGGAAGAGCTGGATATGGCTCAGCTCTATTGTTTTATCATTACTATTGTTAAGGGAAAGCTGCATTGCTTGCTGGAGAGGGCAGCAGCTGTAAAAAATAAATACAATGGAAACACTGTTGGTGATTTTAGCTGATGCTTGTGGCCTGCAGGGGCTTGTTTCTGAGGGTGATGTCACATAGATGTTCACAGGAATGAAGCAGACTTGTGCCTTATCCTGAGCATGTCTGAAGGGAGTTAAGAGAAAGGACTTCTCCAATGCCATTCTCTGGGAGAAAATAGGCTATTAGCTCCTAAAGTCTGTCTTTGGGAACCACTAGGACAAGCTCAGAGATAGTCAAGAATGACAGATGGTCCCACCTGGGTCAAGAACTGGGTTTATGCTGCTTTCCAGCCATGCATCTTAGGCCGACTTTTCCACCTTTCTGAACCTCAAGTGCTCATCTCAAGATGAGGTAAACCAGATGTCCCTCATGGGCTGATTAGAGAGAGTGAGGTGATGAGGTCAAGACTTGGCATAGTCCTGGCTATGTGTCCCAAGCCCAGTGTCACCTTTAGTGAGTCAGGGAGGCCTCAAGGCTGTATCAAGCCAGGCTGAGGGAGAAGAGAGGGAAGGGTGGGCCTAAAGGCGGTGTTTTAAGGTACAGTTTGCAGGTGTCCCTTGGTGGGCATGCTCTCCACTGGCAACTGAAGTTCACATATGATCTTGCCATTTGCAGAGGCTGAAAGCTATTGGAGGGGGCCTAGGAGCCCACAATGATGGTCAGGGGAGCCTTGGTGGCCTGCTTGTACTGCTGTCATCCAGGGGCTGGGGGTTTCCTGTGGAAGCTGCCTAACAAGAAGGCGAGGTGGCAGAGGTGGACTATGAGCCCACGCTGGCTGAGCAGAGCAACCAGACGTGACGGGAGGAACAAAGGGCCTGCCTGGGCTTCTCCACATGCCCGAGTGGCCAATTTGCTGGTGACCCCGTACCAAGCTCTTAATCTTAAGGTCTCAGAGTTCCTGTCTGTAAAGTGATGAGGGGCAGACTGTCATTGCTGTACTGCAAAAGGTTCCAAAAGAGAAGGTTCAGGTATAAAGTCCAGGACCCTCTGTCCACCCTAGGTCTTATATTGGCCCCAGAGTGAGACATGGGACCACAGGAGCTCAGTCTTGTGTTGGGGGCTGTGATTCTGCTGTGCGCAGAGCATTTGCTGATGTAGACATGGAAGCATGAAGTGGAGGCAAGAATTCTCATCGGTTAGATTCCTGTGAGCAGACCTCCTATGTCCCACAGGGTACCTCGGATGGGCAGAGCACAGGAGACACATAGTCTAAATGATCTGTGTCTGATGTCAGTCACAACTAGCATGATCTTGCCTTCCTTACCCTGTGGAAATGTCCCTCTTCTTTGAACCTCAGTCTCCCCATCTGTAAGACAGGGGCGATGGCAGCATTTGGGAAAATGGCATCATGGTGTACACTGTTGGACACTTGCCTGGCTTCCAGAAGGGTTTCATCCATGACAAATGCTAATAATATCAGTCATTGTATGTTGCTGTTGGTCCTTTTGTGTAGTGGCAGGACCAGGGAAGTAGAAAGATATCACAAAGGGGCTGGGCAGGTCCTGGCCAGGGTGCCAGGAGCCCAAGGGTTAAATCTCCATGGAAACAGGCATGCATTATTTACGTGGCCTAATGAATAAAACATTTATGTGGTAGGCTAATAAATTCCCTCACACAAAGCAAAGTAAGCTATGATTTAAATATTGGCCTCTGCTGGCTGGCTGAGTTATGGGACCTGCTCAGGGGGACCCTCTTGCTTTTATACCTTCTTCTACTGGATGGGGGGAGGAGTGCACAGGGGAGGGGCAAAATCTTTCTAGTAAGTGGCTTTTGTGGCCCTCCTGACCTGCTTGCCAGTTACCCGGTGCTGGGACTCTGTCTTTTCCAACCCAAGGCTGTGTACCCTGAAGGGCTTTCCAAGAGTCAGAGCTGGGAAGTACAGTTTGACATGGGGCAGGTCCCTACCCAGGGGACTGGCTTTTATATAGGACAGAGATGACCAGAGGTGGGGTACTCGATTATAGTCTCCTGAAACAATGGGTCACATTCCTGGGATCACGGGGCTTAAGCTGGGCATTGGGTGGTAAAGGGACAGAGGAGCCTGCCACAGAGAACAACAGGAATGAGTCCCTGGGAGCTGAGCGGAGGCCGAGAAGGGAGAAGGGTAGGAACAAATAGGGTGTTGAACTGAGCAAGAGGGTAGGGTGGCTCCCCTCCTGCCTGCACAGGCTGTGCCCTACCTGGGATCCCAGCCACCACCTCCTCTATTGGCTTTCTGCTTCTTCTCTGTCTCTCTCTCCTTCAGGCTGGTAATCCCCTATTTTTCCCTTTCCTCCTTTTCTCCCTCCCATATTTGCCCAGGTTAGACTCCCTCTCCACCATTGTCGATTTGCCTATCTCTCTCTGTGTCAATCACCCAGCAGGGATGGGGTCCCCTCTGTTCATTCCTAGTATGTGGTGGCTCCCTACTGGGCTTTTAAAGAAGAGGGTCTAGGGCATTGTTTGTGGGAGTTATATGGAGGAGTACAGGTACCTTAGGAAAGCGTACCCACCATAGCATCCCTGGGTCCCCTGGGCCTTCTCAGTCCCCTTGCCCTTCCTTCCCTTGGAGAAATGGGAGCTACAAAGTGGAGTATGATCTGGGATCTTGGGGATCCTTAAAGGGGGGACGTAGCTCTGAACGGGCTCTTCACATGGGCTGAAGCCCATGGCTGCTACATGGTAAAGCAGAGGGAGGTGATGGTCTGGGGCTAGACTCAGTATAGACCCCACTTCCTCTGCCCCTAGAGTCATGGCTGGGGAGGTCTTGGTTGTGGGAGATGGCAGGGGTGTCCCTCTGGGACCGTACTCTGTACGGCATCTCTAAGGGCTTCAGTATCCACAGTAGACACTGTGCTCCATGTCTAGCCCTGTCCTGGGATGGCAGATGGCAAAGTGTGGCAGGCACCACTGTCTCTCTCCTCCTACATCTTTCAAAGAGTCTGCTTGAACTTGCCCAACACTGGTGGTCTTCGGTGGTGCTGGCTTCTCCCTGCCAGCACTCCTTCAGAAGCTACCGCACCGCTCGGCCTGGGCTCTGACATCATACTTGCTACTTAATGTCTTTGTCTTAAAGCTGCCACAGACCAGCCCAGACTCAAGCGGGAGGAAAGTCATGCTGCTGGGAGGGTGGCAGGTAGGCTCAGTGGGGGTTGGGGGCTCAGGCAGCACTTTGGAGGCAAAGGACCCATTTTCCCATCCAGTGTTTTGGTGGAAATGAAGACTCCCTCCATCTTCACAGGCAGGTGGGGTTGTGGGCTCAAATAGACCCTCTGGGGTTTAAGTTTCAGTCAACTCTCAGCAGCTGTGGTCCCTTCTCTTCCCCAGGGACAATGAACAGATGTGGTTTCACCTGAGTCCAGCTTAGAGTTACTCTTCTGGAGCTGTTTGCAGGAGCCTGGGTGCCAGAGGCAGCAGCATCAGTAAAAGCCCACCCCAGCATGAGTGATATCTCGTGAAAGCTGCATCCAGGTCTGGGGTGGGAAAGTGCCCCCAGACAAGCCTGGAAGCAAAGTCTTCCAAGATGAAACAGGACTAATATGGAGACCCCAGACAAGTTTGCTGGGCACAGTGGCAGTGGGTGACATACTGCCAAGTTACAATTCACAGTGCATGAAACAGGCCAGCCCAAACAAGAATAAAGACAAGACAGCACCCACAGGGCAGTTTGGAGGATATTGGTTGGGTGTGGAGTTACTTTTAAAAAAGAAAAGTAACGAAAAAAAAAGTGCCCATTTTGTTGCTAATGGACAGATGTTACCTTTCTCCTACAGATGTGGTCTGCCTGGTAAGGGAGGAGGCAGTAAGACTGTAAGAGTGTTTCCTAAATTTCAACGAAATAAAACCTTTTACCAGTGAGCTTTGATTACTGCAAACACCCAAGAAGAAATTAACATGCTCTATATTTCTCTCTCTCTCTTTCCCTTCCTCTCTCCCTCTCCCTCCCCCCTGTGTGTGTGTGTGTGTGTGTGTGTGTGTGTGTGTGTGTGTGTGTGTGTGTGTGTGTTTGCATTTTCTTTCTTCTGGGAACCAACACAAGGCTGTGCACATTTTACATAAGTACTGTACCCCTGAGCCTCAGTCTTTCTGGCTTTGTTGTTGCTTCCTTTTATGTGTTTTAGAGAGGATCTTGCCATGTAGCCCAGGCAAACTTTGAATTTGTGTGTAGCCCAGACTGGCCTCGAATTCACAATCTTGCCTCTACTTCCTAAGTGCTAAGACCATAATATGTCCATTATCCATCCAGGCATTTTTGTGTAATATATGTATGTATGTACATGTGTGTGAATATACCTATACAGGCCAGAGATCAACAACAGGCATCTTCAGCTCTATACTTCTCCATCTTATTTTTTAAGACAGGGTCTCTCTCTGAAGTTGGAACTCACTGATTCATCTGGGCTGACTGATCAGTAATCTCTGGGACCCTCCTGTCTCTCTGCCTCTCTCTGCCAGCTCTAGAATTACAGCCATTTACCATCATGGCTGGGATCCAAATTCAGGTCCTGAAACTTGCACAGCAGGCATTTACTAACTGAGCCATCTTTCCTGCCCGTGATACACCTCTTGATGGAAGTGTGCCATGACACTTGTGGACTAGTGTAGACAAGAAAACCATCAAATATGGTCAAGCCTCTAGGTAACTGCCAGCTTACAGGAAATACAGAGAATAGAAGGAGGTGGTGTGGAAAATGGCATAGATAAAATTAGAAAAGTCCATGTGTTCATAATGGAGATATTTAGCCCAGGCTAAACTAATCCTGCTGTCTCAGTCTCCTAAGTGATAGGATCACACTCAGACCTATAATTTGTTTTAGATAGCAGCATTTTATAATTAAATAATTAAAAGTCTAGAAGAAGCCAGGTGTGATGGCACCTGTAATCACAGCCCTGGAGAGGCAGAGGCAGGTGGATCTCTGTGAGTTTCTGGGCTAGCCTGGTCTATATATTGAGTGTCATTGCATAAGCCAGGACTATATAATGAGAATCTGTTTCATAATAAAAAAAAAGAGGCACATGTGAAATAATGAATGAGATGGTAGGCTTCTGGGTGTTCGACTCGGAATTATGTAGGGACATAAATAGGAAGTACGAGTCAAGTAAGACCGTATGAACGGAAGCTCCTCAAAACTGTTGGCAGGGCTTGTGGTCAACGGTGCTGAGTTCTCTACCTCTTTGTTTTAACACTTTTTATCTCACTTTCTTTTTGTTGCTGTTGTGTTATGATATAAGCACCAGTGTGCACGCCTATGAATAGAGGCCAGAGGTCAGCATCAGGCATCTTCTTCAGTCCCTTTCCATCTTAGTTTTTGAGACAGGGTCTTGTACAGCAGCTAGTGCTCATGGGTTTGGCTAGTCTGGGTGGCTGGCTGGCTCCCAGGGTCCTTCTGTCACTGCTTCCCAAGGGCTGGGATTTCAAGACTTGGGATCTGAACTCAGGTCCTTGTGATTGCAAGGTTAACACTGCTGCACCAGCCTCACACTCCCATACTGACATTTATCCTTAGTAATAATGAAATGTGAAATTTTGTGTAATCAATTTGAGTTAAAAATTTAAAAAGAAAAACTAAACTAAAATTCTAATGACGTCAATAGTCCTGGCCCCTCACCCCCCACCCCTCATCTCATGTGAGAACCCTGGGCCCCTCCCTTCTGCCTTCCAAGGCAAAGGTTGTGTTCCTTCCTTTCTCGGCACATCAGTCATTACTTTCTTTATGGACTCCATATGCGCTTCAAGTGCACACAGCCATGCTGTAACCCTTTCTCTTTACTCTCCTAGGTTTCTGTGCGTTGAAGTTGGTGAGGTGTTCCTCACTGGACAACAGCTATCATGTACTGAGTTCTTACTGTATATGAGTGGACAACAGCTATCGTGAACTAAGTACTTACTATTTATGAGGTCCATGGCTATGCACGCAGTCCTTCTTACTACCAAATATTCAGACTGGGAAGCATCAGAGAGGGTGAGCAACCTGCATTGGTGTCACAGGAAAATAAAAAGACCAACGATCATACTCATAAATAACAATATCCAATATCCTGTTCCATGGAATAGGGAGTCTGGGTTCATTTTGGTTGTGTGTGTGTGTGTGTGTGTGTGTGTGTGTGTGTGTGTGTGTGTACTGGGTGGAAACATTTTCAAAACCATAGGACTATTAATTTTAACCACGTTTTATATTGTGATATCAACATGAGCTCTTGGGCTTAAACAAAAAAGGAAAGGTTATGGTTTAGTGGTGATACATTTCTGTGTTAAGCTGACAATGTCATCTGTGCTGATTTGTTTTTGTCTACTTGACACAAGCCAGAGCCATTTGGGAAGAGGGAACCTCAACTGAGGAAATGCCTCCAACAGACTGGCCTGTAGGCATGTCTGGGGATATTATCTTGACTAGCGATTGATGTGGGAGGGTCCAGCCCTCTGTGGGTGTGTCACCTGTATAAGAAAGCAGGAAAGCAAGCCATGGAGAGAAAGCCAGGAAGCAGTGTTCCTCTGTGGCCTCTATTTCAATGTCTACTTCCAGGTTTCTGCTGACTAGCTTAGATGATGACCTGTGGTAGGAACATGTAAGCCAAATAAACCCTTTCTCCCCCCCAAATTGCTTTTGGTCATGGTGCTTAATAACAGCAATATAAAGCCAACTAGGGCAGCCATGTAAGCTTCCTTGTCAGCTCAGAGAGGACCCAGACCATCCTGATAGAGGAAGCCTCAGTGCAGACACAAGTCCAGGGTTCTGGAAGCAAGCCCCAGCTGTCCCAGCCAGCACCCATCCAATATGGCCACTCCAGCTGAGCTCCAGTGCCTGGATCCACCTAGACTAACTGTATGGAGCAGGAATGTGCCTTAGGCTGGCTGGTCTCCTCCCTGCTGTGACAAGACATTTGCCAGAGACAGCTTAAGGGAGGAAGGGCTTATTTTGACTTATTTTTCAGAGGGTGCAGTTCCTCATGACAGAGTTGGAAAAGGTAAGACTCAGGGAAGCATCTCAATTCATGGTGATGTCATGTCACACCAAGAAGCAAAGGCAGGCTGGGACCCAAGGTGGGTGTAACTGTCAAAGGCCCAATCTAGTGATATACTTTTGCCAGCTGAGCTCCACTCCTGACAATCTCCAAGCTCTTCAAAATAGTGTCACAAATTTGGAACTGGGCATTCAAACATGAGCCTAAAGGTAACACTTTAGATTCAAGCTCAAACAGGTCATACCTCTGAGCCCTGTCCCCACTGTTCCCATTCCACTGGATCATGAAGGGTGTAAGAGTATTTTAAGCCAGTGTGTGGAGTTGTTTGCTCCATAGCAACAGATGATTGACAGGCACACATTCCACATCGTTAGGCTCTCGAGGCTTCAATTGTACTATCCAGCAGAGGTCAGAAAGCCATTTTGAGAGTACCTGGGGTATCAATAGAGGCAGATGGCTTTTACAAGACTGTAGTTAAGAGAATGTGGGTTTTGCTAACAATTACCCAGCTTCCTGGGTCTGCACTAAGCAGCTGGGTAACCCAGAGGCCCATGTGTCTGAGTGAGTGTGTTTATGTCCATGTGTATGTGCCATAAGTGCAGGTGACTGAAGAAGCCATTGGGCTCCCTGGAGCTGGAGTTGCAAGTGGCTGTGAGCTGTGGGACATGGGTGGCTGGGAACTGAACTTGGATCCTCTGCAAAAACAATAAGCACACTTAACTACAGATCCATCTATCCATCCTCCCTAAGGGGCTTGACCATGTGGAGAGTGGCTGTGTTCCCAAAGAACTGTCCTCAGAGTCCAGAGACAGAAGCAAAGTAGTTGAACTGTGCATGTCACCAGGGAAGGGGAGTAGGAGCATGCCTATAAACAACTGTCCAGTTACAAGTGTTGGGAACCTGCTGGGGGACAATCCTGATCGCTGTGGGCCATGTCCTAGCCCAGTACATCACACCTGGTTTCCTAGTCTCAGCTCCCAGAGCCAAGAAGGTTTTCTTTTCTAATGTAAACCACACAGAAAATCTTTAAAACCAAGAATGATGGTTGCTAGCAGAGTGGTGATGCTAACTAGCTCTTCTTTGAGGGACAACCATCCAGGGTGCTCCTCAGGCCGGCAGAGAACATGCACCTGGGGAGACAGTAGGGTTGCCCAAGCCTGCTCTCAAGGGGAGAATCTGAGAATGGTTTGTCTATCTACCCTCACCCCTTTCCAACTACCAGTATAAATAAGGGCCTTATGTCGGAGTTTTGTAAAAATTAAAATAAAATAAATGGAGATTTTTTAACTTATAAAAGGAGGTAGGGCTGAACATCTATGGATTTAGGTGTCCTCAGAGGATCCTGAAACTAATGTGTGTGCACGTGTGTGCGCACATGCATGTGTGTATGTGTACATGTGCGTGTGTGTGCATGTACATGTGTGTGCATGTGTGTGTATATGTTTGTGAGTGTGTGTGTGTGTGTATATGTTTGTGAGTGTGTGTGCATGTGTGTGTATATGTTTGTGAGTGTGTGAGTGTGTGTGTGTGTGCGTGTGTGTGTGTGTGTATATGTTTGTGAGTGTGTGTGTGTGAGTGTGTGTGTGTGTATATGTTTGTGAGTGTGTGTGTGTGCATGTGTGTGTATATGTTTGTGAGTGTGTGTGTGTGTGAGTGTGTGTGTGTATGTTTGTGAGTGTGTGTGTGTGCGTGTATGTGTGTGTATATGTTTGTGAGTGTGTGTGTGTGAGTGTGTGTGTGTGCGTGTGTGTGTGTATATATGTTTGTGAGTGTGTGTGTGTGAGTGTGTGTGTGTGTGTGTGTGCGCGCGCGCGTGCATATGTGTGTGTGCGGGACAGGGGTTGACATCAGGTATATTCCACCTTATTCTCTAACTTACTTTCTGAGGCAGGGTCTCTCAAATGAGTGCTTGCTCACTGACTTGGTGACAGTGGCTGGACGGCAAGTCCAGCTCTCTCCATCTCTACCTCCCTACTGGAGCCTGGATTCTCACCGCCCACATAAAAATCCAGGTGCTGTGGCACACACCTGTAATTTGAGTGTAACAGCTTTGAATTCAGGCCATCATACTTGTGCATCCTGGACTCTGCTGATGGCGCCGTCTCCTGGGACACAGGCTTCTGCTTTTTAAGTCGCTTACATTCTTTTTCTCTTTGTGAACCCTCATGAGTAAAAGAAACATTTTGTGTAAAACGCTTAGCATAGTGCCCACCACAAGAAAATCCTTCAGGGATAATTCCTTTTCTGACTGTCATCTTGAGCAAGTGGAGGCTAAAGTTCAAACACAGGCAGGGTGGTGCCTGGAATCTGCCCTGTCTAGAGCAAAGTGGGTCACGACCTTCGAGGGGTTGAATGGCCCTTCACAGGATATCAGACATCCTGCATATCAGATACATTACAAGTCATATCAGTAGCAAAAGTACAATTAATTATAAAGTAGCAATGAAGGGTCATGGCATTAGGAAGGTTGAGAACCACTGCTCTAGAGAAAGGCAGCCGGCTTTCAATGTTCTGGTTTTCCCTTCTGTTGCTGTGATAAAACACTCTGACCAAAAGCAACCTAGGGGAAGGATGCATTTTTTTGGCTTACATGTCCAGGTCATAGTCTATCACTAAGGCATGTCAGGGTAGGAATTGGAAAGCAGGCCTGCTTTTGATCAGGGAATCAGCTCACAGCCAAGGAAACACACCTGGACTCCAGTGGAGTGTGTCTTGCTGGCTGGCCACAGGCTTGCGCTTAGGTACAGCCCAGAACAGCCTGCATAGGGAATGGCACCACCCACTGTGGACCAGGCCCTCCTACATCAATTAACAATCAGACCCCCACAGACACACCCACAGGCCAATCTGATCTGGACAGTCCCTCAGTTGAGACTTCTTTCTCAGATGACCCTAGGCGGTGTCAAGTGGACAGTGAAAACTAACAAGGACATTTCATTAGCTCTAGCTCTAGCTATGGGTTGGTAACCATGAGCTGCTTCTCTCAGGCCACCACCTTGCCCTCATAATGGCCCATGAAGATACTGTCATTATCTTTATGGGCAGATGGAGAAACTGCACCAGTGACGTGGCTTCCTGGCAACTGGTTTTCAGTAGAGCATGAGCCTATCTTCCTTCCCTCCCCTTTCCCCTTCTCAGAGCCTCCTTCCCTCCTCCCTGTGTGTATAGGCCAGAGGTAGACGCTGACGACTTTATCCACTTTATTTTTTGTAGGATGCTGGGATCATTTCTTGGCTGGGCTGGCTGGCCAGCAGGCTCTGGGTGTCCTCCTGTAGTCACCCATCTAGAGCTGGGTGGTTGGCAGGTATGCCCTCATCTGGCTTTGATGCGGTACTGGCTTCTCATGCTTTCACAGCAAGCCCTACTGACTATGACATTTTCCCCCCTTTTCTTCCCGTGGTGTGTATGTCTGGAAATACACATATGTGTGTATGTGTATACATATGTGTGTGGGTACACTCACCTATATGGATGTGCATGGAAGCCAGAGATTAACATCAGGATGTTTTCTTCAATTGTTCTGCATCTTTGTTTTATTTTATTTTACTTTTGAGACAGGGTCTCTCACCGAACTTGGAGCTCTCTGATGTAGAGATTTGCTGGCCAAGACAACCCCCAGGATTCATCTGCCTTTACCTCAGGACTGAAGTGACAGGCACACACCGCCATACCCAGCTTCTCCCCGCTCCAATGTGAGTTCTTGGGATTCAGTGCAGGCCCTTGTCCTTGTCCATGCCTTTCCCACTGAGCCATCTCCCTGTTCCCCTTTCTGGCTTTCCATTCTTTTGAGATAAGGTCTCACGTAGCCTAGGCTGACCTTAAACCTATAGGGCTGAGGCTGGCTTTGTGATCCCAATCCTGCCTCCACCTCCTGAGTGCAAGGATTACAGGCACCCGTCACCCAGCCCAGCTGCTTCTAAACCAGACTTGCAAAGGCACAACTTTATTTAAGCA
This sequence comes from Cricetiscus sungorus, assembly GCA_030556225.1. NCBI lineage: Eukaryota > Metazoa > Chordata > Mammalia > Rodentia > Cricetidae > Cricetiscus > Cricetiscus sungorus. The sequence goes on from JANBXA010000132.1 coordinate 7,558,122, forward strand.
AGTATAAATGGACTCTTGCCCAGGAAGACACCACATCTGTGGTTTCCAGTGTTATTTGTTAAGTTCATCAAACAGAGTACAGTTCTACTGCGCTAATGTCAATCTCCACAGCTCATTGGCTTTTGTAAAAGAGCGAGTCTCAGCTCTCATCTCACCATCTCAATGAGAAAGGCAGCCCTTCAGCCAGCTCAGGGAACCCTGAGCTTCCCACCCCAGAAAGAGCCATAAAACACGCTGGGCACTGGAGCACCGGCCCATTTGACAAAGACAATTTGATTTGTCCGTGGCTTCTAAAATATTCATCCCCTTTGATGGACTATCGTTTTATAAATATAGATTATCATTAGCTGACACCAGCGGTGCACTGCGGGTCGACCCAGCGCCATACCACCGGTTGGAGCATGGGAAAGACATCCAATAAAACAGATCATTATCTCTGTCTGTGGATCCTGATCTGTGTCGTTTGACTCATTTGCAGAGCAAGGGTCAGTGGCTCACACCAACTACAGCTGTTTGTGCCTTTCACAGCCTGCATGCCCCTGCTGGGGAGAATGGAAGGATGTTTTCCAAGTTCCGACCTAGGGAGGGAAACCGGACACATAGGGCACTAGAGAAAATGAAGGGCAGCAGGAGGGGCCTGAGACTCAAGTTTCTGTCGAGATGCTGGAGCAGTGGTGATGGTAAGCATGTGGCTTGAGTGGGTCCAACTTACCTCAGAGGCATCCTGGCTATGGGATGGAGAGACAAGAATGTTAAACTCTCCAAGTCTCAACTTACTCATCTATACATGGGTATTATACTCAAAACTGTCTCCTAGGAGATAGCTCCACTCATTTAAATGCATGGCCTGTCCTGCAGCCCATAGCCTTTATTACTTCCCAGAGCATAGATGGTGGTGTTTCATGAGTTACTAGAACTCTCTGAGGCATAGGTCCTTCATAGACAAGCAGTCTCCAGTAGTATCCATTACCAATGATGGTGAATGTTCACCACACATGTTGGGCATTATCAACGATGGAAAACGTCCATGGCACACATTCTGTGGTACACTGTACAAACCCAGGAGGGCTCCTTTTTGTTTTGTTTTGTTTTTTCTTTTAGTTCCATGCAAGACAGACAGGGTAGACAGGGAGAGCTGATCCAGAGAGTCAGAAGACAGAATGTGTGGGTCCAGGGCTAAGAGTGGCTCAAGGTGTCATGTAGAGATGGACAGATCTGTTACGGTCTTGTTCTGCCATGTCAGCCCTTCCTCCTGGGCATCCTAGCCCTGGGTGTGACCTGAAAGAGATCCACAGTGTGGGTGGGTGGTGAGGGATGAGAACTTAGTGGACACCTGCCCCAGAGCATACTGTGCTGTCAGGGATGAGTGTCAAGGTGGAGTGAAGTGTGTCTACATCATATGAGTGGAATATATAACAAGGTATGGAGAAATAAGCAGATGTGGAGGTTTCTCCTAGCAGATGGCCCAAGGGAGGAGAGAATTTATGGAGAGATAAGGAGTGGAGACTGACAGCAAATACTTTATCCAATGGTATTGGGTTCAAAAAGGGTGGAACTAACTCTTACACCACAGCCTCAGCTGTAGCTGGTGGGATAGGTGACTTAGAGCCTTCCCATGTGTTCAGCAGAGAATCACTATTGTTTCTGGAGGCATGCTGGCCAACAGTTATGCCAATACCTCATCTTAACTGGAGAGACAACCTTAGAGGAACTTAGCCCCAAAGTTTATTTAAGTGTGTGTGTGTGTGTGGATATCCAGAGACAAGGAGTGTTACACCACTGTCAAGTGTTAGATGTCACCATCAAGAAAAAAAAAATTACATCCTGTCCTGACGAGCGACTAATCAAGGCAAGGCGAACGGTCCTGCAATAAATTACGCGGGCATGGAATAAACCACACAAACAGACCGATGATAATAAATGTAAATTATTTCTCTGAAGAAATTTTCTTGGTATATGAGTAATTCGAACCATCAGGAAGGCGTCTTCCTTAACATTAATTACAGAAGATGACAAGCGGGCTGATGGCTGCGAAGGCTCATTATCTGAGAACATATTCACAACTTTGCAATTTGCGCGAGATGTACTCCGGCTAAATTAATCTCCCTTCTTTGCATGAGCCTCTTCTAATTTTCATGTTATTAACAGGTTTGCAGTATCAGTCAGCGCCTGTCACTCTAATCAGGTTTCGGCATGTTCGAGAAAGCGAAGCGTCATTTATAAGGATAAGGCCTCATAATGGTGCTTGCTTTCATGTGGAGAATTCTACAAGGCTGCTTTTAATAAGGTACTTTAATCATCTCCTTTGCTCAACTTTTGGCCCCACTGTTCCTTTATGAAGAGTCATTAAAAGACTTGAAGTTCATCAAGGAGGGAATATTCATGACATTGTTCGGGTGAGGTTGTACTGGTTCCAAGAAGAAGGCTACAGGAAGTGAGGGCAAGAGAGTGACCCACAGGCAGCTAAGGATGACCTGAGTCCTTTGTCTCCATCAAACACCACCCTGTGCAGCCAACCTGGTTCTCTGATCAACCAGAGCATGCCCCAACATGTTGGGCTGTGTAGACCACAGGATGAGTCTCGGGGTCCATGAGCATCAGAGGAGGGGGCTAGCAGATCAGTTCTTGGGACAGCTCCAAGCATGGCTGCCATCATCACTTCATGTGGGAGTTAAATAGTCTGCTCCTGGTTTTTGAAATGTAGTAAGTCTCCCTCACTGTCCTGTGTGATTTTGGGTTCAGAGGACAAGGGTGAGTTTCTGTTCTAATCTTCTCAGAGCTTTCGATAGTCCTAATGGACTTCTAGACTGAGTGTGTGTGTGTGTGTGTGTGTGTGTGTGTGTGTGTGTGTGTGTGTGTGTGTGTGCGCGCACACACACACACACATGCACGATCATATGTGAATCTGGGTCCCCTCTCCCCTGGGTCTCCTCTTGTGCAAATCTGGGTCCCTTGTCCCATAAATCTAGTTCTCCCTTCTGCAAATTTCATTTCCCTTCCTGTAAATTTAAGTCACTTTTTCTGTGAACCTGGGTCCCCCTCCTATGAATCTGGGCCCCACTTTTCTGAGTCATGGTTCCTTTCTTAGCCTCATGGCTTGAAGGGGAAAAGCAGAGTTCATTCTGTGATCAACACCACAAAGAGTCCCGTGTCCTCCTCAATGCCCTCTTCTCTAGAGTGGGAAATATGCTCACACATCTCAGCTGAGACAGTGTTAGTTTGCCTCCAGCGATCCTTGCTGGCCTCTGACAAACATTCTTAGCTCATTGTTGTCACACAGAATCCTTCAGGCCAGGCCAGCTCATTTGTCAGTGAGCAGAGTACCAGGCTGGAAGAGGAAGGTAGCACCCCGTTCTCTGCAAGCAGAGAAGCTTCTGTGACCTTGCACAGGTCATGCCTCTCTCCTAGTGTCATCCATGTAATTTCTGAAGGTTCTTCCAGCTTCCCTCTTTGTCCTATGTCACCAGTGCTTACAGGGACTTCATCTTCTAATGGCCACTGAGTGATGGAGCTGGAAGGCACCTCACGACGGCTGTCCTATGCTCATAGATGTTTCTCTCCCCACAGAGTAAGTTGACCTGTGGTAGCCTAGGTCTGTCCTGGCTGGGCTAATGTTGGAACCTCCTCCCTTCTCTCTGAGGCAGGAATTTACTATGTAACTCAGGCTGCTCTATGACCTGCAATGCCTCAATCTCCTGCATGATGGCATTACACAGTAAGTGCCACATTGAGCAACCTGAAGTGGGTGCTGGGAACAGAGGAATAAGCACTCTTAACTACTGAGCTGTTTCTCCAACCCTCACTTCTGTGTTTGAGAAACTATTTCTCATTGGCTTGGAGCTCATTGATTGGCCTAGGCTAGCTGGCCAGTGAGTGCCAGGGATCTGCCTGTCTATGCCTCCCCAGTGCTGGGATTACAAGTGTGTCATCACACTTGACTTTAATATATATAAATGTCTGTGTGTACATATGTGCCATTGTGCATGTGTGGAGGTCAAAGGACAACCTGCAGGGATGGCTCTTCCTTCCACCATGTGGTTCCTGGGGATTGAACTGAGGTCACTGGCTTGCTGGCAAGCACCTCTTTACTCATTGAGCCATCTAGCCAGCATATGCTTAGCTGTGGGTTCTGAGAATCTCACTCAAGTTCTTATGCTTGTTATACCACTTTGCCACCTGAGCTATTTCCCAACCACCTTAAAACTTAAACTCATTTATTTATTTAAAATCAGCATATTATATGTTAGATACGTAGTAGTGTTCTATTGCTATGAAGAAACACCATGATCAAGACAACTCTTAAAAAAGGAAGCATTTACTTTGTTGCATACAGTTAATCCATGGTCACCATAACCAGAAACAAACAGGCATAGCACCAGAGCAATAGCTGGGAGCTTTGCATCCTGATCTGCAGCAGACAGACAGACAGACAGACTGACTGACACACACACACCTGAAATGGGTATTTGAAACCTCAAAGCCCACTCCAATGACTCACACTTCCTCCAACAAGGCTACACCTCCTAATCCTTCCTAAACAGTTCCACTGACTGGGGACCAAAAGCTCAAACATAAGAGCCTATGAAGGCAATTCTTGTTCAAAACCCCACAGATAACATTATGACAATTTTTTAATCAAGAATCTTTTTATGGTTCTCCGTCTCCTACCTGTCTCTCTCCGGTTCCCTCTTTGTAGCCCTCCTCCAAGACTCTTTTCCTGCTCCATATCCCATGTGTCCTTTTGTACACTATCCATTTTTCTCACTGCTTAATAGTCTGCTCTCTTGGTCTCCTTTCCAAATGTTACACTGCACCCACACTTACACCTGTGTGCATATATACATGTAAACACTGCACCCACACTTACACCTGTGTGCATATATACATGTAAACACTGCACCCACACTTACACCTGTGTGCATATATACATGTAAACACTGCACCCACACTTACACCTGTGTGCATATATACATGTAAACACTGCACCCACACTTACACCTGTGTGCATATATACATGTAAACACTGCACCCACACTTACACCTGTGTGCATATATACATGTAAACACTGCACCCACACTTACACCTGTGTGCATATATACACTGTACCCACACTTACACCTGTGTGCATATATACATGCAAACACTGCACCCACACTTACACCTGTGTGCATATATATATACATATATATGTATATTTATTAGAGACTAGGATCCACATGTGAGGGAGATCATGTGATTTTTTATCCTTTGAGTTTGGGTCACCTTTATTTAATATAAAAACTTAAACTCTTAAAACTCTTTTTGGGGGCTGGAGGGAAGGGTCAGTGGTTACAAGCTCTTGCTGCTCTTGCAGAGGACCCAGAACCACATCAGATAACTCATGACCACCTGTAACTCCAGCCCCTGGGGAACCAATGCTCTCTTCTGACCTCTGCACCCTCCCCCATGGATCCCTAAACAAGATTAAATCTTTAAAAAGTGAAAAACAGTTTCCTGTCTCCAGCTCCATTGAACAGCTTTCTCTTACTAATGCAAAAGACAGAACCAATGTTGCTTTCTTGAATGAACTGGGCTTGATTTAGACCACAGTCTGTACTAGGCACGGCAGAGATGGTGAGCCAGCTCGGGAGGCAGTTAATCTCTTAGAGTGATGGCTGCCTGGGCACTAGGGAACCCACTGCATCTGAGAGGTTCATCGTGTGTGTGTGTGTGTGTGTGTGTGTGTGTGTGTGTGTGTGTGTGTGTGTGTGTATGTGTGTGGTGGGAGTTGTTCTGCAGATATTCTGGTACAGGAGGAAAGTGCTTAAGCAGTTGAATTTAGTTTAAGAACAGAGAGCTGGTATTCAGTGATCTGTTTTAGTCCAGGCTCCCTGTTACCCGTGTTTATTTCTCAACCATCTTGTTCCCTAAGTCTCTTCAGAGATGACAGCCTGACCTAGCTCTGTTGTGGGGCCAAGGGTCATTGAGAGACCTTCAGGGTCACAGCCTGCTTTAGATCCTGTTCATGGATCTAGAGAAAGAGCCCTAAGCGAACATAGCTGGGCATCTCGGTCCCGCCTGTGTCTGAGAGGACCCTGTCTGGGAACTTTTCCCTGCCCATTCACACTCTTTCATGTGGGCAGCAGGAGCACATGTTCAAGTCAGTAACGCTAGGCCACCTCTAAACCAGCGGGGGGGGGGGCGGGGGAGCAAACTACATGCTCATGGTGTGTCTCTTTAAAAGTGGCCACTGTCTTCAGCTATGGTGACTGTGGCAGAGGAAGACCCCTGAGAGCACAGCATGGGTCCGTTGCACACTGGAGCCCCCTAGATAGACCACGTGGATTTCGAGGGTGGCAGGTCTGTGCCTCTGAGTTGGTGAAGCATTGCCACCTCCAGTCCATACTCCAGACCTGAATGGGGTGCAGAGGCCTCATGGGCTAAAAAGATGGAAGGAGGTGTATGAGGAATGCCGAGAAAGACCAACCTGAGCTGCCAGCTCTAGGTGACTGAGCCCTCCATGCCTGGCTGTCCCCATGACAATGAACATATTTTCTCTTGTCAGGGCTGTCTTCCATCTCCAAACTTTGTTGTAAAGTGTATCCCTTTGGGTGATCCCTGAACTTGTGTTTATTCTGACTGTAAAGGGACCCAGTCACCCAGGCCTACCTGCAGCATGGTGTCCCCTTGGGTCCCGTGAGACTGTGTGTGCTTTGGTCCACATGTCACTGTGGATTTGAGCGCTGTGTGTGCAGAGAACTTCAGGGGTGACCAGGGCTACTCCCACTTTTTCCAGACCCTTCCTTGGGACCATGCCCTCTGCAGACAAAACTTCAGAGTTCAAGAAGGAAGATTCCCCAAGGGAGGACTTGTTGAGCTAACTGGGAGGAATCTGAGCAAGCTCGGGAAGAACTTCAGGCATTCCTCCTCAGCCCTGGGTCCTTCCTCCCTCTCTGGTGCTTTTAAGCAGGGGACATGCAGCAATAAGAAGTGGGAGCTGCAGTCCTGGGGCTCTGAGACTCATGGGAACACAGCCTCAGGCTGCATCTGATTCACTCCATTGTCCAGATGATGTCATCGAGGTCAAGCAGGGCAGAGACGGGCACTTGGACCACTCAGTGAGTTGGTGGCATGCCTGTCCAGCACACCTCAAGTTTCTACCTCACTGGGCTGAGTTTTCTCCCTCCCTGCCACCTCTAGGTGGTATAGATGCCTTCCTTACATGTGTGTGTGTGTGTGTGTGTGTGTGTGTGTGTGTGTGTGTGTGTGTGTGTGTGTGTGACCTGTATCGGGACAGGCATACATACATGCCATAGCGCACATGTTTGAAAGTCAGATGACAACCTTTGGGAGTTAGTCCTCTCCTTCCATTTTTACATGGGTTCCAGGGATCAGATGAAGGCTATCAAGTTAACACAACAAATGTCTTTTCTACTGAGTTATCAGCAATAAAAATCCTGTTTTTGTTTTAATAAGATGGACTGGAGGGTTGGGTCAGCCTCAGATTCCCCAGAGCAGCTAGGCTTTGGGGAAAGAGGAATGAGCAGTCATAGAATTCAGAAATTCCCCAGACTGTGGCTCGAAGTTTATTCATTTCTTGGGCCAGGTCGTGAGTCCTCCTTTGGGTGAGGTCAGGGTACTGATGACCAAGTCTCCCCATGTGCTGCAAAGTCAGTAACAGGCAATGCTATTTTTCTTAGCATGGAAAAGCTGGCACCCAGATAACTGCACAAGGAGCTAATGACTGTTGGCTTTCTCCCAGGCCTCCCATATTTCTGCTGACCATCTCAAGGAGACAATAATGAAGCTCCTCACCAAAGTGGGAGCCCCCCAAAAGGAGCCCCATTGTAGACACAGGTGCCTATGGGCCATCCAGGTGACATCCAGATGATGAGCATTTAGAAACTTAACAGAGCTCAGAGGAGCCACCAGGGTGAGGGATTCTCACTTGTTGATGGTAAAGAGAAAATGTAGGTGTGGATAAGATCGCACAGTTGCAAATGTGGTGTTGGAAAGGTGGCTTTACCCAAGGGTGCTTACACAGAGGAGAAGGACTCCAGTGAAGCTGAGAGGTTGGCCCCATGGCAGAGCGCAAGGAGGAGCGATCAGAGGGACACAGTGGTGGGCATCATCAGGCAATACAGAGGAGCTTCACCAGGGTGAGATGGAACCTTCTTGGTGGCCATGTCTATGCAGAGCCACCTCAGACATAACCCATGATCTGATCATGGGACACCTAATACTCCTGAGTATGTTCCACTGAGAGTTGGGGGAGAAGTTACAGGAAGACCCTAGGTTGATTTGGACATAAAATGTCCCCTAGAGGTTCCTAAGTTTGAACACTTTGTCCCCAGTTGGTGGTGCTGTTTGGGGGAGGTTGCAGAACCTTTGATGGGGGCAGGGTTGGCTGGAGGAAGTGGAGCTCTGGAGGGGTTCCTGAAGGTTCATATTCCAGCCCTGTGTCTGGTCCTCTCCTGGCTTCCTGGTCTGTGTAGATGTCAACAGGCAGTTGCATGAGTCTGTTGCCAAACCTCCCGCTCCATGGTGGACTGTCCTACAGCTGAGCCAACTGTTCCTCCCTTGAGTTGCTTCTTATCAAATACTTGGTCAAAATGACAAGAAAAGTAGCTAATACAGCCTATTAACCAGAGCTGTAGTGTGATAGCATGTCCAGGAGTGTGGAAGAAACTGGGCTGTTGGCCATGGGTAGGAAATGAGTTAGATACTCATCAGCTGTCCCTCTGGCTCTGAGCTCTATCTTAGGCTCTAAGCTCTGAGCTTAGGTCACAGGTCACCTAAGACCATTGGAAAACACAAATATTTACATTACAAGCCATGACAGCAGCAAAATTACAGTTATGAAGTAGCAATGAAAATAAGTTTAGGGTTAGAGTCACCTCCACATGAGAAACTATAAGAAGAGTTACAGCTTTAGGAAGGTTGAGAACCACTGCTCTAGGGAGTAAGAAGAACGACATGGCAGTGGTGTCCATGGAGGAAAAAAAACCCTCTATCATTTGCTCCTGAGCACCTAGCCTACAGGGCTGGCTCAAGACGAGACAAAGCCATGCCACGATGGTCAACCCTTCTTTTTGTCTGTTCCTTTGTCCTTCGTTCCTTTTCCTTCTGCCTTCCTGCCTTCCTTTCTCTCCTTCCCCGCCTCAGTTCCCTGGTAATGTGGCAAAAAAGGGATATCCAGTTGCAGCCACATGATCCAAGGTGTCCATAATGTGTGTGGCTCTCCGGTGGACCAGCCCACCCTTGACTTTGACCCAATTTCCTGCTCTGTCACCTCCTTGTGGTGTATTCTGTCCCAGTGGAGCCAAGCACCAGGTCTCTAGACCCAAAGCCCCCTGCCTTGAACAGTGCAGGGTCCCTGGGCCTCCTGAAGGAGGTAGCAGGCGGCCCTGGCAGGGATGATGCACAACCTGGCACCTCCAGAGTCCTGTCAGCTGCCTCTTGTGTTCTGTGTGGTGGAGTTCCCAGGCAATGTCAGTGCACTATTCAGGCTGACAGAAATCCCACCGATAATTGGGAAGAGTGGAAAATGAAAACATAAAAATTTGCCATGTCATCTGTTCACTTTTTCTGATTGCCTGATACCCACCGTCCACTGACAGGTACGTGTTATTAACACTTGATTAAAAATCACTTCAGGTTTGAACCAGCCCGTCGAGAAGGGAGCGCTTTGACAGTACTTGCAGTTCCTGATTGACAATTAGTAATATTCGGTGTGTCACAACACAGATAGTGTGACTTATTGGCGATGGTGTAACGCAACGCACTTCATCTGAGCGCCTGAGATTCTTACATAGGAATCAGAAGGAAAAGATGAAGTCACAGCCAGCCGCCTTTGATTACCAACAAAGGCGAGATTATACCTCCCTGGCTCCCACCGACCTGGAGTTCCATCAATCAGAGCAGAGAGATCCCAGGCTCCTCTTCCGAAAGGGAACCTCCAGACCCGGAGCTCATTATGCAACCCTCAACTTCTCCATTGGCAGCCTGGTCCCTCCTGTCTGTAGATATGAAAGATCTTCACCCTGACGCTGCCTAGCGCTCTAAATTACCAGCCCGCTCCTCTTAAGACAAAAGGCTTCTCATTTTAAAAGAATAAACCCATCATGTCTTGATTGACGGGTTACATACTTTTCTTTCAACTATTTTTTTTCTAACTTGGTGTCGGTGGGAGTTGGATTCACGGGCCAATTTTTTTTTTTTTTTTTTTTTTTTTTTTTGTCTCGGTTCTAATTCAATTCCTTTTAAGAGCTTTTAAGAACAGGGCAACCCAAGGTCTTTCCTTTTTTGGGTCTGACCCGAATTTCATTCTTCTTCTTCCTTTTATTATTTTTCCCCCCTTTTTTTTTTTTTCAAGTTTCCTTCTTGGCTAAGAATATCCAGGCAAAGCACAGTTGTTCACATTCACGACAGGTGATCAAGTTAATAAGTTAATGCAATTGTCTCCGAACATTTTGGAAGAGTAGGCCCTGGGGTGGATTACAGTGTTTTTCAGAGCAATGTACCTGTGAAGGGAAAATAAACAGCTACAGGCAGCACACTAGCTCATCACCCTGTGTGAATTGGCTCTTAGGGTCCACCACCACCTCCTGGTGTGTGTGTGTGTGTGTGTGTGTGTGTGTGTGTGTGTGTGTGTGTGTGTACACAAGTGTAGAGGCCACCTTGCTTTCTGTATTTTAAGATTTATTCATTTTTACATTATATTTTGGGTAGTTTGCCTACAGGTATGTTTGCACACCGAATATATGCATTGCCCTCAGAGACCGGAAGAGTGTTGGATTCCCTGAAACAGAGAAATGGGTAAGAGTTAGCAGCATGTGGGTGCTGAGACATGAACCTGGGTCCTCTTCAAGAACAAGAGCTCTTAACCACTAAGCTACCTCTTAGTCCCACCTTGCTTTCTGAGATTGTTTTCTTGCTGAAATCTGGGATCCATTGATTTTGTTAGGTTATCTGGCCAGCGGGCCTCAGGGATCCATTTGCCCCTCTCTAGTGCTGGGATTGCAGGTGTGTGCTGCTATGCTCAGTTTTTAGATGAGGTTCTGGGCTCGAACTCAGGTCCTCATGCTTGCATGGTAAGCACATTAACAACCAAGCTAAGCTCTTTAAAACACTCTTGTTGATTTAGCTTTTGGTTCTCCAAAACTCATGAACTTAGACTCATGGTTCTCTGCTGGGTTCTCTGTGCTGGGGTGCTCTTGGGCAGGTAGTCAGTACTCAGCAAATGTTTGTGGGATGGATGGATGAATTGGGAGGAGTTAGATGCTTAGGCATTGGAGACTGGCCCAGCCGTGTTGGGGATTGGCCCAGCCAATGCTTGGCCCTCTGTTTCTCTCCTCATCTTGTGAGGAGAAATGTTGCTCTTCCAACCCTGGTTCCCATTGTTCCTAGGCTGTAGAGTAAGTAAGTCTCCATAGGCCAGTCTCTATGGGGAGGAGACAAACTGTGGAAGATAGCAAGAGTCAGACCAATGCTGTTAACAAGGTACACAGAGGGTAGGCAGATGGGGACAGTGGTGACTCCTACTCTCCTAGGACACCCCTGGCTGCTCCAGCCTCTACTCATCCCATGCTGAACCTTTGAAATCAGTCAGACAGCAAAACCCACTGGGTCCCTGATGGTGTGAAATTGCTCCCAACTTCTGGGCCAGGAGGTTACCATCCCTTTCTCCCTAGCCCCTCAGTCAGGGCCACAGGCCTGCCCTTCCTGGTAAAGCTCTTGGGATTCTTTCTTGGGCCTGCCTTCACTTCATTCAACTCTTAAATAGTTCAGGGTTCCCTGCCTAGGAATTGGTGCCACCCATTGTAGGTTTGCCATGTCAATTAACTTAATTGAGACTGCGCCCCACAGACATGCTCCCAGGTAACTCTAATTGTGTGGGGTTGACAAAGCTGACTATCACGCCTCATCAACTCGATACACAAACACCATACCGTTTAAACCCTAACCTCGTACTCCTTGTCCCCAAAGTCTCGGGACCCCAGGATTACCAGGCTAATTCTTCCATGACCTGAACATGTCCAAACAGCTTCACCTCCTTTTTAGGATTTTGTTGCTTTTTTTTACTTTTCATTTGTTTGTTTGGGAGGTTTGGTTGTCTCTTTTGTTTTTCCAGACAGGGTTTCTCTGTGTAGCCCTGGCTGTTCTGGAACTCACTCTGTAGACCAGGATGGCCTGGAGTTCACAGAGAATCACCTGTGTCTGCCTCCTGAGTACTGGGATTAAAAGCATGCACCATCACCGGGCTCAGGCCGATGTCTCCTGAAAATACGGCCTGAGCACCCTACTCAGGAACCTTCCTTGCAATTGCTCTCTGCAGGGAAAATTCCAGGTAGAGACTTTGTTGGGGGAGCCTAGATTCTTAAGAACACCCTCTTCCAGGAGAGTTGCTGTGTGGTCACTTCAGAAATGGGGGTGGCATGGGTGGAAGGCATAGAAAGCTTCTGTCTGGAGCCGGGGGAGCCAAGTTGAGAAGGCAGAGCCAACAGTGGTCCCAGGAAAAAAAAAACTAGAATGCTCAGGGTGATGCAGTAAACTCTAGAGGCTCATGAGGCATGGATCTATGGGGGTTCTTGTGATGAGTGGGAGACAGAAAAACATCAGGACACAGAGGACATACATAAATGCAAATCCCAGACATCCCAGATACTGACTGTGCGATCTCAGAAAGTCCCTTACCCACACTAGTTAATTATATCCACATATCCAGTGTTTAAAGATATTAAGAAAATGGTTTGACCAAGAGGCCAGCACATCCTGGGCATTCGATGATTGCTGAGAGACAGAGAGCGAAGGCAGGTTGGATCTATGAAGCACCCACTAGAGCTGACAGGCTCAGTGGGAAGTGGATGGAGCAAGATCTAGTTCAGTCAAGGTGAGGCCATCTTAGCAGAAGAACCATCTCAGCTCCCTGAGGCCTGACACATGTCTGCCATAGGGCTCATCAGATGACAATGTGACAACAAATACTCACAGTCCATGTGCCTTGGGGCCAAAGATACAGAGTAGCAGTTCAGATAACAAATCATGGAATCCTGTGATGATATGCACAGCTCTTCCAGCAACTGTGAGGATGAAAGGGGAGGCAGCTCACCAACATAACGGGAAAACATTTAGAATAAACTTAATGAGAAATGTGTGGGACCCATATAAAGACAACCACAAAATTTTATCGATGAAATAAAAAGGGACCAGAATAAATGGATAAGGTTCTTCATTTCTTCATGGGAGTGTGGAGGTCCTGCAAAGACATCAGGCCACCTCCACTGTTAATTTACAGATTTAATGCAGCATCAAACACCCCACATAGAGAACTTGACAAGTCTGAAGTTCATCCAGGAGAAATAGTGATCAGAATAGCAAAGGATAGCCTACAAAGGGAGGCTGGTGGTCTACCACCTTCCTGACCTTTAGAACAGCAAGAATTGGAAAGATGAGGACCAAACAATCTATGCCTAAGGGGCAGGGAGACAGTCCAGAGTGTTGCTGCCAAACATGAGGACCTAAGTTCAAATCTTCAGCACACTGGCAAAAAGTCAGGCATGATGGTACCTGTAATTCCAGCTCTGGGAGGAGACAGGAGGTTCCCAGGCCAGCCAATCTAGCCAATTAATCAGCTCCAGGTCCAGTGGGAAACTGTCTCAAAATAAGGCATTGAATGGTCAATGAGATGGCTTGGTGGATAAAGGTGCTTGCTGCTAAGTCTTATGATCTGAGGTGGATTCCTGGGACCCACATGGTAGAAGAAAAGAAATGACACTCTCAAGTTGTCCTCTGACACACACACACACACACACACACACACACACACACACACACATGCATGCACACACACACACACACACATACACATTCACATAAATAACGCATAATAAATATACCTTAAAAATAAGGTGGTGGGGGTTGGAGTGATTGAGAGCACTTACTGTTCTTATAGAGGACCTGGATTTTATCCCCAATACCCGCATATGACTCCAACCATCTGTAACTTCAGCCCCAGAGGGTCTAAAGCCCTTTTGTGGCTTCTGTGGGCCTGCATCATGCATGTGATGGTACATGGATGTAGGTGCCTTTTCTTTCTCACCTACCCGTTCCCAAATAACTGATATGGAGATTTATTAATTATGAAAGCTCAGCCAATAGCTCAGGCTTCCTACTAGCTAACTCTTACATTTTAAATTAGCCATACTTCTTATCTACCATTTGCTATGTGACTGTACCTTCTTTCAACATGGCACATTCATCATGCTTTTCTATGCATCTCTAGAAATTGCTCTGACTCTGCCCTCCTTCCCAGCATTCTCTCTGCCCCGAAAATCCAGCCTAGCCATCAGCAAATCAGCTTTTTATTAACAATGAGAGCAACATATATTTACAGTGTACAAAGGTTATTCCACAGCACACAGACATACATGGAGGCAAAACATGCATACACATAAAATACATACAAAATTTTTAATTTTTAAGATTTATTTATGCATATGAGTGTTTTGCCTGCATGTATGTCTCTGTACCACATGTGTGGCTGGTGCCTGCAGAAAGGGCATTGAAGTGCTGGGAATCAAACCTGGGTCCTCTGCAAGAACAATAAGTGCTCTGAACTGCTGAGCTGATTCTCCAGCCCCAATATAAATCCTTTTTTTTTTTTTAAAGTAGAAAGATATTGAGAAAGACACATGACCTGGATTTCTGACCTCTATATTTGACATACCTATGCAGACACCCATGCACACGCATGCACAAAAATAAAAAGTAAAAGGAATCAAATGCCTAGAAACAGATAATAATTTTATGTTGAGGAAGGACCCCCACAAAGCCACCATCAGCTGGTGAGTGACTCAGTGCTATTGAAATGAACTGATTAGGTACAGGAAAAAAATGTAATTTAGATACACCTGATACTTCATCTCAGAATAACCTCATCTGCATGATAAATGAAGTAGGGAAAAAAACCCACCAGAGAACATACACAGGTATTTATTAGCTCTTGAGAATGCTAATTTTAAAGGGCCATGAAAACCAAGTCTATAGAATATACAATATATTCATAAGGTAACAATGACTAAGTATTTGCTCCAGGAGCCATGCAAGCATATTAAATGCTAGGGGATGTATTTTTTGTTTGTTTGTTTTAATATATTTTTTCAGTAAGTAAGAATTAAGGGTCTGAAGTTCAATGGGCTCTAGATGCCACAATGCTTCATTGTCTGATGATAACCCCCCTGTCTGTTGTTGCATTCACATTTAGAGTTTGGAAAATGTTCAAGGTAATCTCATCTCTGCTGTCCTCCACAAGGGGCTGAGCAGCTCTTTAACCTCTGAGATTCTGCTTTGCTTTCATCTCATTCTCCACAGTCAAGGCCATGAACTGTCAACTCACCCTAAGTATAATATAAAATAAAATAAAATAAAATAAAATAAAATAAAATAAAATCTTTTGCAGTGCTAAGATGGAAGACAAAGCTTCAGACACACTAGACCAGCTCTCTCTCTAATGCTCGTTGTCAGTTTGACTGGAGTTGGAGTCACCTAGGAGACATATCTCTGGGTGAGTTTGTGAGAATGTTTCCAAAGAGATTAACTGAGATCAGGGGGCTTCTCCTGAACATAGTGAACTATGCCATGGGCCGAGTATAAGGGGGAAATGGGGCCTGGTGGAAGAGGTTGCTATGTAACCATGCAAACCTGAGTTTCGATCCCCAGAACCCATATTTAGACAGGTGTGTGAGTCTGCAATTCTAGATCCCTCACAGTGAGGCAGGAGAATCACTGGGAGCTCCTGGGCCACCTAGCCTGGGCCACACACTATGGATGGTAAGAACCCCTGGGGTTGTTCTGACCTCTACACATGCCATGGTACATTCATGTCCACACTCGTACACACACACACACACACACACACACACACACACACACACACACACACACACGAAGGTAGAAGGGGACTTGTTCAGGAGAAGAAGCAGTTTGTGGGAGTAAGGGGGTGATAAAAGAAGGTAGTGAGAATGATCAAACTGTACACATATAGAAGTTGGAAAAAATAATTATTTAAAAGCAGAGTATAAAATGTTCTAAAAGAAAAATTAAAGGGAAGAAAGCTTACAGTACATGGGAATGGGAGGTATTGTGCATGGGAGAGGGAGGTACTGTGTGTGAGAACAGGATGGGGAGATGGGTAGACTCCAGAGGAACCTAGAAGGAAGGTAGGCCATGAGGAGTAGGGAAAGGTCAGGGACCAGATCTTGGGTGTGTGGTGGTGGTGGGGTGCAGGGGAGGTACAGACTTAGAAAGAGGCCATGGTCTTCCATCACCCTGTGGTCCTTTTGATGTCTGGGGCTCTGAGACAAGGCCTCCCCAGGATTCAGTTACTTTGGGGCAAGCATACCCCCAAGCCCAATGGTTTTAAATCAGGGCTTCTAGGGCTCAAATCTAGGCCCTTATGCTTGTGTAAGCAAGTACTTCCCTAACTCCTGAGATTTATTTCCCTAATAGCATTTGCCACTCTCTGAAGCTCTCTAATTAATTCATTGATTTCCTCACTCAGTAGGTTTCAGATTCAGTGTTTACTGAAGTGACAGAGCAATGGCCAGCGTGTGCCAGTTGTTCTGTACACAAGACAGGATGAATGTGGTCATGAGATGATAGTCATGGTGTTGAGAGTAGTGGCACCGAGGAGACGAGGGGAGGAGGGTGGTGAGAGGCTGTGTGAGGATGGCTTTGCTCTCCAGGTGTCCTTACCTGGCTTGTTGGTGGCCTTCATGTGTGGGAGCTGTTGCCTAGTACTCAGGGCTCCTCACCACTCTCTGGGTTATGGAATCAGCCTCTCAGCCCCAGAGGCCTGCTGTCATCTGCTTAATATTCGGCTTAAACTTTACACACCCTGTTCAAATATTTCAGCACGTCCTCCTCTGTTCTGGGTCTCACCAAAAATAAAAATATTTTGGTTCCACAAATAAAAGCAAATATTTGACAGCGCTTGGCATTTTTCAGTGTGTTAATTTGCAGTTTGCTGGGTAAACATTGCTATGCAGACCAGTGACATCTTGCCAGGGATTTCAAGCCGAGTTCATGGGTGTGGGCGCCCCTCCCCCCAATCAAGGTGAGCTGGAGAAGGGTTCAGAGGTCCTGGCTAACTCTACCTGTGCACTAGGTAGAGGGGATGGCAGTCAGCTCAGGGTGATGGTCGCCCTACCTGAAGACCTGGGCCCCTTGGCACCCACATCGATGCAGATTTGGCATGCATATGGCTGTCTGCATGCATCTGGCAATCAGATGGACACAGGGGAGGCCAGACCAGCTGCTCCTTGCTGTGTGACCCTAAATCAGGTGCAGCCCCTCTCTGTTTCCTGTGTAACAAAGCTCAGCTCATAGGATAGTTTTGGTAAAGGAACAGCACTTAGCACTTAGCTCCATGGTGCTTAGCAGGCAGAGGTCTGTTCAGGATGGCTTGCTCTGGCTGTCCTCTCTGCCTCATGCCTCTCATCTTAGGCACCTGTCCAGGAGGATATTGGATTACATCTTAGTTGGTGGGCTTTGTTCAGCCTGTCTAGGTGACATCTTGGCTGGCCCAGGGAGAAGAAAAGTGGGGCCGCTCTACTGCTCTGACACAGATCTGCAAGAAGACATTCTCGCTCCTAAATTGTGATCTCCAACCTGGGGAGCCCTCAGCACTTGGGGTGGATAGTAGCTCAAGAAGGGAGGCCTGCTTGAGCTGACAGAGGGACAGATGGGTCAGGCTGAGGACCAAGCACTGAACTGAGCTTTTCTGTGCGTAACTTTCTCCCCCTGGCTTTCCATCTGACACCATGCAGGGCTATAAAAGCTGGGGAGCATGGAGACATGCTGCCATCCATGCAGGCAGTGTTGATCAGTTAGAAACTAAGTGAGTCTCCTGTGTCATGGGAGGAAGATGCTGTGAGAAAAGCTGGAAGTCTGCAGTGCACCGTGCAGAAGCAGGGCCATCCTCAACCTCTGCAGCTTCCCAAGATTTTGCAACTAATGTACCAGTCTCTGGGCAGGAAAGGACCTGTGCATGGTCTAGTAGTGAGCCACTCTCATGGCACTGGGACAAGGGACTTTCAGTGACACTGCTTTTCACAAGAGGAAGTCAAGGCCCGGAGAGTCCTTCAACTCGATGCTGAGCTAAGAAGTAACCGAGCTAGAGTCTGAAGCAATTATGTCTGAGTCTAGAGCTTGTATTGACTCCTGAACGCCAGGGGCCTCAACACTCACAGGAACCCACAGAACTCACCTCTCAGGAAAGGAGGTAGAACCTAAATATAAGGTAGGCTGCTAGAGAAATTTCTAGAAGCCTCCCATGCAGCCAGCCACCTTGCTGGCCTTCAGCTTTCAGTGGAGTCCAGCTTAGTGAAGTGGCCCAGCCTCTAGAGCTGGTACATCTGCCCAGCCAGATAAACAGAGGGGGCACACCCAAGCCCTAGAGAACTGTACCCTTGATTCAGACAGGAAGTGACCCACAAAGTACTCATGAACCCCTCATATATGCTAAATTAGTGAATTTTCAAATTCCCTACAAGAAGCAACTTACAGGAGCCTGGGCTTATTTTATCTTACAGTTCAAGGGGAGGCAGTCCATGGTGGTGGGGAAATGTGGTAGAGGGATTGAGATTGCACTCACAGTCAAGAGGAGAGATGGACACTGTGTTCACACTGATTTCTCCTCTGTCAATCTAGAAGCTTCCTCACAGACATGTCCAGAGGCTGGTGTCCTACGTGATTCTAGATTTCATCATCATCAACCCCCACATGCCTTAGATGATGAACCCAATTCACACCCAGGGTTCACCTCCTCCAAGCTCTCTTGCTCTCCTTGTCTGGATCTGGAAGATTCTGGCCAGGTTCTCTCAACCCACAATGATGGACCAGTACTCACAGTGGGAATGGGAGGCGGGGGTTGGAGGGAAGCCTTCTGCCTTTGGAAAAACTCAGCAGTTCATAGCAAAGGAGTTGGTGGTGTCGCAGAAGCAGCAGAAAACTTCAGGAAGACTATCTGATCATGTGCTCGGTGAGGCTCCAAGGACACTGCATATATTAACTGAAATCTCCAGGGAGGTGGGAGAAGCCATACATTCCATAAGGCTGACTGACTGATTAGAAGCTGAAAGATTGTGGAGAGTTGGGATGCTGTAGGTCCAAAGCCAAATTACAGTAAGCTCTCTTAGCTTACTAAATAGCCAGTAATACCTGTGTGAGACTCAACACCCTCTTGAATATTGTTACCTCCCCCAGCTTCCACAAACCCAAAGGCTCACCATCTGCCATTGGCTGATGCTTCTGAGACCTATAGCTGGGACTTTCAACCTAGCAGTAACCCTATTCCCACCTGTACATCTGAAATCATCTAATCAAATTTACCATGTGGGGAGTAAAGAATATAGTTAGATAATTTGTTCACCCTTGTTTTGGTCTTACACCCAGTTGCCGTTCTCAACCTCCCCAATGCATTGACAGTCTGTGCATAGGTCTTGTTGAGTTTCCAGAGGTAACATCATGTGCAGACATTAACAAGCCCCATTTCTGTTTGGTCTTTAGAATTACCCTTATTTGTCTTGTCTTGTGCCATTTAAAACTTCTAGGACTCTATTAAATAAAATTATGCTAAAGAACACTTGTATTATCTCAGACCCTAATATTTCACCATTAAGTAAAATATTTGCCAGAAAGTTCTGAAGGGCTGCACGTTTTCTCTACACATTCTTATGTTGCTGTTAAAAAGTATTTCTTCCCATGAATTGGTAATATGTGTTTTTTGAATTATTCTCATACTTACTGGATTTATTTTTGTGTATGTATGTGTATATGTGTGTATGTGTGTTTATGTATGTGTATGTGTGTATGTCTGTGTGTATGTGTTATATATGTGTGTATTATGTATGCATGTGTATATGAGGTGTGTGTGTGTGTGTGTGTGTGTGTGTGTGTGTGTGTGTGTGTGTATGCTCAATCAGTGAGTTCAGGATCAATGAGAGACCCTGCCTCAAAAGATAAGGTGGCCACTGACTGATGAGACCAGCCAGTGTGGACCTCTGTCCTCCATGCTCACATGCACACATGTAAACACACATGAACACATACACACACATAAATTTACACAAATAAAAGTGCTATTGTCCTAAGGTACACATGCCATAAAATTGATCATCCTAACCATGTTCACATGTCCATATCCACGGTGTTCACACAGTGGTTCAGCCGTCATCATCCTGCATCCCTAAAAACACCCCCCCACACACACATCCACCCTGTCCCCCCAGACTCTGGAAAGCACCATTTACTTCCTGCCCCTGTGATTTTGACTCCTTTCGGTCACTCTAATGGGTAAATTGTGTCCTTTTTAGTGGATGGCTTATTTCACTTAGCAAAATGTCCTCAAGGCCCACCCACTGCAGCATGGGCCAGAATTTCCCTTCTTCCAAAGACTGAGTACTATTCTATGTTTCCATGTTTGTCATGTCTAGTTTATCCATACATCTTTTGGTGAATATTGGGATTGCTTCCACCTCTTGCTTATGGTGAAAATTGATGCTATGAAGATGAATGTGTTGATATCTCATCCAGTTCTCATTCTTTTGATATTTATCCAGGAGTGGGTTATTCCCCCAGTAGCTAAGCCATTTATATTTCCACCAGCAAGACACAGGGTCCACTGTCTCACTCTCTTATTAGACAATAAGAACAATAACATATTCTCCTTTTTAAAAAACCTTTTAGATATATTTTGTGTATATGCATGTTTTTCCTTCATCTATGCATGTGCACCACATGTGTGCCTGGTGTCTGAGGAGTTCAGAAAGGGGCATCAGATCTCCTAAGACTGGAGTTACAGACAGTTGTGAGCCACCGTGTAGGTGCTGGGAACCGAACCCAGGTCCTCTGGAAGAATCACGGTACTTCAGCCTCTACACCATCTCCCCAGACCCCGTTTTCCTCTTTTTGACCCTAGCTATCACATGGGTATAGGGTGGTATTCCTTTGTGATTTTGATTTGCATCTTCATAATAATGAGCTAATTGTGTGATTATTAGTATCTGGTTAATATTTTAAATCAGTTCTTGGAAACTTTGTCCTTGAATGCTATTTCTTCCATTCTCTTTATATTTCCTCTTCCCCTTCCTGTTCCAAAAAGAATCTCACCCATTTCAAAGCCCACCCTTTACCAAGAGTACATGCTCCACTCACGAAAGCCCTCAGCCCGCACATGTCTCTGTGCAGGTGTGAGCAACCTCTGGCCCCTCCCCTGAGAAGCTGCAAGAATCATGCTTGCACACACACACACACACACACACACACACACACACACACACACACACACACATACACACACACACACACACACACACACACACACACACATACACACACACACACACCCCTTTGCTTTCAGGTCTCAATTTATATCTCACTCCTGTGAAGCCCCTCTCTTCTTCCGAAAGTTCTGAAAGTTTGTTGTGTGTGTTGAATATTCCTAGATGCTGCATTGAGATGAGTTTGGGAATACCTGCCCCACAGTGTTCTAGAAGCAAGGGTCCTTTTAACTCATTGACAAAGCTAAATAAACCTGACAAAGGCAAGCACCAAAGGGAAGGCTGCAGGCTAATCCTACTTACAAACATGGATGCAAGCTCTTCAATAAAAGATTAGCAAATTGAATCCTGAGATATATTAAATGAATATCCCACAATGGCCAGGTGGGGTGTGTTACTGGAAGTCAAGGACAGTTCTATTTTCAGAGTTCTATTAATATAATTCATCATATTAATAGGCCAAAAGGGAAAAGGCATAGATGATAAAAAGGCATTTGATAACATTCAGCATCCATGTTGTGGGAAAACCTTTCTTGGCAAAATAAAAATAAGACACTTCTTTAGCATGCTAAGAAAGGCTCATAGAAACAGCCCATCCCTGAAGGGGTGAGCTACTTTACTGGGGACATGCTTGTGTGTGGGGGGGGGTACACAAGCATGTGTGTGGTTGCACACAGAGGCTAAACAGGTCAGTTTGAGGTGTCTTGCCTCAGGTTTTTGTTGTTGCTGGACAGGGTCTTTTCAGAACCTATGGTTGCACAGCACAGTTAAACTTGGCCACCTGGTCATACCTGTCAGTAAGACCTAGGACACCTCTAGTGTCCTTGCTATGGCTTCCTAGAGCTTAGGTTACAGGATTCATACACAGGGGCTTAGGTAAATTCAGATTCTCTTGCATTTATACTGACTAGGCTATCTCTCCACCCCAGGGGAAAGGCAGAGGGGCATGCTCCTGTCTTGTTCCACCCAAGGTAACTGTGGACCCTTCTCCCCTACTCCTCTGGGTCATTTGGAGCAAACCCTTCTCCCTACAGACCTTCCAGACACACACTTGGGGCCCAGAAAGATAAAATGGTTGTGCTGCAAACTAAAATGGATAGGTTTTTAGAAAAAAATAACAAAAGGGTACACAGCCTGGTGGGAGGAGGTACTTCCAAGGGCAGCGATGTCACCCTACCTTCCCATGTCTTCTTCCCTGGTCCCCCATCCCCCTCCCATCCCTCCTGAGATGTGTATGCTGAGCTGTCTTTTATTTTGAAACAGTGCCTCACTTAGCTCAAACTTGCCCTGAGCTTGTTTTATAACCAAAGATGACCTGGAACTCCAGATCCTCTTCATGCTACACCCCAGGAGCTGGGATAACAGACATGCTCCACCACACCAAGTGAGCACAGTATTGAGGATCAGATCTAGGCCTTTGGGTAGATTCTGCAAACATGATACCAACTTGGCTACATCTCCAATTACACAAACACTATCAATTCAATAGCAACTTCCTGATCTGTTGGCTTCACCACATCTATGTCATGCTAAAAGCAACATCTGAAAACAGGGCAGACTCGGGTATGTGTGGCTTGCCACATGCTTGGCTTTGTTAGTTCTCCAGACCAAGTACGATGAGCAATAGTTCTATGGTCCAGATTTCAGGGGTCTCTGCACACTTGAAGCTGCATCTTAACTACTGTGGAAGATAAAAAAAAATTCTAGAAGGTCTGAGACTGTCATTTATCTGTCATATTTGTCCTAAAAGTGGTTCACACTGCTGCTGCTCATCCTGATGGCCAAAAAAAAAAAAAAAAAAAAAAAAAAAATTATACAGAGCCATCTCATTACAAGGGTGTGAGGCTTTCCAGGCATCTCAGGAGGAAGTGGCACATGGAAAATTTCTAGAAATTTCTGTCACACTGTCTTCTGTAGGTGCAGTCAGAGGGAGCACTTCTGGGTTGGGTTGATTCTAACCCCAGCCTGATTGGGCTGGAAGAGGCCATGTCAATCTACTGGGGATAGCTGGAGAGGACAGCACAGGCTAGGGCTTGCCAAAGCAAGAAGGCTGCATTTGTGGAATGTGCCCAGATTTGGGTACCTCTTCCAGACAGAGTGGCCCAGTTTAAGAGAGCCTAGCCTGGAACTTTCAAAAATTAAAAGATTGGGGGATGGGGAAAGAGATCTAGAGAGAAAGAGACAAACAAACAACTCCAATCCCAATTGGGCAGACACAAATAGTGACTTTTAATTATATAATCTACTTTTGATGAATTTATTTCTGACAGTTTTATAGGTTGACGAGAGAGTGCATTTTAGATGCAAAAAAACCCATTATTCATTCCAAGCTCTTTGAGCATAAAAATTGTCAAATGATTTTAATACAGTTTTAAGTTTTATGTTTATTGTCAAGGAAAAAAAAGTCCACAGCAATTACCGAGTCACATGCCCCTTAAATCTTTATGCTTCTGACAGCAAGAACAATAAAATATGTTTTTGCCCAAACCTTTTGCCATTCAGATTGACATGGCTGCTGCGACAGCTGCTTTTCTTACATCTGAACACCGTTTATGAGAAAGCTAACTTGGACCCAATTCCTCCATGCGGGGGTGGGGATGGTTGTCCCCACTGCTCTACAGCACAGAATTTTCTAGGTAGGAAGCTCAGATCCAGAGGGCTAAATCTGGGAGTGAGATGATGGGGAAGCCAATGGGAAAATGCATACTTTTACATAGTCTTTGATATCCTGTTGATCTGTAGGGGCTAAATAGTGGGAACCCACCATCTGCAAATGCCAGTGGCTATGTATGGATCAACCAAGAGAGGACCACAGAGAAGGCAGCTCACCTGCTGAACCCTGGAACTGCAGGAAACACTGATGGGATTAAGATGAGGGGTAGGGAAACTGTGAGGTCAGATGCAAGCAGAGGCTTCTGGCAGGTCACTGGAACAAAGTACACCTCAGGCTTCAGGAAGATTTATAGTACACACCCCACTCCCAATGGCCCCACCGAAGGTGTAGATGGCTTACAGGACTTCACCTTGCTACCTGGCTGCCTTTAAAGGAGAGAAATCTCTGATCTCATGCTGCCTAGGAGTGAACTGAAGAGGAGTCCTGGACTAAGGGTCATGGGTGCAGTCAACAGTGAGCAACTTCACACTTGAGGACAAGGCATAATAAGCACACTTGCCAGCAAAAGACAGCCTGCCCATCAGGGATCCCAGAGCCTGTCAGGTGCTAGCTCTATAGCCAGAAGGGAGAATGAATGACAGGCAGGTAGCTTGCTCTGGCCATCCCTTCATTCACCAGAGCTGACAGGTGCTGTGCTGCGCTGGAACCCCAGAAGCCTGACTGCAGAGTTCAGCGTCTCACAAGCTCCCCTACCCCCCAAGTGGCGCCATTTCTTGAGGAACTGAAGACTGTGGTGGTGGCTGCCATGGCACTTGCTCTGCAGCCTTCCAAAGCCCTCACTGGTTGCTCTACTGGGGAATCTTTCCCAGTAGATGACCTAGTGGGAAGTTCTCTTATCCCTGGCCTGCCTCTAACTTGTGGTTTTTCAACCTGCGTGGTTCACTAGACCACTGAGAAAGCCTCCTTTGGCAGAGCTGGTCTCTTTAGAAGCAATACCAGACTCAGGAGTTACCACCTCTCCAAACGGCATGCCAGGGTGGTTTTTCTTGGCATATTCTCTTAGGAAGATGAGTCCTATCCATGTGAAATGATGCTTTGAAAGGAGTTTAAGGTACAAGGTGGCAAGAGCATGCTCAGAGGCTATGGAAGAGGCTTTTACAGAGTCCTGTTGGTGTGTCTGAACAGGTTGGTGACTCTACAACAGGCAGGATGATGGGTGCCTCTTCCAGACAGTCAGAACTAACTCTACCTCACCCTTCAGGCTGGGCCCACAGGTTCTTTCTCAGAGCCTCCATGGATTCCTTGGTCTTGATCATGTCACATGCTGCTTGAAAGCCCCTTTTCCAGGAGGAGCACTCACTACACTTTTAGTAAAAGTAATTGTGACTTCTGTTGATTTTCAGTGCATCTTTTTCTTCTCTAGGCTGGAAGCAGTAAGCAAAACAGACTCTGGCCTTGTTGCCTATGACTCAGATCAACTCTGGATGTTTGCCATTTCTAGACATATTCAATTGGCAAGACTCAGTAGGGTGGCCATGTCTGCTTACTCTGAGTCCTAGGGTCAAGGTCATAGTCTGTTTTGATTCCTAAAGATGGCATGGTGCCTAGCAGATAGCAGATCTCATTGTAATTTAGATGCATAGTTAGGATGTCCAGGCTGGATGAAATGAATAGATGTAAAAACGGATGGGATTCATGGATTAATGAAAGGAATGGATAGATGGATTGAGTAGATGTATGCTTGCATGAGTAGATGGATTGGACGGATGGATGCATACATGCATAGATAGAATGGATTGTGTAGGATGGACAAGATGGCTGGGATGGCTGGATGAATGGATAGATGGATGGATGTGTGGATGTATGGAATGGATATATGTATGAATGGATGATGTGTGGATGAATGAATGGAATTGATGGATGGATGGATGCACGCATGCATACATAAACATATGGATTAGATGGGTGGATTGGGTATATAAGGATGGATGACTACATGCATGGGATGGCTGGGTGGATAGAATGGATTAGGTATAAAGAATAGATGAATGGATGGATGGGATGAGTGGATAATGGGTGAATGTGTGAGTGAATGAATGAATGAATGGGATGAGATGGATGGATGCAAGCATGCATGAATAAATGGATTGGATGAATGGATTGGGTATATAGGATGGATGACTACATGAATGGGATGGATGGGTGGATAGAACGGATTAGAGTTATAGGATGGGTGAATGGATGGATGGGATGAGTGGATAATGGGTGGATGTGTGAATAAATGAATGGGATGGGTGGATGAATGGATAGATGCATGAATGGATGCATCCCTCCTACATTCCCAGCTTCCCTTGCACAGACATGGCTATGTGACAGTCTTGCCAGTTAAAAACGTCTGAAAGTGGCAAACTTCCAGCACTGATACATGTGGTCCTAAAGAGAATATGCTGAGACTTAGGGAACAAAAGAAATTATAGTCAGAAGATATTTAAGTTCCTGAAATCTTTGTGGGAAGACTCCAGTTCTCTCCCATTCCAACGGCCTCAATCCCTCTACTGTAGTGGGAAATCACTGCTGTTGCATTAATATCCAGAGACGTGGGACTTTAGCAACCAGAATAACTGAGCCCAGATGGCACACGCCTGTGACAGGTGCCACAGAAAGCAGGTCTAATTGTTCTTTGCTTTCAGCATCCCTCCTGGCTTGTTCAAAATGGGAGAGGGCCACCTTCAAAACATTTGTTCCCTAGACCTTCCCTCTGCTGCTGTGTCAAGCAGGCAGCACAGGCTGGGAGGCTCTGGAGCAGGAGGGTCAGGCATCCTGGAGGAATTTGGACCCAGTGTGTATTCCAATCCTGACTTGTCTGATGGTGGGCTCTTGCTTCCTGCTTCTGATACTGATTCCAGCCACATGGAAACAGGCCGCCCTCCATGCTCTGGACTAGGTCAAGCCTCTGCAGTGGGAGCATTTGTAAAAAGGAGTCACTGTGGTCATTATTGCTTTTCTCAGGTCCTGGTGTCTCCGCTGCAGGGAGTCCCTCACTGAAAGCATTTTGTCTCCTTCCATTTCCAAGCCAGACGGCCCCATTTTTCTCCGGCTTTCTGCCGTCTGTGAGCTGCCCGGTGCCTATTACACAAACCCCAATGCATCTTTGAAGTGAGCAGCTAATTATGTTCCAGGAAGTTATAGATCTGGAGTTTCCCCAGTGCCAGCGGCAATCGCCTGCTCCAGCCCTCATTTCACAGAGAAGCCTTCCAGGGCCTGATGGAGGCTGTAATTGGGAGCCCCTTCCCAGGCCAAGGGACTTGAGGGGGTTGTGCCCTCTGCCCCTGGGGAGGCCACTGCCCCTTGACCTTCTCAATTTGCATCCTTTGCAGGCCTGGTCCTCTCTCTGCATAGAAGTGTTGGTATCCAGAGAGCTGTCTGTAGTGGGCTAGGGACAGAAACACAGATGTCCAGGGCTGAGGCCAATGGGAAATGTTCCTCCCTCTTGGTAAAAATCTGGTTGGTACTAAAATATTTTTGTTGCTGCTGAACATCTTGTGTCTATTTTATTCATAAAGGACTGGACCTACCTCCAATCCCAATGCCAATCCACTCTGATTGGCTCGTTTCTGCTCCCCCTGGAACCAGACAACCCCTCCCAGGGTGTCCCCAGGGAAATCACTTCCTCTCTCCACAATGACATTCTCCAGTCCCATTCATGGAACAGAGATAGGGGGGTGGATGGTAGGTGCCCATGGTAGAGTTCTTTCACAACCCATCCACAACAAAGCATCTTCCTAAATCAGGTGCCTAGCTGGGATACCTAGTCCAGGTATCACAGTGAGGTAGGAGATGAATGGCCTCCAACCAACAACTCTTCAGAGATGGCTGATAATTTCAGCTTAACCAAGTGAGGGCTCTGAGAGGGCAGGAACCATGGCTGTTCACTCAGTCCTTAGCACAGAGTACAGCTTAGGGTGGGTGCCCAAAAATCTCTCCTCCCAATGGCCAAGGTGAAAGATAGCGAGAGACGATGGCAGTGTAGCACTGGGCTGTGAGCATGCAGTAGATGCCATCAAGGCAAGGACATTTCAAATCTGATGACTTCTGCTGGCCATATCCTGAGAGTAGTGCTGGGGTGAGTCTGTGAAACTGAGGCAGGAAACAAAGATCTGGGTGTCTAGGCAGAACCAGAGCCAGTATAGACCTACTGTGAGACACACTCCGAAAAGAGAACTACCTCATCCTAATTTACCCAAGCTCCCACACATCAGCCCTCACAGCCCTCTTTTGTCACATTAAGAGCCATTTCTGAGGCATGAATAACCCATGCCCGGTTTAATTTGTGTCTTGTCTGGTCTGACTAGATAAGCCCCTATTCGTATATTGGATCATTTGACCTTATCTTAATAGATATGGAGTCCAGGATAAAGAAGGCGATAGTTCTGATAATTTCTGACTAGTGGGAACTTACCCAGCATGCTCTCTCCTAGGGGAGCCTCACTTTATGAGATATCTTGACAATTCTGAGTGAGCTCCCAGCCACCACATGCAGAGGCAATAAGGACAGACAAAGCCCGTGGGGACATTGCACCAGGCTGAGAAGACACTCTTTCTTCAATGGCATGTTTAACCACCCCACAGAGCAGTGAAGCAAATGGGTAGAGGACAGCAACTCCCCAGGCCTGGCTCGTCCAGGCTGGCAGCCCGGTGAGAGCAATCTGCCCTTTCAAGGGTACCTAGTGCTAAATAGTGAACCTCCTACATCAGAGGTAAGCAAATAAAAAATGGATCTGCAGGGGAGGGGTGTACTTTTGGACTCTCAGATGTGACCACATGCCTGACAGGAACAACTGAAGGCAAAGATACTAAAGGGCTAAGTCCATGGTCCCTGTGGAGTAAAGTATCATAGCAAGGAAGGAGCTCCCCCATGATAGGAAAAAGAAAGAAGGAGGCACAGGAAGGGGCCAGGGCAAGATGTAACCTCTAGGACACCCTTAGTGACTACTTCCTCCAACTAGGCTCCACTTCCTATGTTTTTACCACTTCCTGATAAGGTCATCACCCTATGAATCCAGCAAGAGATCAGTCTATGGGATGCATCAGAGCCCTGAAAATCTAGTCACTTCTAAAAGTCTATCAGCTGGCAACTAAGCCCCCAATACATGAGCCTTTAGGAGGAACATGCCATAGCCAAATGATAATAGTCAACTAGGTATCTAATCACCTCCCTTCCTTCCTTCCTTCCATCCATCCATCCATCCATCCATCCATCTATCCATCCATCCATGTACCAATGTTCCCATTCATCCACCCATTTGTTTGTCTGACCATCCACATTCCCACTTTCCCATGCATTCATGTATCCATGCATCTACCCATGTATTATCCATCCACTCATTTAACCATCTACATACCAATTCATTCACTCACTCATCACCCACCTAACTGAATATCTGTCCATCCACATACTCACCCACTCATGCACCTCCACATCCACAAATTTATACATACACACACACACACACACACACACACACACACACACACATATATACATATATATATATACACCCATCCACCCATCTACATCTATCCACCTATTGTCTTTCATATACATGCATGCATACATACATACATACATACATACATACATACATACATACATACATACAATGGTTTTTCAGGTCCAATCTTGTGCAAGGCACTGTGGTGAGTGTTGCAGAACCATGGAGGGAAATATAGCTATATGTCTGCCCCTAACAATTTTCTGCTCCAAGGGAAGCAAAATAGTAAAGCTGTTGGACTAACCTCTAGGAGGTGTTGACAATGACTCCTTTGTGGTCTGGAACTTAGTGTGTCCAAGCCCTCATTGCTTCAACGAGACAATGGGCATCCTGAGGTCCCCTAGGAACAACGCTAGTTCAGAAAAGCTTAGATGACTGAAAAGAGGGAAGATGGATGAGTAGATGGGTAGATGATATGACAGATAAACCACAAGACCAAAGGCAGAAGGCCTGTCCACAAAGCTGAGCTGGAAGCTGGTACTGTGGAACCCCCCTGCCCCTGGCAATGTGTAAGTCACCCCTGAAATGCTTGAATCCAGGGCTGTGGATCTAGGGCTTGGCCACCCTGCACTGTCAGGTCTTATTATTGTAACCTAGATGAACCACCAAGGGCCTGAGTTCAGAGCAGGGTCCATGGCTGTTCCTGCTACCAAGCTGAGTGGGTCTCCAGACCCTCTGGCCCTCTGATAGTGCCTCCCGCCTCTTTCTAATGGGAAGATCGATCTCCTGGATGGAGAAGCCAGGATCAATAGAGGAGTTGATTAGTTCTGCATTCTCACTGCCATCTGTTTCCAGCGAGATGGTGTCATGGAAAGGGCATGGACCCAGAGCCAGCAGCTGGGCTGTGGCCGGCCTTACCACCCACACTCTTAGCCAGTTCTTTCCTGTTTCCTCAGCTTTCTCACCTCGAAAATGGGGTTCCTCTTGTTGCCATAGGGCTTGCTCTGAGCTCCTGCATGCCAGGCACTGGGTTTGGAGAAAAAGGTGTGTGGCTTCAGAAGAGGGAAGAAGGACCTGGATGAGCTTGTCCCTGTGTTTCAGTGGCAAACTCCCAACCTCTGAGAGGCAGGGAGGGGACCCAGGGTATTCTACCCTACATTCTACCCTGTACCTAGGCTTCAGACTCGGGCTCCACAGCCTTGTGAGCCTATGCAGCAGGTGGGTGAGCTGGGTTGAGTAAGGGAATGCCCATGCTAGAGAAGACAGGAGGTTAGAGACTTGGGACCTCCACATGTATGTCTGAACAGCCAGAGGCCTGCAGTGCAAGCTCACAATCAGACGAGAGGGCTGCAACATAGAGGGCCTTGAGAGAGTCAGGGCTTCCTGGGCCTCTCTGGATATTTCAATGGAAACTTGTCTCATTTTCCTAGTCATAAATCTAACCCTGACTCAACAAATATAGAAAAGAACAATAAGAAAACTCAGGCCTTCTTCAACTCTTACCACCTAGAGCTAGCCACCCTTTGTGGTGTTTCTTCTTCACAAGTGGCCATGCTTACTGTTTATCCAATGGGTCTTCAGGTGGACCTTGCTGGGGTCTGCCAGCTAGAGTTCCCACCATCTCTGTGTGAGGAGTAGACCTTGTTATTACTGGTGCCATGCCACCCTGCACAGTCTCCCAGCACCCTCCAACATCAGGTTGGGTAAAAGGTCACAGAGAGGCCCAGTGAGCTGGTGAGCTTCAACCACAGGCTGAAGTAGATAACTGTAAGGGTCCCACAGCAGAGTCCCACAAAGAGTCTGCCCTGCAGACTTTATAGAGATGGCTATGGCTCTACCATGCCTTGGTATCATATTCCTGAGAGCCACTTAACGAAAAAGCCTCAGAGAGGGACTCCATTTGCTCCAGATCACACAGAAGTTCAGGCAAAGGTCAGTCAGCGCTTTCTGTGTGTCCCCGCCCCTCAGTGGGTTGCTAAAATGAGAGATCTTTACTCTGGCCTCAGTTAGATGGAACTTTGATTGATGCAGGGAATGGACCACAAGAGGTGCGTGCTGCATGGTGAGAGCAGTTGAAAATGGTGGGTATGAAGGAAGATTGCTTTGTAACAATGCCATCTAAAAATTAGAAAGGCTCATTAGTCACCAGTAGATTTGGACTTTTGGTTTTGAAGGTGCTTGACAGGAGCTCCCATCCTTGCCAATATCTGAGCTCACCAGTTTGCCCCCTCATTAAAAACATTTACACGCACAAGATTACAGGTGCACTCTAATACACTCACCCTCACACTCAGGCACACCTGCATGTACTCACGTGCCCCATTCCTGCATGCCCCATATTGCATATTCACAGGCTTGCATTCTTGTATACTTGCATGCTTGGTTTCAACCTTCCTTTTCTGTCTTCTTCCATTTGCTCTAGCTCCTTTACCATTTTGTCTTTGCACTCTTTCCTTCCTTTCTGCTGTCTTCATCCCTTTCTTCCTCCCTCGGCCCATGTGTTCTGACTCAGTACCTTTCTTTCATATTCCACCCTCAGAGCTCTCCATGTCTGGAGATCCACTAGGATGGGTGCAGCTCTCCCAGGACCTGCACCCAGCCCCTCCCCACTGCCCGTGTGGGTGCCGGTTATTTCACCTGCCTTTGGATATGAAGCTCAAATTGCACATCAAAAGGATAATGCATCTTTAAGCTGTTACAACGACTTCTCAATTTTTCATTTCCTGTCAGGGTGGGAGCTGCAGGGGGCAGGGCGGCCGCCGAGCCTGTCTCCTGCCAGCCAAGTGTCTGCCTGGATTTGAGCAGTAGGAAACCCAGGGGTGATAAATCGCTATTTCTAAGTAAATTTCATGCATTTGCCCTTTGGTTAAAGTCTCTCCTCTCAGCACTTTCCCTGTGCACACAGCCCGACTAATAACGCTCCGTGCAAGCTCTTTCCACTGTGACAACTGATTGCACTTTGAAGTAATAATGGCTGATTTAATAATTGGTATAATTTTTCACTAGTACCTGAATGTCATCGACGCACAAAATAAGCTACCTGGGCCTACGGCTGCAGCACTTTCCTTTCTCGGGGAGATCAATAATGCATTAAACCCCCAACCCAGGACCCCGAGGGGCCAGGCCTGGGGAGATGAGGGAAGCGGTAATGGGGATGGGTGGGGTCACACTACAGTACCTGGAGGGCAGAAAGGCTGGACAAGAATAAGCTGCTCTCCCAATCACACCCTGACTGGAGAGCAGAGAACACCATGAATCCTCTGCTAAGACCCAGCCCACCCTCCAGGTCCCACATCAATGGCTCTCTCCTCTACCCTCAAAGGTACTGGGGAGACCTAGAAGGCTGGAGACACGGAAACTCACCCCCAAACACCCACACTAATTGTGTACTATGCATATGTACACACACGCGCACGCACACACACACACACACACACACACACACACACACACAGAAGTCCACTCAGACCCCCCTCATTGTCCATTACTCTCAGGGGCCTGGTTTCCTTACAAGCCATGTGCTTTGCTGGGACAGGGTGGCCAGTGAGAGCCACAGGATCTCTCAGGGCACATATGTGTGTTAGCTTCTCTAACCCAATGCGATGCCACATGAGATGTATGTAGCTGTCAGTGTTCAAGTGTTTGCCTGACATGTGTCTTGGTAATGGTCAGGGTTGAACCTCTCTCTGCCTGCCTTGGCCTTGAAAGATTGCTCCTTGCTAAAGTTAGCACTATAGCAGGCTAGAAGCAGTGACGACCTTCTTAGTGGGAAGCCTACTCCTCTGGATTTCTTCTCTGCTAAGGGTACTCTTTCACACCTGCATTGAAAGACCCTACCCACAGAGAGAGCACAAGCCCCACAGGTGCCTCTTTTCCTGTCCTTGGAGTCCTCACATACTCTGTGCCTCTGAAAGGAGGTCTTGAGAGCCATTGTGAAGATGTAGTAATAATGGGATGAACGTATCATCTTTACCATGCCTTCCTGGTCCTGGATGAATTGCATTGGAAGTGGTTTGTGTGTGGGAGTGGTGGGGGTGGTATATGTGTGTGATGTATCTGTGTGTCACATATATGTGTGTGGTGTGTGTGTTCTGCTTGCTTGTATGTGGGATGTAGGCAGAGCCTATGCATGCATGCACTCATGTGGAAGCAAGAAAAGGGTGTCAGGTGTCCTGTTCCATCACTCTCCACCTTATTCCCTTGAGACATGGACTCTCACTGGACCTGGAGCCAAGATGGTGGCCAGCCAGCTGCATGGATCCCGTCTCCATCTCCAACAATATTGGGGTTACGGATGCACACACAGCCACAATCTCCACTGCACCATCTCCACTGCCTGGAACTGTATCTATTCAGGTCTGAGTTTGGTGGTGGAGACAAACCCTGGCACAGACTCTGATCAGTCAGATCTGTACATCTAAAGGTCAATTCCATCTGAACAGAGAAGTGACGCCCACCTTCGAGGGGACACCCACATTGTCTTTGGGGGGTTTTTCAGGGTTGCACAGACACCAAGAGGGTATGAAGTCCATGTCTTGGCCATAGCTGGACCAGTGAGGCCAGGTTATTCACCTCCCCAAGTATCTCCCCTGCCCTCTGTGTCTGGCTATGAACCAGGAAATGGATTTCAGCTTCACCTCCTCCCCAGATAGATCAAATATCTTAAGTGAGATTATTCAAGACCCTCCATTGTTTCTAACTCATTTCCTATTTTCCAGTTGAAGAACCTGCCAGAAGCGCTCAGTGGCAGAGATTAAAACAATTTTAGAAGCCGGCGCCCAGTGCCTCTCCTTGGATGGTAAGCAAATTGGATGTCTGTGAGAGGCAGGCAAATTTTATTATCAACACATAGTTTGCGACTTAAGTATCCTTAAGACCCCCTGGTGCTAAAGAGTTCTCAGCAGGAGGTCTGGGGGGGCAGATGAGGGGTGGGAGGGAACCCCCAGCTGGGCCCCTGCAGGCCCAAGCACAGTGGGGAGCTGTCAGACCCTCCTGAGCAGACAAACCCACCCTTGTCACTCTCTTCCACCACCAGGCACGGGTTTGGCTCTTAGAATATTTTTCTCTGTGAGTGCTCTGACCTGTTTGTTCCCTAAGAAATCAACTCAGAGAAGGGAAGGGTCTGGCATAATCTCACACAGCAAACAAGACTATGAGTCCGAAGAGGAATGCGACCCTCGCTTGTTGCAGCAGACTGCAGAAATGGCTGATGAATTTTCTCCCTGTGACCGTAGAATGGCCAAGGAGAGAACTCTGGAGGAGGGCCCCTTGTCCCAGCCAAGGATGTCCTTGACTAGCCCATAACAAACCAGTCTCTAAGCTTGTGATAGAAACTAGTTAGCTTTGACCGGACTCTCAGTGGGCTCTGTAAGGCCACTGGAAACCACCGCTCTGGGCAGGAGAAGTTCTTGCTAAAGATAAACACTTTGTTTAAGCACTGAAAGTGACTGAGTATGGGGTGACTTGTTACATGGCTGTAGCTATCTGATGACAGGAGATGCAGGCCTCCTGTCCTTACTTCAGACTCTGGAGGCCTGTCCCGTGGAAGCAGATATTCTGTTTCTGGCTGCTGCTCCAATGGCCCGGTGCATCTGGAATGATGGAGATTTGTGTAACCCTCACAACCCAGAGCTTTTCCCGGGTGTTCTGTGACCTTCCTTCCCTCCCCCAGATTCCCTCATACTGACTCTGAGGCCATGGGCTACATGCTCTGCCAGGGCTGCATCCTCAGCCCAGTCCTGGGAGGGAGGCATTTCCTTCACATCTTATAGGTTCAGGAACAGACTCAGCAGTGTGTCCCACAGACTGCAATGGGCTGTGTTCAAGACAACCTGTGTCTGCACACACTTGTTGACAAAACCTTTGTCCAGAGCCCGAGTGAAGGGTCACAGAGACCCCCAGACCAGCCCTTCTTGGTGGCAGCCTACCTCAGACTAGAGCCTGCCCATGTCACCATCTGTATGTAAAACTCAGTTGGCCACATTCTGCTCTTCAGACTGTCCTACTCAGTGGTACTGGGTTCTGAATTGGGAAGCCTCCTCCCCTGCTAGGCCTCAGCTCCTGGAGCCACCTATTGCATCTGGGCACAGGTACACAGTGGGGGTTCCTGGGCTTTGTTGCTTGGACAGGAATAACTGGTCTGGCATGTGCAGAGCTGGAGGCACCCGGTATGGCAGGTAGGACAGGGACAGCAGATATCTTTTGGGGCTACACCCAGACAGACAGGTGCTGTTCTGACCCCTGCTACACAGATGGGAACCCTGGGACAGCAGCTACCCCTTCTCTCCTCGAGGGCTTCACTGGGCCTCTGTGGACCAGAGTCCAGAGCTTTCCGCTTCGTGGTGGCTCCAACTTCTGAACTGACTGGCTTTCCCAGCTGCTCCTGGAGGTGGGGAGCAAACACTTGTGACTTGGAGTGACACCGCCCCCAACTCAGCAATATCCCACAGGATTCTAGGCTAAGTACTCTAGACACTGTGCTAAGCAGAGCTGGCTAGCAAGACCTCAGTTAGAGCAAAGGCTAGCAAGACCTCAGTTACAGTACAGGCCAATTCTGGTGCCCACCTCCTCCCGAGGGCAGAAACACTGGCTCCATCATGAGCAAAGAAGGGCAAGAAAATGAAGAATGGATGGGGGGTGATTATGACACACATTCTTAGGAGCAGTGAGAGTGGGGCACATCTTAGCTGCATGCTAGAGCATCAGTGTGGCCTGTCCCCTTGGCTGTGACATAGGACTGAGGTATAGCTCCCACTCCCAGGGCCCGTTTGGCTAAGTCCAGACTCCAGAAAGTGACAAGGTCTTAGCCCATGAATTTGGTTACCAATATTGCTTCCCAGGAGATGGCAGTATAGGGGACAGAATGTTAGAGCCTAGAGGGCTAAGCCCCAGAGATGGACCAGCAGAGAGCTGGGAAGGCTCCAGTGAGAGTGCCATGGCCTGACAGCCTGCATTGTCCATGTGGTTTTCTTCCCCATTCTCAGGACTGGAGGCTTTGTGGCCATCTGTGTGCCAGGCACTCAGCATGTCCTGAGAGCAAGTGTTTGTGATACATGTTGCATGGCATGGACCCTCAAAGCTGGTACCCGTATCAGGTAAGCCCTGGGTTGATCCTCCAAGGGCCATGACTTCAAGACCACATGTAATCACTATTGAATCTTGTGTGTGTACCCCTTCTCCAGACCCTCCCCACATCCTCTTACTATGTGCAGACTAACATCAAAGCACAAGGCCTGAGAGGGGCTAGCCCTGGGTTACCGGGGTGACAATGGCAGCAGGGACTCGCCTGGCCCCATGCCAAGACTCTTTTTCAGTAGCTCTTCCCACAGATGTCCCCCAAATTAGGGGATGTAATGCCAACACAGCCTCCACTTGTGAGTAAGTAACAAAATGAGGATGCAGTTCCTCAGGATGCCTAGACAGAGGGCATAACTAGTGGCCCTCAGCATTGATGGCCCATGAGCACCTTGTGGGTAAAGAGCTGAAAGACCACACTGTCCTGGCTTTTCCCTAGCAGATGACTTAGGACTCCCTGGAGAGGACCCACCTCTGTATGTTACAAAGCTCTCTGTATCATTCTCGTGGTGCCAGGCTGGGGCCAGCTATGTACAAACTTTAGTGTCTGTGTTGGCTAGTTTTGTGTCAACTTGACACAAGCTAGAGTTAATGGAGAGGAAGGAGCCTCCACTGAGAAGATGCCGCCATATGATTGGGCTAGAGAACATTTTATTAATTGGTGATTGATGGGGGAGGGTTCAGCCCATTGTGGGTGGTGCCATTCTGGACTGATGGTCACGGGTTCTATAAGGAAGCAGGCTGAGCAAGCCAGGAGGAGCAAGCCAGGAAGCAGCACCCTCCATGGCCTCTGTATCAGCTCCTGCCTCCAGGTCCCTGCCCTGTTGAGTTCCTGCCTGACTTCCCTCAGTGATGAGCTGTGATATGGAAGCTAAGCTAAACAAACCGTTTCCTTCCTGATGTGCTTTGGTCATGGTGTTTCACCACAGCAGTCGTGACCCTAAGACAGTGCTTTCTTGCCCATCCTAAGGGTTTCCATTTTCATATCAGCTTAAAGCTGTATTCATCTGGATTTCATTGAAACCATTTCATGGGTCACTTTAACCTCATGTGAAATCCCAAATATCCTCCCACGCGGGGGTGCCCTGGAGTGCTGGGATGCCCTTTGATACTGGATTGCCCTCCCTCCTACAGGCTCTCCTGAAACCTGTGCCTTTGGATCCTGGTCAACCATTGGGTCATGGAAGGCAGGATCTCCACCCACCCAGGTTCTAAAGCCTGAAGAGGCACCAATGCAGACTTCCAAGGAGGGCCAGGCCCCTTCTGAACATCATGCCTGCTGGGGAGGTGAGGTAACTTCATCTTATGACTCTTTCCAGGTGGTTCCCTTGGCAACAGGGGGTTCCTTTGACAGCCACCTCTGTAGACCGTGTGTTTTCTTTACCCCAAACCCTGTCACTCATTGAGTGAGAGTCACTGCAGGGGTTCCCAGGTACCTCCTCTTGAGTCTCCTACAGCCTGAGCTGTACCCTCACCCTGAGCCTACCCAGGCTCCCACAACCCTGTCCATACAGGTCTGTCATCTGCCCTCCCCACGACACAGGTAGGTCCTAATTAATTGAATCGGGCCTCTCTAGCCCCATCCTCTCTGCCTCCTCCTTGCTGTTTCTACCTCCTGACTTGTCTCTTCCCTTCAACTCACCTACAGCTCACCCTCCTTTGCCTTTACTTTAGCAGTTAAAGCGGCTGTGCTGACATTTACTGATCTTAATATAGGCCTTGGTGACAGAAGAACCAGAGCACAGAGTTTTCACACCACCAGGGAGGGGACTCCTATTGCCCAACTCTGTTCTGAGCACAGAAACTTTCCCTCCTCCGGTGAGGGGATGGCCTCAACAGGTCCCACAGATCATGTGGCATTCAATGGCTTTACCTTTTTTGTAGCATTCTCTCTCCAGGTGACCAAGAACAATGGTAAAACCTACTACCATGTGTCAGGTTTATCGAGTGTGGCCATCAGGCCCTGCCCAGGGAGCCTGTACCCCAAGGTTGGTGTTAGCACGCAGCCGTCAGCACCACCCCACACACACTTCACAGGTTGGAAAAGGGAGCTTCAGGCAAGCTTAAGGTTAGCTACCATGGTTAAAGCAGAGTCTAAGGTAAGCCTTACAGGTCTGGTTGGCTGGGGAAGAGAGTGGGTCACGGGGGAAGAAGGGAAGGGGCATCCTGAAGGACACTGGGAGGGTGGAGAGAGAAGGCAGGGTTAGAATAAGGAAGGTCTCAAGAGGAGGGGGAGGACTCAAAGCTGCTGGGAATCCAGGGCCACAGGTCTCAGCAAGGCAATAGTTAGTGACCAAGGAAGTCACAGCTTGGTGAAGGGATAGAAGACACTAGATCTTCTAAGCAGTGGGCAAAGGTATTGAGAGAAGGGGGCTTTGGGTGGCCATTCCCTTAGGAATTCTGACCCTGGGCTCTAATAGATAAGTGACCAACACTCATGGCTCCTGTTTGCACAGTCTATAGGCGCAGAGCATATTGACGAAAGGCACTGGGACAGGCCAGGGGGCCCACTCTGGTCCTGGTGTAGCTAGCTTGAGCAGGAGGAAGTCCCGCCCTCCAACAGGAGGCATTGGTGCCTGTCTGTGGAAAGGATGTTGGAGGAGGTGTAGTTATAGTGGTCCTGAGGGAAAGGAGTGGTGGGAGGGGTTGAGGAGCACAGAGGAGGTCCTAGTGATTTTGACCTCCTTGTCACCTTGACACATATCCAAGAAAAACTGTTGAAAAGAAGCAAAGTTTCCTTTGGACCCAGTTTCAGCTTGTGGTCAGCTGGCATCCATTGCTTTGGTTGGATGGGAGGCAGGATATCATGACAAGACCATAAAGGAGGGGACCATTTCTTAGGGGCCAACAAGTGGGGGTGGGGTTCTCAGAGTCCCAATATAATCTTCAAAGACTCACCCCTAATGACCTACTTCCTTCAAATAGACTCCACTTCCTAAAGGCTCAGCCACCTAGCAATAGCGCCGCCAGCTGGGGACCAAATGAACAACACCGGAATTTGTGGAAAATAGTTTAGCTCTATCTGCTGAGAGGACTGATGGGGGGTGGACAGGACTTGGAAGGCTAGGCAGCGATAGGAGCCACAGCATCAAGTGATCTTTTCATCTTTTTGTAATGACATCGTTCCACCCTTCTGCATCAAACAGATGTCTTGTGGAATATATCACAGGCATTCTCAGAGCTACTGAAGTGACCCATCATTGCCCATTGCAACCTGTTTCGTGTGTGTGTGTGTGTGTGTGTGTGTGTGTGTGTGTGTGTGTGTGTGTGTTTTCCAATTTTTCTTTTGGTTATTGTGTTTTTGTGTATGTGTGTTCTTCCCTGGAGATCACCTCATGGTTGAGGGCATGTGTCCCTTTTATAAGTTCCACATCTAGTGACATCACATTGGCAGCTGAGGATCAGCTGTGATGGGAATATTTACACCACAGAAATTGCTCAGAGCTCCTCATTGGGATTGCTTCCCCTGGGGAAAATGGTGTTTAGTATTGCTCCTTGTGTCTCAAAAATCTTGACTTGGTTAATGCAAGAAGAAATATATACATTATATACACATGTTATATTACCCTTATGTATATGGTAAGATCAAAAGAAAGCAAAGGAAAAATTCACGTTATGCGATTATTTACCTAGGAAATTTGAAAGAACAAGCAGGAACTATT
Source organism: Cricetiscus sungorus (assembly GCA_030556225.1). Classification (NCBI taxonomy): domain Eukaryota; kingdom Metazoa; phylum Chordata; class Mammalia; order Rodentia; family Cricetidae; genus Cricetiscus; species Cricetiscus sungorus. The sequence goes on from JANBXA010000132.1 coordinate 7,598,285, forward strand.
ATAATTAATCAGGAATTTAGTAAATGCTGACTTAAAAGAAATATTCAAAAATCAATGGCTTTCTTGTGTACCCACATTAATCACATGGAATGTATGATGGGGAAAAGATAACATTCGAAATAGCAACAAAGAGAAAATATCCAAGAACAAGTTCGGTCATAAATGTGTGAGGCGAAAACTTCACATGAAAATGAGAATTGACTACATAGAAACACGGCCGGCTGGGTCGGTGGAAAAGAAGATTAAAAATTGTCAATTCCATTAAGATTAATCCATACATTTAATTCAGTTCCAATGAAATCCCAAATGTATTTTCTTGCAACATCAGTTCATTGGGAGTTATAAATAGACAAGAACGGCTAAGAACATCTTAATAAATGAAATTGATCAGGGCGGGAGGAACTTCTAAGGTCAGATGTTTAAATGCAGGTGTCCAGAGGCACACCGCTGCCCACTGTCCAATCTGTTCTAAAATAGCTCCCATCCACAGAAAGACTCAGGTTAGATTTGTTTAATAAGTTACTTGATTCTGGGGTTGCAGCTGAGCTGGTAAGGCACTTTTGAGGATGCACTAAACCCTGAGATCTATCACAGCACCACAAAAGCTGGGTATGACAGTGCACATCTGTAACCCCAGTACTTGGAAGGTAGAGACAGGTGAATCAGGAGTTCAAGGCCAGCATGAGCTAAGTGAGACCCTGTTTCAAAATTAAAACAAAAGCAAGCAAGCAAACAAATGAAAACAACCAAGTATGTTAATGAGTGAATGACTAAGCCAAAATACACTGTAGATTTATATAAGACAAAATAGTAAAATCGGCATAATTAAACAAATGAGCCGACGCAGGAAAATAACTGAGGTGTGCATAGCTATTTATTATATAGTGAAAGTGGCATTTTAAATCAGTGGGGAAAACAAATTATTTAATAAATAGTGCTGGAATAGTTGGTTAACCATTTGAAAAAAATAAAGTTAGACAATTGGATGCATATTAGCAATTGGGTCTGTTAAGCGAGTTGTTGCTTCAACATGATGGGATGTGATGGGCCAGTGAAAACCATGTTTCGAACCAAGTGTGGTAGCACAGGCCTGTGATCCCAGCACTCAGGAGGCAGGGAGGCAGGAGGATTGTAAATTGACTAGACTGCTGGCCAGGGAACTCGTGCCCATGCACCAAGCGCTGAGGTTGATCTGAGTATTGGGGTTCTAGGCTACCATGCCCAGCCTTCTAAAGTAGGCACCAGGGATCCAGGCTCAGGTCCCTGTGCTTCTGCTGCAGACACTTTACCCACTGACTTATCTCCCAGCCCCATTTTAGGCCTTTGTTTTATTACAGCATCTGAGAAGCTGGGAGATAGCTCAGAGAGTGACATACTGGCAGTGCCAGCATGAGGAACATAAAACACCCAGAGCAGTGACTGTAACTGTCATCCCAGCACCAGAGGCAGCCTGGCAATTCTCCAGGTTCAGTGGCCAACCAACTTGCCTAGCAAGCTCTAGGCCAAGTGAGGGAGGGACCCAGTCTCTAAAGAGGAGGTGGGTCACCTGAGGAATGACACCTGAGGTTGAGTCCTGGCCTCCACATGCACACACTGTACACAAACCCACAGATACACACATGAAATGTTTCATATTTACAACAAAAATAGTGAGTACAATACCCAAATACTCTTTGTTGCAACTTAACAATATTCTTCGAACCTCTATAATCAGTCTTTTTTCTATCTTTCACACATGATGTACACATAATACACAGCTATCTCTGTGTGTAAATATATACATGTGAGTGGATGTATCTATATGTAAATACATGATCACACATACGCAAACTCTCACACACTCCCATACACACACTCCCACAGAATATACACTCTTACACTCTCACACACACTCACATACTCTCTCACATACACGCACACTCTCACACTCCCATGCACTCCCACAGAGCACATACTTACACAATTCTCACACACATCTTTTGCTCCTAGAGAACCCAAGGTTATTTGTAGATGTGACTTATCTTCCTTTACAGACATTCATGGAGTATTCCCTGAGAACCAGGACTATCCTTTCCAATCTACACCGGTTTATTAAGAAATATGAAAACAGAAATACTACAGTGCTCTTATTTCCCCAGGTTCTTACTGCAATCTCCCTAGCTGCCCAAATCATGCTATTTATACCTATTTTGTTTATGGTCTGGGGTCCAACATGTTTATCATGTTTGGTTGTCATCTGTGTTTGCCAGGTTTTTGTTGCTGTGATAAAATATCACACATGACCAAGGGCATATTACAAAAGAGTTTATTTGGGCTCAAGGTTTTAGACAGTTAGAGTCCATAATGGTGGAGGAGGCATCATATAGAAATTGAGTCATTGAACATGTGGCCTTTTCATGGTTCTGAGTTCTTCCGTGTTTCATATTTTCTAGATTCATCCATACTACAGAATGTCTCAGAATTCTATCCCTTTTCATGAATGAAAAGCATTCTCTTGCATAGGTATGCTACCATTTGTTTATCCATCCATCAGTTGATGTGTTGGGTTGTTTGCTCTTTTGTAAACAATGGTGTTACAGACTTTTGTTTTGTTTTGTTTTGTTTTGGAGACAGGGTTTCTCTGTATGACCCTTGCTGTCCTGGAATTCACTCTATAGATCAGGCAAGCCTCGAACTCACAGAGATCTAGCTGCCTCTGCCTCTGAGTGCTGAGATTAAAAGTGTGCACCACCACTACTTGGCACTATGACAGATGCAAATATCAATGTGTTTAGTATGTGTATATGCTTGTGTAAGTATGTAAACCTGTATACAGATGCCGGAGGTTGGCATCAGGTGTCTTTTTTAACTGCTTTACTTTTTTTTTTTTTTTTTTTTTTAGCATATCTCCCACTGGACTCGAAACTCATCAAATGACTAGGGAAGCTAGCCAAGAGCTCCATGTATGCTTCTTCATCCAAAACCCTTCTCCCAAGCACTGGAGTTGCTTTTTTTTTATTCAGGTTCTGGGAAGTCAAATTCAGTAGTACCTTGTGTCTGTGTGGCATCTTTCCATCTGTCTTCATCCTAATGTTGCAGAGATGTACTCACTGTCACACTGAGACTAAACACTAGTTTTGTAGTGTTTATAGATGTCTTTGATCAAGCCCATTCCTTTTTTATGATTTATTTGTTTTTATTTTATAGGTATGAGTATTTTGCCTTTACCTCCTCAGTATTGAGATTAGATGCACGTATCTCCATGTTCTATTTATGTGGTACTTGGGATCAAACCCAGAACCTCATGCATCTTAGGCTAAGAGTGTTTAGATATTGAGTCTACACTTGCATTCCTGCAACACATCTCACTTGCTGTTCTGATACAGTTTTAGTGATATGCTACTGTATTCAGTTTGTTAGTATCTCATTCAAGGATTTCTGCATCTACATTACTCAACATACTCACTGATGTTTTCTTTGTTTTGTGTTGGATAATACTGGCCTTGTATAATAAATATATTTAGAGGAGTTTGAGCACAGTCAACGTTAATTATTCTTTAAACATTTTGGAGAATTAGGGAAGTCATCTGACTCTGAGTTTTTCTTTGTTAGAAGCCATTTAATTACCAGTTTAATCTATCTTTATTATCAGTATTATTATTATTATCATTAGTAATATTGTGGGGAGTGAATTAAGTCCTGAATGAATGTATATTGTTGATATATATGGGCAAGGCCATGTCAAGAATCCCAATGCCTCAGACCCATGAAAAGAGCAAAGCCTTCCCCTTCCCATGTGTGGATTTACAGGAAATGTCAATTGTAGCTTCCTCCTCCAGATATTTACAGCTTGAGACTGGTCCCTTACAGAGACCTTCCACTGAGACTAGCTAACCCTTCCTCCTTGTTCTGTATATAACTAATGCTCTGAGTTTCTGGGTTGTACAGTAGATGCCCTCCATCAAAGCAAGTGTAGCCCACCCAATTTCAGCTTTCCTGTATGTGTACTTGCCATGTCTTCATTCTCACCTTACCCCTCTCAGGTTTCCAGGACCAAGACATGCAAGTTGTGGCTTTCTATCATCATTGTCATCATCATCATCATTGTCGTCATCATCATCATCATCATCATCATCAATGGATGAATGTTTTGCCTCCATGTATGTCTATGCACCATTCCCAAAGAGGCTATAAGAAAGCATTGGATTCCCTGTAGTTGAATTACAGATGGTTCTAAGCAGTTGGGTGTCAGGGCTGGGAACCAAAATTAGGTCCTTTGCAAAAGCAGTACACACTCATAACCACTGAGCCATCTCTCTAGCCCTTTTTTAATGAAGGAGCTCACAGCTCTAATTTTCCCTCTAAGCATGTTTTTACCACTTATAAATTCTGATGTGTTGTGTTTTAAGAGATACTGTGCATGTTTTCTATCTTTCATCCCATTGAGTCTTGTTTTGTGATCTAACATACTATTTATCCTAGAGATGTTCCATATCAACTTAAATAACATGCATTTCACCATTGTTTTTGTGGGTAGAGTGTACTGTACAGGTGTCTGCTCAGTCAGACTGTCTTTATGATGCTGCTCAGGCCTTTATCTCTTCTTTTTCTTTCTAATTGCTTTGTCCATTGTGGACAATCAGATACTATAAGCTCCAGCTAGAAAAGGGGAATTGTTTTTCAATTCAAGTTTGCCACTATCTATGTAATTTGGAGCTCTGTTGTTAGGAGCAAATGTGTTAATAATCACAATGGCCCCTTTATCATCATTTCATGTATTTATGTTTATAACCCCCCCCTGTGTGTGTGTGTGTGTGTGTGTGTGTGTGTGTGTGTGTGTGTGTACTTGTGTGTGTGTGCCACAGTATGCACATGCAGTTCAGAGAACACAGGAATCAAATTCAGATCGTCAGGCTTGGAGGCAGGCATCTTTACCCACCAAGCCATCTTTGTTTCCGATATCAGTATAGTCAATCTAGCTCTCTTAGAATACTTTTGCACATAGTATCTTTCTCTATCCTCTTATTTCCAACCTGTTTATGTATTTTAATTTAAGATTAATCTCTTATACATACTACATAGTTGGGTCATTAAAATAGCCAATTTTCTATCATTTAATTTGATATTTAACCCACTTACATTTAATGTAATTATTATTAATGAATAATTTACTTTTATAATTTTATTCCATTACTGTCTTATTTTTCATTAAATAAACCATTTTCATCTCTTTGTCATTTATCTCACTGTATGTTTTAAAGTTATTTTCTCAGTATTTACCCTGGGGGTTACAATTAACATATAATTTATAATACTCTATCTTGGAATTCATACTGACTTTATTTCAAAATTATACAAGAATTCTGTCTCTCTATAGCTTTACCTCTGGTTGTATATCTTTCTAAAATGTTTCTTATTAACATAGATTGATCATCATTATAACAAATAATATATAAGTAGTATTTAACGTGTTTACATTTAAATCTTAGGGAAAATTAATTTTAGGCCAATCACACAGTGATACCATCTTTCACACTTTCATAGTTACTCATATAGATATATAGCTGTCTGTGTAGCCATATAACACTGTGTGTGTTCATATGGGTTTGCTTTATTATCTAATGTCCTTCAATCTCAGCTGAAGGACTCCCTCCCTACTCCCCATCACACCCTGTCTTCTCACCACTTGAAGGCTTGAATTTTAAAAGTACCTACTTTTTTAGGTAAAACAACAAACAGAACTAGTCTTTCTGCATCTTGGAATCATGTCCAAGGACCCCCACCCAATGAGTGTGCGGGTTCCATGTTTCTGTGATATCTACCCTCACCTCTCCATATTACTGGTTAAGTCCCCAGCTCACACTCACTGTGTGCCTGCAGAACACAGGTATAGACACCTGGTACCTGGAGTGAGGCATCATCCAACTAGGTGAACACGATTAACATGGTTTCTGGATGCTCAAAGGAAACATGCAGCAGAAACACCCTTTAGCTTTCCCCTTGGTGACTACACATCCTTAAACAACACCTGATGGTCTGCAGAGGGCCTAGTGAAGGCAGACACAGATAGACCAAGATGCCTGAGCGGAAGCTTGTCCTGGGTTCAGGAAGCCTCTGTGGACACCAATACTCTGCCCAGAGAGGCCTCTAGGCAGTGGTCCTTGACTTTTGTATCTTATGAGATGGACCTTTCAATGCTGTTTGACATGAGTAAGAAAAAGGGGTGAGATGTGAACTGGGACTTGAGACACATGGTAGTGAGTGCTGCAGCAATGCCCTGGGGATGTCCTCCTGGGTTGTCACAGCATTTATGGTGTTAGGGAAGAATAACACAGATGGGGAAGTCTAAGGCTCTTGGGATGAGGAACTGTGTATGCAACCACTCTGGGAAAATGCAAAAACATGATGCCTTGGGACATCATTGTCCTCGGGGTGGTTGTAGGAACTTGACTCTGCTCATGGCTTGAGACTGGAGGGCACAGGACATTTGGATCCCATCTAGAAAATATTTAGGGCGAGAACAGAAGAGATGATGCCCCAAGATGAAGAGGAGGAGGAGATATGGGATAGGGAAGACAGGGATGGACAAAGGGAAGGAGAGAGAGTGAGAGAGCAGTTAGCATGGGAGCAAGTTGGAATTGAAAGGCGTCTGGCAACCTTGCCTTGCCTAGGAAATGATATTAACATTTTATTATTGTAAGGTGAGCTTTTTAAAACGGAATTTTAAATGTTACCCTGCTGTTCGGGAACACAAAAACCTTTAATTTTATGCAAATGAACAGCAAGGCGCTGAGCGCTTAATGTAAACGAACACTTTCTTTGTAGGAGAGGTTGGAAGGGAGAGGGGAAAAAAAATTCCCCAGGATTCTTTAATTGCTGTCTGAAATTATGTAAATCCCAGCATCAGGCAGAACACAATTACCCCGCGGCCCTCCCTGCCAGCGCTGCTAATGTCTAACAAAATATCGGTGGGTGACATTTAGACGGGGCAATGCAAATGAGAATTAATTTTTTCGAAGACAAAGGGCAGCTGAAAGATCAGCTCATTCATATACAGGAGCTGAGAGAGCTCACAAATGCTGGGGGTGGGGTGCAGGATGTCCCCCCAAAGTAGGGATGCCCTCTTGGGCCTGGGTCCCTAGAATGCTGGCCACCTGGAGCCTCAGGTTACTAACCCTCTGGTTGTATTCCCAAGCAGTTTTTCCTAGAAATTGGGTTAACACATGTAAATAGTCATTTAAAAAATATAGGTGACCTGGCCTAAAGTAGGCTGCCCATACCTTCACAAACTCGTTTATTGCTTGCTCAGGGCAGTGCTGAAAGTACTCACAGGAACTTAGATGGGGGATGGGGGTGTGTTCGGGTCCCGCAGTCAGAGGCGCAAAGGCTGATGGTAAACTCTGGAAGAAAAGCTGTGTGTAAAGAGATGGAAGGTGGCTTGTTGGTTTTGTTTCTTTTATCCTTCCATGCAGTTTCTCCCTCCCTCCCACCTTCCCTCCATGTTCTTTCCACTTAAGAAAACAGTTTTCATTTTTAAAAATATGGTTTTAGTAAAGTAGGCTTGCCAGAGAAATCCAGAGCCCCAGTCCTTTTCTCTGCTTGCAAACCCCTCACACAAAGCCAGCTGCTGCCCCTGTTACCTTCAGGTCTCAGCAGACAACTGCTTCCTGCAAGGAGTCACCCCCACCCACTCCACAGTGAGCATGACTTCCCAGCGTTTTCCAAAGAGGTCAAGCTCGCCTCTGCTCACAGGCTAAATGCCAGGCCCTGTCCTGCTTGGCCTCTGACTCGGGATTCTGGAACTTTCCAGGTCCTTTGCCTAGTAAATGCTCCCAGGCTCCATGCACAAATGAATGTACTAAGAGCCTGTGGAGGTCAAGGGGAACATCATGGGTCACAGCCGGGAAAAGGTGACCCAGGAGGTGGTAATGATTCCAATTAATCCTGCAGGCTGAAAATACACCTTGCATTGGAGAGGTGGGGATATGTTCAGAGAAGGGGGCCCCGAGGGTATGGAACTCTCCATACCCTCTTACTCCATTGGGACTCATCCTAAATTCCAGATTATTGTAGCTTCATTTAGTCAATCCCCTGAGAGTTTGACTCTTTCATGCTAGGTTTATTCCTGAGACCTTGCCTCCTCCTATGCTCTCTAAAGGACATTTTTGGATGTTCTCCACATCCAAGGTAGCCAATCTCCCTCTAAAAACAAAACAGCATTGGTAGTTATCAGCTCCAAAAAGATATTTTTCTTCTTTGTTGTCTGCATTGCTAACTTTGAAAGAATGACCTGACACTTAATCTATTTTTTTTTTAAAAAAAAATCACTTCAAACGTATGCAGAATTTCTTACCACTTCACATCTACAAAGTAAGCTCATTCCAACCTGCTAAAACCAGATTACAGCAACACGTTTGAATTCTTCTGGAGCATAAAGAATCTCCTTTTCACTTTTCAAAAGAACACCCACATAATTCCCCCAAGCTGTAAGAGGGAGAAAGGAATTGCCCTGGACAATCATTTAGAGGAAATTGACTGTAGGAACTGGTGGCCCACATGACAGAGATGAGAGAAGCTGCAGGGCACAGTGACTGTGGCTGTAGCCTGTTGCCATGGGAGGGGCACAGGAATGAGGTGTGTTCAGGGGACTAAGGAGATGATTGCATAAAGACTGCAGCCAGGGGGAGACACGCTGATGAGGGTAACATTCCTGAATGGGAGAGAAAGAGATGGGAGGGGAGGAGGGGAAGGAGAGGAGAAGGGAGGGGAGGGAGGAGGGGATGGGAGGGAAGGGAGGGGAGGGGAGGGAAGAGAATGGAAGCCAGGAGACACCTTGATAGTCTTCCTTGCTTTTGCCCTCTGACCCTGTCCATCCTCTCATTGGACTGATCCTCTGGAACTGGCTGTATGGGCTGCTGATTCAGCCCTGCTCTGATCAGAACCTAGCAGAGGGAGGTGAAGAGCCAGATTTCCTGACACAGACCTGTAATTCCAGTTCCATGAAAGGCTGAGGCGGGAGAATCACAAGTTCAAGGTTCCTATGGGCAACTTAGCAAAGCTCTGTTTCAAAAGGGAAAATACACAGGGACTGGGGATGTAGCTCAGTGGTAGAGTGTTGCCCAGTATGTTGTCAGACATGACATTAATGGTTCTCAACCTTTGGGTCATTACCCTTTCACAGGAGTTGTCTAAGAGTATCAAAAACCAGAAATTTATATTTCTGTCATCACAATAGCAAAATTACAGTTATGAAGTAGAAATGAAATAACTGTTTGATTGAGGGTCCCCACAACACGAGGAACAGTATTAAGGGATTGCAGCGTCAGAGAGGCTGAGAACCACTGACCTAGGCTGAGTCCCAAATATAAAGGAGGAAAACCAGACAGTTAGATAAAAAGATGTGTACTCTCAACTTGTGAACGAGGATGTCATGATGGAAGCCAAAGTCCCACTGGGGTCACTGCGTGGGTCACCAGTTCAACACTGCACCTCTCTGAGAGATCTAACGTACCCCAGAGAGAGACCATAGGGGATCCCATGACAAGAATTCATGCTAGAATGAATGTCAAATTCATTTGTATTTGACTGTCTTCAAAACCAATGAGTTTACAGAAAACACAGGAGGCAGAGGGACATGTCAGGAGACACTACAGGACACAGTAGCATATCCTGGCCATTTTCTTTAGCAAATATTTTTTTTTTGCATGGGGGGTAGGATGAGGGCACTATCATAGTCATGGTTTCTACTGCTGTGATGAAACACCATGACCAAAGAAACTAGGGGAGAAAAGCATTTATTTGGCTCACATATCACAGGACACTTAGGGAACCCAAGGCAGAAGCTCAAACAAGGCAGGAACATGGAGGCAGAAGCTGATGGAGAGGCGATGGAGAGGAACTGCTTACTGGCTTGTTCTTCATGGCTTGCTCAGCTTGCTTTCTTGTAGACCCCAGGCCCAGGGGTGGCCCACCCACAGTGGGCTAGGCCCTCCTACATCAATCACTAATTAAAAAAATGAATGCCTTACAGGCTTGCCTACAGCCTGATCTTACGGAGGCATTTTCTCAGCTGAGACTCCCTTCTCTCTGATGATTCTAGCTTGTGTCAAGTTGACATAAAACTAGCCAGCTCACAGTACATAAAAGACACAAACAGTTGCTTAGGTCTTGGTCAAATAAATTCAACTTTGAAAAATGGTGTGTGAAGCAAAGTTAATTTCAGGGTTAACTGGGGCTCTGATGGAATCAAGACATTGTTATGGATTTGGGACTACCAGATGGCATTTTGGTATTCTTGACCTAAAGAATTCTTTGCTGTCAGAACTTCGCATTGAACATTTTCCATTGAAATGATCCAGTGTCTGGGATTTGTTTCAGAATAAAGCCACTTGAAGCTGGGAAGGATGGAAGAAAAAAATGGCAAGAGTTGTTAGAAACATTGATAACAACCATATGGAGGTTGCAGGTACTATTCTCTTTAATTTAAGGCATTGTTGAAGTTTTCTATAATAAAAAGTTTCAAAAACTGTAAACAAAATAACAGATCACACTAACTTAGCAGTTTTAGGGGGAGTGAATAATCATTTATGGGTCAGCAAAATGGCTCAAAGATTAAAAGGTGCTTGTCACCAAACTCAACAATGTGACTTCAGTTCCTGGGACCCTCAGGATAAAAGGTAGGAAAGAATGGACTCTTGCAAGTTGTTCACTGACTTCCACATGCACTCTGTGGTTCACACACGTGTATGTGTATGTGCACACACACGTGCACACACACACTCACACGAGAGAGAGAGAGAGAGAGAGAGAGAGAGAGTTGTAATAAAACTTTAAATATATTTATGACCAAAGGGAACAAGTACATAAGATTCCTGAATCTAGGAGGTTAGAGATTAGTGCTTTGTGCTTAGAAATCTTCCTTGAAAACACTGTGTGAGAGGCAGTGGTCTGGAGGAAATCCCTCAAACAGTGAAGTGCTTACCCATGCAAGCATGAAGACCCTGGTTTTGACAGAAGCAGGGTGTGGTCATGATTATAATCCCAGTGCAGGGAAGGTTGAAACAGGAGGATCTGTACAGCTTGCTGGCTGTCTGGTGGTGGTCCCCAGTTGGTTTGCTCTCTGGGAGGTGTAGCCTTGCTGGAGAAAGTGGGTGTGAGTGTGTGTGCCTGTGCACGTGTTAGGGGGGGGGGACTGGCTCTCCCAGTGACTCACTTCCTATAGGAAGGCTACTTTAAAGGCTTGAATCACTTCTACTTTTCTCTCTCTTATTCATGCTTGACATTCAAAATGGGAGCTCTCAGCTTGCGGATCCAGCTGCCAGGTCTCCCTGCTGTGATGACAATGGACTCTATCCCTCTGGAACCATGAATCCAAATAACCCCTGCTTCTATAAGTTGCACTGGTGATGCTGATTTATCACAGGGATAGAAAAGTAACTAATACACAAGCCTAGCCTGGTTGACAAGTTCAGGTCCTAGTGAGAGATCCTGACTCACAAAACAAGGTGGCTAGCTTCTGAAGAACAATATTCAATGATGACCTCTGACCTTCACACACACATAACATACACCTGCACCCACACATCTGCACACACACATACAGTGAGTTAGTCTACTAACTTGCTACAAAGTTAAATATCTTTCTTCTATACAAATAATAACCAAATAGAATCTATACATGAAGACTCATCCATAAAAATTACAATACCTGGAAAATTTTTAAAAAAACATTGTAGAATCTATACAAAGAAAATAATACACAGTAGGTCTAGAGAGACGGCTCCATGGTTAACAGCACATGCTGTTCCGAGAGGAAACAAGATTTTGGCTCCCAGCACTCACACTGGGCAGCTCTAAACCCTGTAACTCCAGTTCCAGGGAATCTGTGCTAGTTAGTTTTTGTCAACTTGACACAAACTAGTGTCACCTGGGAAGAGGGAACCTCAGTTTGGGCACTGCATCCATCAGATTGGCCTATAGGCATATCTGTGGGTCATGTTTTGGTTAATGATTGAAGTGGGAGGGTCCAGCCCACTGTGGTGATGCCAGCCCTGAGTAGGTGGACCTGGGTGCTATAAGAAAGCAGACTGGGAGACAGCACTCCTCCACAGCCTCTGCTTCAGGCCCTGCCTCCACATTCCTGTCTTTCATTCCTGCCCCACTTCCCCTCCTCCCGATGTACTATGACCAGAATATGTAAACAAAAATATCCTTTTAGTCATGACCTGTATCACAGCAACAGAACACAAACTAGGACAGTGGATACTTTGGATCTAAACACTACCACCCACAGCATGCCGCATCCCAGGGGGATACTTGACATCTATGCCTTGCTCTGATGGTCAGAAACAAGAAACCAAATCCTCCTCAGAACCCCAAACCATAAGCAGATCACAGTGTGCACTGGAAATACAGGCCATACACAGCAGCTCCTCTCAAAGAACCAGAGCCTGGTGTGAAGTTTCAGATCCCATCAGCACCCTCCCTGCCATCTTTGGGAGGATACAACTGTTACTCTGCTTTAGTTTCTTTTCCTGACGGTGTAATAAAACACCTGGACAAAAGCGACTTCAGGGAGAAAAGGTGGTTCTGTCTCACAGTTCCAGAGGAACACAGTCCATCATGGGAGAGAAAACATGGCGGCAGGCAGGGCAGGCAGGAACCAGCGACGCAACAGGAGGAAGTGGAGCTTGCCTACCCTCAAGGCCCACCCCTCCCAGCGACTCACTTCCTGTAGGGAGCCATCACCTCCTAAAGGGTCCACAATCTTCCCAAATGGCTCCCCTATCTGGGGACCAAATGTTCAGACACAATCTTTGGGGTATATTTTACATTTAAATCACAGCTTACCCAAACCATAGACACCACCAGTGTCTGATTATGATTCCACTTAAAAAGCTCGGGAACATGCAAAAAAATAGTGTATTCCCCCATGGCTGGATGCAGAGTGTGAGGGCAACTGAATCACCTGCACACTTAGAAGCAGACATAATTTGGAGGAATGAGGCATTATCCAAACTTAAAAGGAAGATAAAAGGAATCACAAAAAATCTTAAGGAAATAAAAATGTAATTGACCTGGGAAATTCAGTGAATGGAGAAATACAGATTAGACATGGCCAGAGTAAAGAATAATGACCTGGGAGATAGAGCTGAACAAATTACCCAGGACAAAGTAAGGAGAGGAAGGAAATAGGAGACATAAAATAAAAGCCATTACATATTGAGAATAGAGATATTATGTCTAAAAATGTGTAACCTTCAAAGTGCCAGAAGGGGACAATCAGGAGAATAGGGGAGGGGTGTGCTTGGAGAGAGAGTGCCTATTATGAGAATCAATGAAGGACACAAATACTTAGATTTGGGGAATCTGGAAAAATCATATCCAAAAAAATAAGAAGAAATGATTTCAGGTATGGCTCTGTTTGTAGATTGCTTGCAGGAGCAGGCACAGGACTCTAGAGTTCCATCCCCAGCACTGCAAACTGGAAGAAAGGCAGATGAGAAACACACAAGAAGCAACATGAAAAAAGCAGTCACACAGAAAAAATCAGGTGGCCCATGTGACAATGCCAGTTGGTGTCTTACCACAGCCACCTTGGTGTCCAGGAGACAACTTTAGCACAAGGAATCTAAATTTGAATTTGCATCGTGTATACATAAAGTGGTGTGTGTGTGTGTGTGTGAGAGAGAGAGAGAGAGAGAGAGAGAGAGAGAGAGAGAGAGAGAGAGAGAGAGAGATAACAAGAACATACAAAGGAAACTGAGGGTGGAGAAAGAGGGGGTGGCATTCATGTGACATGAAAGTGGTTGGAGCAGGAGACAGGCAAGAGTGGGATGGGAGGTCATGAATAGCATATGATATATAGGCATGAAGTAGCATATTTGACCCATCCTTTTGTATGCTGACTTAAACACCAACACTTATAAAATAGAAGCATGCAGCCAGCAAAGCCTAGATGATTTCTGTTAGAATTCACTCAATTTTTTCAGCAGTAAAAAATAATATTTACTTTAGAAAGAAAGAAAATGAGTTGGCCTCTGGCATCCATTCACATGGTAGAAGGAGAGAACCAGTTCCCAAAAGCTGTCCTTTGACCTCCACAGGTGCACATGGCACATGCATGTGCACACTCCACAGGTGCACACAGCACATGCATGTGCACATATGCATGTGCATACAAGATACATAAATATAATTTTAAAAGGGAAGAAAGAAAATGGCAACCAGGCCTAATAATGGATGTCTATAATCCCAGTGCTGGCTCATAAAGCCGAGGCAGGAAGACACAGCATCCAAAGTCAGCCAAGGCTATGTGTGGGATCTTATATAAAACAAATTAAAAAGAAAATAAGTAAAATGACCCAGGGGAATGTCTGAGCTATAGAAAGAAACAAAGAACAGATAGTCTTGCAAACCCACCAGTGTCTTTAAATAAACACTTATCGTAGAAAATAACAGCAAATTCATGGCATTGGGGGAAAAAAGAAACCCCAAATACTGATGTCATGTCCACCAGGTAGGATTGTCAAAGACCTGCAAATGCATCAGCATCTTTGTGATGCTCAAACACTAACCTTAGAATGTATTAAGCAATGCCCATTGATTTTTATAGTCAAGCAAATGCCTTGGTATTTGTTTTTAGTCTTTAGGCTTGGGCTGGACTGTTGTGCATCAATAGATTAATACATTTACCTTACCTAATATTAAAAACGTATTTAAATTCATTAAGGCTGCTTGGTACTGGTATATAAGTAGTCAATAAAATGGAACAGGCTAAGGTTCCAAAATAGGCTCAGGACTGGGGAGATGGTTCAGGAGTTAGAGGACTTGCTCTGTAAGCACGAAAACCTGGGTTCAACTCTCCAGCAACTATGTAAAAAGCTGAATGTGACTGTGAGTGTTCTGTAACCCCAGCATTGGGTGGTAGAGACAAATGGACCCCAAAGCACATTGGACAATCAGCCTCAACAAAATGGCAAGATGTCAGTTCAGTGAAAGACCCTGTCTCCAGGGACTATAGCAGGAAGCAAGACACCCAATTCCTGCTCTGGTCTCAGGTCTCTGGTCTCTACCTGAGTGTGCAACACACACACACACACACACACACACACACACACACACACACACACACACACAGTGTTGTAATACAGCAGCATGGGAATACAATGCATGGGAACCTTGGGTGAGGCATGGCAGTGGATGGGAAACAGAGACCTGAAGATGTGCATATATGAAGGTTTATTGTGTGGGGAGAGGTAAGAAAATAAGGGAAGGAAAGAGAGAATAGATAAAGACAGGACAAGACATGGAGATAGAGGGGCAGAAAAGAGATGCCTCCTCAGAGAGAGGACAGAAGAAAAGAGAGAGGGAACTGGGTGAAGTTTTCCTCATAATGGGCCAGGGTATGTAAGCCTGCCATGGGCAGAGAGTTGGTATGCTGTGCCAGGTTCCAAAAGAGTGGAGCCAGGTTTGCTGGTGTTGCAACAACTAGCTAGCCTTTAGAGAAAACAGTCAAACCCAAACCCATTCATTTCCAGAGCTGCTAGTTGCCTGGCTGGAGTTAAATTCAGTATAAAGCACATGGTGGCATGTGCTTCTAATACTGGCTCTGGGAATGCAGAGACAGGCCAGTTCTTGGGGTTTGCAGGCTGGTTAGCCTAATCAGGGAGCCCTGGGCCAGTGAGAGACCCTGACTCAAAACAACAAAACACAACAGAATGGCTCCTGAAGGACACCTGAGTTTGGTCTGCAACCTCCACACTCAAGTGCACACACTCACATGAACATGTGCATCCAAACTCACATATATCCACTCACACATGCATATACACCTATACATGTTCAGCCTCACACATACACACACACACACACACACACACACACACACACACACACACACACACACACACCACACACAAATAAAGTACATGATTATCAAATGACAGTCTTCTCAACATTGCTGGGGCTTGGTGGCTGTTTCCAGAAGCTACCAAGTGCCTCCTGTGGAAAGCCAGGCCAGCCAGCTAGACACAGAAGAAGCAGTAAATGAAAGAAAGGTAAAAAGCACCAATGCAAAACATAGATGAAGAGAAACAGGTTAACTTAAGTTAAAAATTTTTGAAAAGCTAGCCATAAAAGAGCTTAAGCTAATGCTGAGCATTCTTAATAGACTAATAAGTCTCTGTGTCATGATCTGGGGGCTGGCAGTCTGAGAAAGCCTGAAACACCAACTGCCCCACACATCTTTAGCCAGCAACTGACATGTCACCTAAGGCCAGAGGACAATCTCAGGTGTTGTTCTCAGAAAACTTCCCTTTATTTCTTCAAGACAGGGTCTCTCTCTGGCCTGTCAGTTAGGCTATGCTGGGGACCAGCAAGCCCCTGGTATCTGTCTTCCTCCACTTCCCCAACACTGTGATTATAAGTGTGAGCTACTCCAGCTAGCTGTTTACACAGGTGGTAAGCATCAAACCTAAAACTTCACTCACGTGTTCTGAGCCACACTCAAGCCCAGACGTGGTCTTGACATCTCATGAGATGTCATGAGATCTTGTACACAGTATGCCTTTCCATTTACTTCCATCCCATCTCTGAACAAAGGCTTCTTAATCATCCACCACAATATCAGCAGCCCCTAGAGCTGCCCCATCTGTACCAATTGGAAGAAGAGCAGCCCTCTATAGCAATATCAGCAGATTCTATAGGTACAAGTGCCACTCACACCAGTTGGAAAAACAGGCACAGGCAAAACCTATACCAGTTGGAAGAACAGACTCCATAGGAACAGGCACAACCCACACAAGTTGGAAGAACAGACCCATAGGCACAAGTAAAGCCCACACCAGCCAGAAAAACTGAGCAGTATGCTGGATCTAGGTACACAAACCCCTACAAATCTCAGCTGACACAACCCTACACAATGTGACAACCAGTCAATAACCAGAACCCTTGGCCATTCAGGCCTAAAGACAATAAAGGAAACAGACAATGAAGGAACAAAAAGACCTATCCAACAAAGACATCAACACCTGTACCTATATTACCCCAAACCCAGAAGGGTAAACGGTAGTTTAAGAATACATTCAACAACATAAAGAGCAATATGGCACCACCAGAACCTAGTGGTTCTACAACAGCAAGACCTGAGCATCCCAACACTGAAGAAACAGAAAAAAAAAGACCTTAAAAATAACTTTATGAAGATGATAGAGGCCCTTAAAGAGGAAATTAAAAATTCCCTAAAAGAAATTGAGGAAAAGATAAACAAAAAAAGAGGAATAAATCAATAAATCCCTTAAAGAAAGCCAAGAAAAAACAATCAAGCAGTTTGAAATAGAGGCAATAAAGAAAACAAAAAATGAGGGGATTCTGGAAGTGGAAAATCTGGGTAAACAAACAGGAAGCAAACAAACAGAATACAAGAGATAGAAGAGAGAATCTCAGACATCAAAGAACGGTAGATTCATTGGTCAAAGAAATTGTTAAATCCAACAAATACTTAACACAAATCATCCAGGAAATCTGAGACATCGTGAAAAGTTCAAACCTAAGAATAATAGGGATAGGATGAGACATAGAAAAATATATTCAACAAAATCATAGAAGAAAACTTTCCCAACCTAAAGAAGGACATGCCTATGAAGATATAAGAAGTTTACAAAACACCAAATAGGCTGGATTTTTTTTAAAAAGCCCTTTCAACACATAATAATAAAAACACTAAACACACAGAATAAAGGAAGAATATTAAGAGCTGCAAAGGAAAATACCAAGTAACATAT
This sequence comes from Cricetiscus sungorus, assembly GCA_030556225.1. Lineage (NCBI taxonomy): Eukaryota > Metazoa > Chordata > Mammalia > Rodentia > Cricetidae > Cricetiscus > Cricetiscus sungorus. Next base: position 7,616,047 of record JANBXA010000132.1, read on the forward strand.
AAAAGCAGACCTATCAGAATTACACTTGACTTATCAATGGAAACTCTGAAAGCCAGAAGATCCTGGATAGATATTCTACAGTCACCAAGAGACCATGGGTGCCAGCCCAGACTGTTATACCCAGCAAAGCTTTCAATAATCATAGATGGAGAAAACAAGGTATTCCATGACAAAATTATATTTAAACAATACATATCTATAAAGCCAGCCCTACAGAAATTACTAGAGGGAAAATTCCAACCCAAGGAAGTTAGCTATACTAGTGAAATCACAGGCAATAGAAAATCTCACACCAACAAATTCCAAAGAAGAGAAACGCACACACTACAATCACCTACAACAACAACAACAAAAATAACAGGAAATAACAATCAATGGTAATCAATATCTATTAATATCAATGGACTCAATTCGCCTATTAAGAAACACAGGCTAACAAAATGGATAAAAGAAAACAAACAAAAACCAGGATCCATCCTTCTGCTGCATACAAGAAACAAACCTCACTTAAAAGGCAGACATTACCTCAGAGCAAAGAGTTGGGGAAAGATTTTCCAATCAAATGGACCTAAAAAACAGTTGATATAACTATCTTAATATCTAACAAAAAGACTTCAAACTAAAATTAATCAAAAGAGATAAAGAAGAACATTTCATATTCATCATAGGAAACATCCATCAAGATGAAGTCTCAATTCTGAACGTTTATGCCTCAAATACAAGGGAACCCACATTTGTAAAAGAAACATTACTAAAGCTTAACTCATACATCAAGCCACACACACTAATACTGGGAGACTTCAATACTGCACTCTCACCAATGGACAGGTCTGTCATACAAAAACTTAGAGAAATATGGTAACTAACAGATGTTATTACTCAAATTGACTTAACAGACATCTACAGAGCATTTCACCCAAACACAGAAGAATCTATTTTCTTTTTAGCATCTCATGAAACCTTCTCTAAAATAGACACACACTCCATCACAAAACAAATCTCAACACATACAACAAAAATAGAATAATCCCCTGTATTTTATTGGATCACCATGGTTTAAAGTTAGAATTCAACAATATAAATTACAGAAAGCCTACAAACTCATGAAAACTGAACAACACTTATCTGAATCACCACTGGGTCAGGGAATAAATAAGAAAGAAATTAAAGACTTCCTAGCATTCAATAAATATGAATGCACAACATACCCAAACTTATGGGGACACTAAGAAAGCAGTGCTAAGAAGAAGTTCAGAGCACTGAGTGTATACATAAAGAATTTGGAGAAATTTCACACTAGCAACTTAACAACACATCTGAAAGCCCTAGAACAAAAAAGGAGCAAACTCACCCAAGAGGGGTAGATGACAGGAAATAATCAACAGAGGGCTAAAATCAATAAAATAGAAACAAAGAGAATAATACAAAGAATCAATGAAACAAAGAGTTGGTTCTTTTAGAAAATCAACAAGATAGGCAAACATTTACCCAAACTAATGGAAACTTGAGAAAGAATATCCAAATTAACAAAATCAGAAATGAAAAGGGGGACATAACAACAGACACTGAGGAAATCCATATAATTATTAGGTCATCTTCTAAAGCCTGTACTCCACAAAATTGGAAAAATCTAAAAGAAATGGACAATTTTCTGGATAAGCACCACATATCAAAATAAATAAAGACCAGATAAACAATTTAATAGACTTATAACACCCAAGGAAATAAAAGTAGACATTAAAAGACTTCCCCCCCCCAAAAAAAAGATGCCCAGGGCCAAATAGTTTTAGCACAGAATTCTACCAGAATTTCAAAGAGCTAATACCAATACTCCTCAAATTGGTCCACATAATAGAAACAAAGGGAACATTGCCAAACTCTTTTTATGAGGCTACAGTTACTCTGATACCAAAACCACACAAAGATGCAACAAAGAAAGAATGATGATGTAAAAATATTAAATAAAATACTTGGCAAACTGAATCCAAGAATACATCAAGAATCATCTACCATGATCAAGTAGGCTTCAACCCAGAGATGCAGGGATGGTTCAACATATGAAAACTTGTCAATGTAATCCACCGTATAAACAAACTGAAAGGAAAAAAAACCCACATGATCATCTCATTTGATGCTGAAAAAGCCTTTGACAAAATCCAACAACCCTTTATAATAAAGGTCTTGGAGAGATCAGGGGTATATGGAACATACCTAATCATAATAAAAGCAATATACAGTAAGCCAACATGAAATTAAATGGAGAGAAACTCAAGGCAATTCCAATAAAATCAGGAACAAGATAAGGCTGTCCACTTTTTCCATATCTATTCAAATAGTACTGGAAGTACTAGCTACAACAGTAAGACAAAATAAATCAAAGACACAACACCCTTTACAATAGCCACAAATAATATAAAATATCTTATGGTAACTCTAACCAAACAAGTGAAAGACCTCTATGGAAAAAACTTCAAAACTTTGAAGAAATAAATTGAAGAAACTATCAGAAGATGGGAAGATCTCCCATGATCTTGGATAGATAGAATTAACACAGTAAAAATGGCAATCTTACCAAAAGCAATCTACAGATTCAGTGCAATCCCCACCAAAATCCCAACACAATTCTTCATAGACCTCAAAAGAACAATACTCAATCTCATATGAAAAAAGAAAAAGCCCAGAATAGTTAAAACAATCCTGTACAATAAAGGAACTTCCAGAGACATCACCATTCCTGACTTCAAGCTCTACTATAAAGCTATAATAATAAAAACAGCTTGGTTTTGTCATAAAAACAGACACTTAGATCAGTGGAATCCAATTAAAGACCTTGACATAAATCCACAAACATATGAACACCTGGTTTTTGACAAAGCTATACAATGGAAAAAGAAAGCATATCTATATCTATCACCATGCACAAAACTCAAGTCCAGGTATATCAAAGATATCAACATAAAGCCAGTTACACTGAAGCTGATAGATGAGTAAGTGGGAATTGGCCTTGAACACACTGGCACAGGAGAGTACTTCCTAAATATAACACCAGTAGCACAGACACTGAGAATGATAATGAATGGGACCTCCTGAAACTGAAAAGCTTCTGTAAAGCAAAGGACATGGCCAACAAGACAAAAGGGCAGCCCATAGAATGGGAAAAAAATCTTCATCAACCCCACATCTGACAGAGGGTTAATCTCCAAAATATATTAAAAACTCAAGAAACTAGATATCAAAATACCAAAGAATCCAAAAAAAATGTGGTACAGATCTAAATAGAGAATTCTCAACAGAAGAATCTCAAATGGCTGAAAGACATGTAAAGAATTGCTCAACATCCTTGGTCATCGTGGAAATGCAAATAAAAATGACTCTGAGACACCATCTTATATCTGTCAAAATGACTAAGATCAAAAACACTGATGGCAGCTTATGTTGGAGAGGATGTGGAGTAATTCAAACGCTCCTCTACTGCTGATGAGAGTGCAAAGTTGTGCAGCCACTTTGGAAATCAATATGACCATTTCTCAGAAAATTGGGAATCAATCTACCTCAATACCCAGAGATACCGCTGGGGCATATACCAAAGGGTGCTCAGTCATACCACAAGGACACTTGTTCATCTATGTTCATAGCAGCATTATTCATAATAGCCAGAACCTGGAAACAACCTAGATGCCTCTCAACCAAAACTGGATAAAGAAAATGTGGTACATTTACACAATGGAGTATTACTCAGCAGTAAAAACTAAAACAAAAAACATGACATCATGAAATTTGCAGGCAAATGGATGTAACTAGAAACAAATAATTCATCTTGAGTGAGGTAACTTCAGACCCAGAAAGACAAACACAGTATGTACTTACTTACAAGTGGATATTAGATATAAAGCAAAGGATAACCAGGCTACAATCTACAGCCCCAGAGAAGCTAAATAACAAGGAGGACTGAATCGTGTTCCTAATTAGTCTTATTAATAAAAAACCAGAGTCAGATATCAGGGTAAAAGCTGAAAGATCAGAGAAGCAAAGGAGCAGCCACAGTCTCTTCTAACCTCTCCCAATTCTCAGTCCAATACAGCCGACATCCTGTCTATGCCTTATCACTTCATGTCTCCACCCTGTGTTGACACTTACTGTCTCCTCTCTGTACAGACCTCCAGACCTCCATGGTTAACTAATGGCTAGCTCCACCCTCTGATCTCCAGGCAAGCTTTACTTATCAGAACACAAACAGAGGACCATAAGAGGATAGCCCTAGGAAGGGAAAATAGGTGAGATCTCCTGGGTAAACTGGGGGTTGGGGAGTAGAGGGGAATGGATGGAGGGTGGAAACAAGGTATTAGGATGGCAGAGATGGGGAGGGATGGATAAGGAGAACAATTAAAGAGGGCCATTATAGGTTTAGGGAGAAACCTAATATCAGGGAAACTCTCAGGAATCAACAAGGATGACTCCAGCTAAGACTCCTAGAAATAGTAGAGTGGGTTCATAAACTGGCCTTCTCCTGTAATCAGATTGGTGACTGCCTTAATTGCCATCATAGAAACTGCACCCAGTAACTGATGGAAGCAGATGCAGAGATCCACAGCCAAGTACCAGACCTCCAAGAGTCCAGTCAAAGAGAGGGAGGAGGGATTATATGAGCAAGGGTGGGAGGCATCAAGATCATGGTGGGGAAACCCACAGAGACAGCTAAGTTGAGCTAGTTGGAGTTCACAGACCTTTAGACTGACAGATAGGGAGCTGGCATGGGACTGACCTAGGCCCTCTACATGTGGGTGGCAGCTATGTGGCTTAGTCTGTTTGTGGAGCCCCTAGCAATGGGACTACCATCTGTCCCAGGTTTGAGCTGGCTTTTTAGAACCTTTTTCCCGTGGTGGGATGCCTTGCTCAACCCTGATGTTGGGGAAAGGAACTTGGTTCTGCCTCAACTTGATATGCCATGCTTTGTTGAATCCCATAGGAGGCCTTACCCTTTCTGAGGAGTGGATGGTGGGGGTAGAAGGAGGTGCGGGAGGGAGCTGGAGTAGAGGAGGGAATGGAAACTGGTTGATATGTAAAATAAACAAAAGCATGTAATACATTTTTAAACTTTAAAAATACAAAGGCTTGAGATGTTTTCTATCTAGAATCTCAGCACAGTTTTTTTTTCAAGGTTACTGCTGAACATTTATGGTGTATTGTAAATAGAATCTAATTCCTATTGCATCTTGCAACTGGTTATGGCCAGCATGTAGGCAAAACTATTGATTTTGAGTATGTGCCTAACATCTGATTGCTTGTTTATATAGGGAGCTTTTGGTTGGTATTTTTTATGTTTTCTGGGTCTATGTTTGTATAAAGTGAGCAGGATGGGGACTTAATTCTTCTATCTGGTGATTAAGTTAGCCTATATATTGTATTGCATGGGGGGGGCTAAATAAATGTAGAAGTTGCCATGCTTGCTTTGTTTTTAGAATGAATGCCTTTATTGTGGCCGTGCAAGTGCAGTGCTACTGTTATTTTTATTGTATTTTACTTTGTATGTGAGGTGCAGGTGTGTTTGAGTGTGCACACAGTTATGCATGCATGTATGTGCACGTACACTTGGAGGCCAGAGGCCAAGGCTGGGTACCTTCCTCTAGTGCTCTCTACCACATTTTTTACTATTATGTTATTAATTTTACTTATGCATATGGATATTCTGCCTGCACATTTGTCTGTATACCACCTGGTGCCTGAGGAGGTCAGCAGAGGTCATTTGATCCCCTGTGACTGGAGTTACTGAGAGCAGAGTCAACATGTGGGTGCTGGGAATAGAACCTGGGTCCTCTGGAAGAGCAACAAGATCCCTTTAACCTACGAGCCATCTTTCTAGCCACTAACAATAACAAGGCTTTTTAAAACTAGTGAAGAGTGTTGAATTTGATTTGATTTCAAGCCTTTTGTTGTTGCTTCTTCTGTTACCATGTACTTTGCCAATCTTCCTTACATGTAATTCTTAAAATCTTGAATGAATCAGTTGCTTTTAAGGATAATTTTATGAACAACAGGGTTGAGTTTTGACTTATTAATTTTCAAATGAAATTGGATCTGTAGTTTCAATTTTTAATTTTTACACCATCATCATTTAGTCTACTAACTTCATAGCTGAGCTAGGTAAGGTGGATTCAGTTCAGTCTAATTTTTGGCGGGCATGAATCTTTCTGGCTCTATAGTAACGCAGACACCTGTGATAGTTAAAATGAGAATGGCTCATGTATGGTTCCCAGTTGGTGGTATTGTTTGGGAAGGGTTAGGAGCTGTGGCCTTGTTGAAGGAAGTGCTACATTGGGGGTGGACTTGAGGTTTCAAGAGACTATGCCATTTCAGATTAGCGCTCTCTCTCTCTCTCTCTCTCTCTCTCTCTCTCTCTCTCTCTCTCTCTCTCTCTCTCTCTCTCATGCATGTACTTTCTGCCTGCTGCATGACAGCAGCCAGTGCACATGTGACAAACAATAAGCAATAGTTGTTTTAAGCCATGCATACAGAGGTGGTTTGTTACACAGCAATACTCAGGTGGTAATCACGATGCCTTGTGTCTCATGACTTTTTAACGGACTGTGAAACACAGATTCACGGGTAATGCTCAAAAACGTGAGAATAGAAATGCCCAATGACATGCTCTGTAGACATGCCCCTAGGCCTTATGACTTGTTTCACTCCTATCAGCTGAACCCAAGCTTCCAGTTTTCTCCTGTCAAGCCAGTGTTGTCAAGCATCTAGATTTTTGTCAGTCTGGTGCATATTTAAAATGATTTCTCATTGGCTTATTTCATTTTAAAATGCTTTATTTTCATTAACATGTGCAAAATGTATAAATTAATAAGGTTCAGTGTAATAGTCCAACACATATACACAGTGTACACTGGTCAAGTCCAGCTTCTCTCTGTTTGTTCATCCCCCTTCAACTTCTACAATCACTATTCTATATCCAGGATGTTGTTTTAAGCTTTACATGCGAGAGAGCACACATGATTGTCTTTCTGCATCTTGTTATCTCACAGAGTATATTATGTTCCAGGTTGCCCATTCTATTGCAATAGATGCTTAAAGGAATCCTACATCCTAAAGCAAAAGACAGTTATCACAGTAAAAACACATGAAACCATAAAACCCACTGCTAGATACTCAAGAGAGAAATAGAAACAACCAAAGCTTATCTGTAGAGCAAACCACCAAGCCACAAAGACAAATAAGAAGGGAAACTAGAACAAAGGACATCCAAAGCAAACTTAAGGCAAACAAAACCATGCATGTGAGTGCAATACTCACAGAAACCAGAAGAGGGCACTGGATTCTCCAGAAGCTAGTATCCCAGGCAATTGTGGGCTGCCTGATGTGGGTATAAGAAGCCAACTCAAGTCATCTGTAAAGGTAGTATGTGCTCTTAACAACTGAGCCATCTCTGCAGCCCCTGTACTTGTATTTTGTGAGTTCAGATAGAGCAGCAGAGGGCATGCTGGGGCTTGGGTCTAGATCCTCAGATAGTCTTGCATTCTTGGCTGATGATAGATTCACATCTTGGGTGTAGAAGGTACCATGGCCCCACTTGACAGGTGGATGGGCAAGGAAGGGTCTCTAGCCCACCCTGCTCCAAATTCAAAGCGTGTTCCCCACACAGGCAGCCGCCCTACTGAGAAGGGTTCTTGTATTTTCCATAGGTCAGGGCTATGGGCTGTAGAAAGGACAGTTCCGGCCTGTTGCATTCCCAAGGTCCTCCCCAGTGCAGAGGCAGCTTTGAGGAACCATTCAAGGTGAAAATAGGAACAGATGCTGGCAGTGAGGGGTGTGGAGTGAAGGAAGCTGAGACTACAAAGATGCAGGAGAGAAGTGTGGCCTTCAGACCTGGCCTGGAGTCCATAGCCCGGGGCGGGAGGTGATCTGGAAGGCCTGAAGGGTTAGAAGCTTTTGTGAGTCCTTTAGGCAATAGAATGTGGCGCTCATGGACCCATGCATGTGTCAGGCCCATGTACATGTCAGAGCTGCAAACCCTGGACCTCCCACGGTGCTTCTTTGCAACCATGCAAACACTCCACCCAGGCCCTCATGGAGGGAGGGACTTCCTGCCTGTCTTCTTGAGCTGAGGGGATCTTTTTTTTTGCCCCAGACTTGGCCTCTGAAATCCCAGAACCACTAGTCTGCCACCAGTGTTCAGACTGACCTTGTCTCATCAGTCCCTGGGGGGCTGCAGTCTTTGGGCCATGAATCTTGGGACATCCCAGCCTCCACAAGCATTTAAGCCAATTCCTTATCACAAGCTATTTGTTGCCTCTCTCCCTCTCTCTCTCTCTCTCTCTCTCTCTCTCTCTCTCTCTCTCTCTCTCTCTCTCTCTCTCACACACACACACACACACACACACACACACTACTGCCTCTGTTTCTCTAGGGTACCCTGACGGATACAGCTGCCTTCCACTGGCCTTTGCTGGAAGAACCAGCCTTGCTCAGCCAGTCTGGCCTCTGCCAGACTCCTATGCCAGTTGCCCTGGTGGCCATCCTGATGTGTCTCCTGCTTGTGTCTCATACACACCTCAGTCTCAGTTGGAGTCTCAGGCCTCCAACCCAGTTCCCATGTTGCCTCGGTTAGCACTCCCTCCCCACAATTCTATGTCAGCCTCCTGCCTCTTAGACTACAGCTGACTCATCCTTAAGAGGAGTTTGGCCAAGCTGACCAAGGGGAGCCCTGACCAATGGATAAGATTTTCTCTTCTTCTGGGCCTCATTACCAAGTGGTTACACATGTGCTGTGTCAGGGGACTTCCAAACCAACACCTTGCCAGGTACCAAGGGTGCTGTGTGTGTGTGTGTGTGTGTGTGTGTGTGTGTGTGTGTGTGTGTGTGTGTGTCTGCGCACGCACACTTGTATGCCATGCATGAGCCTATGCTCCTGCATGTATGTGCATGTGAGTGGATATAGGAACTGGGGGGGGGTGCAAACTTCCCCATCACCAGCCTGTCCTCTACCAAGCTAGTGGATGGTAGAGAGCTTACAGGCTGCCCTCATTAATATTTATGACAGAGAGAGGAAGTTGCATAAATCTTCCCTGATACTTAATTAAACCAAACTTCGTTTGATTTCCCCTCTTTCTGCCTCACTGACTGTGGCCAGCATGCCTATTAGATGCTCATCCTCACCCAGAGGCCGAGGCTGGACAGAACCCACCTGCTGCCACACACACCCTGACCTTCCAGCACCAGTGGAGCCCAGGAAGCTGATGACCCTTCTGAGCCCTCGCTCCAGATTCCGTTTGTGAATTCTGCTGGTGAGGAGCAGAGATCCAGATGGAGCACTGGCTTCCCCAGGACAGATGTCCCTTTGGGACAGGAGAGAGAAGGGGCTGTGAGCTCCCACCCTTCTTGCTGCTCACAGGGGTGGGGATGGGGATGCTGTGATCTTCACAGCCTCTGAGGAGAAGCTGGGGCTGGTAGAGAGGATGACATGTGATCCCCCACTCCTTCTCACTCACCTTCCAGATACCACAGCGGAGAACCCTGACGTGAGTCCCGAGTCCTGTCAGAGCTGGGTGTCTCCCTGCACTCTAGGAGCTGCTTAGCGCCAGGCTGACATATCTTTGATGGGGCATCATATACAGGAAGCAGCTTGACCCCTGAAGGCCCCTCTTAGCGTGGGATTGACACCAAGCATTGACTTTGCTTCAGGCTTATCCACAAATCTCAGCCAATTTTTATTAAAGAGCCGCGTGTGGTGTGGAACATGCCAGGGAGACAACCTTATTTATAGATCTTGATCGGCAGAGAAGAGCCCACGCTTGCTTCCGCTGGTGCCCCAGCTTGCCTCCCTCAACCTCAGGTGGGAGGGGGTGATTGGCAGGTTCGGATCCTCACTGCTTACTCCTCTTCCCAGCTCAGCTGTACAAGACACAGGGACCCATGTGCAAACAGACACACAGACATGAACCTGGACATACACATTCTTTCACACAGATACACACATGCATGCACACACACACACACACACACACACACACACACACACATACACACATTGCTGTGAACTGAACTGTGACACCTCTCTACAGAAACAGACATGAACTTGGAATAGACACAGACATACACACCCACACATGCACACATGCACTCGAACAACATACACATGCATTCATGCACACACATACATTGCTGTGAACTGAACTGTGACACACCCCACCATTCATATTAAAGATCTAACCTCCCCACCCCTACACACACATACACAATATGATTTTATTTCGAGTTACAGCTTTTATGAAGTAATGAAGTATGGGGCTTTAATCTGATAGGTCTGGTGTTCTTGTAAAAGGGTGACACAAGGAATATTCCCTATCCTCCTCTTCCCTATCCCTACCCCCTCATGTACACAAAGGAAACATCAAGGGTAGGTGAGGGCCCAATGAGAGAGCGTCTGCCTGCAATTGTGGAAAAGAGCCCTCAGCAGAATCTGAGTATGTCTGGGATTTGACTTCAGAACTGTGGAAAGTGAGTGTGTGCTGTCTGAGATATCCCGTGCAGCCCAGACTGATCCCAAGGCAAGTGTATACAATTAAGCACAAGGGTGTGGACACCACTACAAACACAGCTCACACACAGGTGGAGACAGCGCGAGTTTACTGGATTTGCCCTTCACCCAGGAAAGATGTCAAGAGATGGGCTGGAGACTTTCAGTACAGGAAGTAGAAGGAATTTCCTGCGGAGTGGCATTAACCTCAATTGGTATGGCTGGTAAACCGGGCTTCCCACTCTCTGAAATACAAGGCACACCATGGAAGGAAGTGTGACATTGGTTCTGTACCCAGGGTGACGGCACTGGTAAGAGGTGTGATGGCATGAGAACAGGGCTGTAGCTGAGCAGAGTTTTGCCCATGCCATGGGCATGAATGGTGAAGTTGGTACCAGAAGGCCTCAGTGCCAGCTGAGCACCCTAAAGCCAGTGTCGTGGCCCTGAAGCCTCATGATTCTGGGAGGTCTATGGGTGACAGGAGACATTCAGATCAAGAGCAAGAACCAGGCTTGGGCTCTGGCAGTACAGGTGACAGCAGGAGGGGCCAAGAACCATGGTCCCACCCAAATGGCTGTAATGGCTATTCTTGGTGGTCAACTTGACTACATCTGGAATTAATTAAAACTCAAATGACCAGGCATACCAGTGAAGAATTAGTCATTAAATCATGAAGTGGGGATGGAGAAGTTTAACCCTGGCTAATATAGATTTTGGTACCAGGAGTGGGGTATTGCTGTGACAGACCTGACCATGTTGTTAGCAGAGGACTGTGAAAGGACTTTGAAACTTTGGGCTAGAAGTCACTGAGTGTTGAAAGCTTGGTGAGCTGTTCGGAGCTCACCTGTGGGAGCTTGTGAGATAAGAATGTTGAGAGCAGTGCAGATGGAGGCTTGGCTTGTGAAGTTTCAGAGGGAAGCAAGGACTCTATCAGGCCATTTGTATGAAGAATCTGTGGTGTCTGTCAGCTGGAGCTGAAGAAATGGCTGTGACTGACAAGAGACCAGCATCTCTGAGGTGGAATCTTCTGGGAAGTGTTTCCTGAAAGTCAGAACATAGGAATTGTATTCTGGAGGTGGTCAAAGTTGCACCTTGTGCTGCCAGCCAATAAGAATCACTCAGGTGGTACAGGTTTTGAAGGTGTGAAGGGGTCAATTGTATTGGCTAGTTTTTATGTCAACTTGGAACTAGCTAGAGTTATCTGAAAGGAGGGAATCTCAGTTGAGAAAATGCCTCCAAAAGATCCAATTCCAGAGCATTTTCTTAATTAGTGATTGATGAGGGAGAGCCCAGACCGTTGTGTGATGGGAGATGTTATTCTGTATATATGTTTCTCATACTAATTAATAAAGCCCTGTTGGCCAATAGAAAACTAGATAGGCGGGGCTAGGAGACAAGGAGGAAAGAGGAAGTAGTAGGGAGGAGTCGAGAGGTAGCCCGGGGAAGAAGCAGGGCGCCTGCCGCGGCTCCCTGATAAGACGACCACGCAGAAATACCTAGATAAGTAGAAATGGGTTAATAATTAAGACAGAGCTAGCCCATTAACAATAATGGTAACTGGCCAACAGGATTGTATCAAATAGAGTCTCTGAGTGTTATTTGGGGCTCACGTGGCAGCAGGACCATGGCGGCAGGACCGGGAAGCCAGTGGGAAGAACCTGCCTCAACAGTTGTGGGCAGTGTCATCCCTGGGCTGGTGGCTCTGGGTTCTATAAAGCGGGCTGAACAAGCCACGGGGAACAAGTCAGTAAGCAGCACCCCTCCATGGCCTCTGCATCAGCTGCTGCCTCCAAGTTCCTCTTCTGTTTGAGTTCTGTCCTGACTTCTATCAATGATGCACTATGATGTGGAAGTGTAAGCCAAATAAAGCCTTTCCTCCCCAACTCACTTTTGGTAATGGTGTTTCATCACAGCCACAGAAATCCTAACTATGACAATGGCAGGCGATGCTGTAGGAAACTGAGGCAGGCATGGTAATGAAGACTCATGGGGGAGGGGTACAGAACACAGCACTCCAGTTTCTGGCTCACATTGAGAGCAGGACCGATGACCTGCCTGTCAGGGACAGGCAGAAGGCAAGCAGAGAGTCAGGCAGGTTCATCTACCCCGGCCCCTGACTTCAAAGTCAACAATAAAGACGGTATTTCTAGAACACTAAGGAGAACTCACAGCTGTGGGCAGGGGGAGCCCAGAGTGCCAGCTCATTAGCTTGGGATTTTATTATTACTGGGGGCTTGAAAATGTTTGAAAACCAGACAGAGATGGTGAATTTACATCGATAATGCACTAAATTGCTACAGAATGGCTCACTTTTAAATGGTTAGTTTGGTGCAAGATGGCTCAATGGGTAAAAGCGCTTGAGGCTAAGCATGAGGCTAAGCATTAAGTCCTGAGTTCCATCACCAGAACATGGTGGATGGGGGAAACTGACCCTTGGAGACCCTCTTACCTCCACATGTACAAGGTAGCATGCACATGTACACACATGTAAATAATAAGTTAAAAAATGATTGCAAAAATGAAAATAATTCTGCATCATACAAATTTACCTCATTTTATGATTAGAAGAGTCAGAGGTTATGGACACTGAGCTCTGACACCTGCCCTCAAGCCCCAGCTGTCACCTGACAGCTGAGTGATTTTTCCCAGCTCCCCAGTTCCCATCTGTGAAGCCAGCTGATATTTTCCCCTCTCACCAGATTATTGTGGTTAAACGATGGGTTAGATTTGAACACAGCATCCAGAGCACTGGAAGAATTAGGCCAGCTCTCACAATGAACCTAAGGCTGTCTAGAGGCATCCTAACTTCACACCACTCTGAGTCTGGAAGAGTGGCTGCTTCAACAGCTTGGGACCAGGGGTCAAGACCTGCTGGTCCCTGGAATGCAAGGATAACAGATCTGATTGGATAGATGAGGAAAAGATGTGGGAGGGATCTACTTCCCATCCTTCCCCAGGATCCCCTGGGGTCTCCTGTGGTGAAGAAGGAAGCCACACCCAGTTAGCTGAGACTGGGTGGGACCTTCAGAGCAGAGCGGTTTTGATTCCCCAACCATCATCATTCTCCCAACCCTGAGCCTGTCTTGAACTACAATTCCCATCAGGGAGGCTCTTGAGAGACCCAGAGAAAGAGCTGCAAGGGAGGAAGAAAGAGCTGCATTGTGGGAATTGTAGTTACTGAGAACTGTTTCCTGTAAGGAAAGCTGAAGCTGCAACAGAACAGGAATGTGTTTGAGACAGGGGGAGGGGGAGTGTTGGGGGGTGTTGGAAGCTGGGGGGGGGGCGGTTCAGGTTCTTGCTCTCATTAATATAATAATTTAAGAATTTCAGAATGGACTCAAATGGAAATACTAGGAGAGTTTTATTAGAATTTAAAATAAAAACCTCGGGCCAGGCAAGCTGTAAAACCTCGTCAGCTGCCTGGAGGAGAAAGGAGAAAGGAGAAAGGAGAAAGGAGAAAGGAGAAAGGGAACGCGTACTGTTTAAGCTGCTACTGAAGTCAGGCATTTTACAAATAAGCAGCCCCAAATGTTAATGAAGTCATTCTTCGAAAAAGAAGGAACAGAAAATCACCCCCTTCTGAATAATTCAAAAAAGTGGGCAGACTTGTGGCCCTGCATGGTACTATAGGGTTCTACACTGTGCAGGAGGATTCTGGGAAGGAAAAGTACAGTATCTCCTTGAAGGACTAATTAGTTACTCTAGCTCTTTAGCATGGCTTATGGAGAGCCTACCTTCCTAGGGCTGGAACCAGCTACCTTGGATGTTAGGTCTCTACCCAGGCCAGAGCTCTACTCTCTCCATCAGCAGGATTGCTTGTCGTTTTGTTTGTTTCTATCAGAGGAAACCCCGTCTGAGTGATCACATCAGTGGGACGGTGTGAGACTCAAGGATGAGAGATGGCATTGATCTCTATGGCCCCTCCCCACAATGTGATATGCTGCAAGAAATGATGATCTCTGTCTATGTACACCCCTTGAAGCTGGGCTGGCATTTTGAAGGTCAGAGGAATGCAGGAAACTCATTACTGGGACAGCTGCCTTAAGGGGCAGGCAGCTCACCAGGTCCCGCTGAATTTATGTGGGTGTTAGGGATCTAGCTTGGGGATCCAAACTCTGGTCCCCATGCTTCTGCAGCAGGTGATTTACCCATTCACCCCACCATTTCCCCAGCCCCTTCTGTCATTATATTCCTTTCATCTAGTCACATTTTAATAGGGTGAGAAATTTAAAACAACAAAAACAAAGCAAAACAAAACAAAAAACCCTCTCAGCTAGAAATCCCAACATAATCATTACCTTTGGTTATATATGCTGAATATTGACTCTCTCTCTCTCTCTCTCTCTCTCTCTCTCTCTCTCTCTCTCTCTCTCTCTCTCTCTCTCCTGTGTGTGTGTGTGTGTGTGTGTGTGTGTGTGTGTGTGTGTGTGTGTGTGTGTGTCTGGGTGTGTGTCTGGATGTGCATATGTATGCATGCACATCTGTGTGTGTGTATGTTTGCATGTACATCTCTCTGTGTGTGTATGTGTGCATGCAAATCTGTGTGTGTATGTCTCTGTGTGTTCATGCACATCTGTGTGTGTCTCTGTATGTGTTCATGCACATCTGTGTGTGTGTGTATCTCTGTATGTTCATGAACATCTGTGTGTGTGTCTCTGTGTGTGTATGCATGCACATCTGTGTGTGTGTCTGTGTGTGCATGCACATCTGTGTGTCTGTCTCTGTGTGTGCATGCATATTTGTGTGTGTATAGGTATCTATGTGTCTATTTGTACATGTGTGTCTATGTATGTGCAAACTCATCTACATATAAACACCCTCCACAATCTGCTGTAGGAGCTGCAGATGTGTCCCCAGGTCATAAGAGACCTCACTAATTTCCACCCCTGAATTCTTAAAGTTGTTTCTAATTGTTTGTTATGTGTGGCTGGAGAGATTGTTCTTTCTAGCAGACAGCTGAAACTCTAAGGGCTAGATTTTCAGAGTCCAAAGGCACGCATACTTTTAAGCCTCCTGACATATACAGCTAAAATATCCTTCAGAAAAGGCTCCCTGATTTTGGCTCTTTCTGCAGCTGGGGAGCCCCTTTCTATGTGTGTAGACCAGCAGTGGTTAGAATCATTATTTTAAATCTGTCAGTGTGATAAGTGAAAATGTGTGCCTCAATGTGAATATAATTTTTATTTTCTTTAATTACTAGTGAGGTTGAGATCTTTTTCTACTTGTTAGTCTTTTTATTTCTTCATCTGCTGATGATGTGGCGTAAAAGATAAAAGTGGACTACAAACCTTTATGTATAATACGATCCTAAGTTTGTTAGAAACGGACAAGGCTAGCCAGGAGACAGACACATGTGCTGTGGTCAGGGCAGTGGGGGATGTAAACAAATTCTATTTTTCATTTTCAAATTTGTTCATTCTCCAAATTATGCATGATGAACAAGCATTGTTTCCATAGTCCAAGACGATGTGATTTTTAAAAGGGACAATTATAATGATCTTATTAAAAAAGGGTTCAAAGTTTTCAGATGAAGTTGGAAGAGTCCCCAAGGTCACCAAAAAGCGTAGTCCAACAGAACTGCCAGAAGCATCAAGCCTTCTGGTCACTGCAGTCACCCACACGAATCATAGTCTGCCTCTGGAAAGGGCAAAGGTGAGCCTCCAGGGGAAGGGCAGCAGGCCCAGGATGTGGCCAGTGGGTACCAGGAGCTCACAGGCATCTGTGGGTAATTACATCCCCTTTTAACGCATGCAAATTGTATCAGTATTATTTATATATTCAAAGCCACGGATGAATAATATATGCATTTATGCAGAGGTAATTGCCTTAGCCAGGTTCTTCCTGGGACTTTTATTGTCTCCCCAGATACTGAATATTCAACTCCCCTCTCCAGCAGTGGCACTGTCTGCAGCCTGCCTTCCTCCAGGGAAGGGGCTAGTCGTGCAGGGAGGGGGTTTGGTTGGGGCTGAGGGTGGGTGCTGTTCCCCCTACACCATACTTGAAGATGAAGAGGCTAGGGGCTCAGGCCAGGGCTCAGCGACTACTCAGCCTGGACCACTGGCACTGGCTGTAAACTGTCAGTCTGGCATGTATCTCTGTTAAGCCTGGACATTGACTCTGCACACTGCCAGCCCCACACGCAGGGTCTGCACCTTTTGTCCAGCTGCCAGCCTTGTTTTGGACCCTCTTCTCTTGCCTTTGTACAAATCACTGTAGCTAGAGTGAGTGGGGTGTGGGTGGCAGTGGGTGGCCAGCCTAAGCAGACACCCTATTACTGTGCCCATCCTTTTCCATTTGAGTAGGTTCCCCATCTTTTTCGGTATCCCCACATGGGGAGATGAGAAGGGATGCTGTGGGGGAGGGGATCCACAAGCAAGGCATAGTTGGCTGGCTTCCTTCTAAGCATCCTTTGTCTAGGAAGGTCCCTCTCTTTTGAAAGTGGTTTGGTGGCAGCACCTATGCCACACAAGGCCCTCACTGGGGCTTGGGCTCATAGGATAGCACATGGGAACTGTTTTAAGAAAGTTGACAGAGAAGTTAGTTTTGGTGAAAAGACAAACAGGCTGCAGAGGCACCTGAAAGGCAGGCACTATGTGGTGGAATAAGCAGTGTGTTCCTGGGGAGCTGGGTGGGGCCTTGGACAGGGCAAGACAGAACAGGGACTGGGGCCACCAGTGGTTTGAGTGCAGGGGACTCTTCTCCTTAAGTCACTCACATGCCTACAGACTGAGCTTTGGGCATGCCGTCTAGTTACAGTCACGGCTCCAGTGAGTGTTCAACCCCCTCCTAGATCAGACTCCTGACATGGGCCCCCAACTCTGGCTACTACACACTGGCTCCTGTGTGCCTTGTCTACTCAACAGTCCATGTGGCAACTCAGTCGGTGCTGTAACAGTGCACCACAGGCTGAGTCATTTATAAACAACTGGTCTCCTGGCTTTGGCGACTTGGACATGCAAGAGTATGGTGCATTTGATGAAGGTCCCTATACTGTTATAACGGCTCAGGGCATGAAATGGTAGGGTACACAGAGAGCTAAAGAGAGACAAACCCACAGATTCCAGGAGAAACCCACTCCCATGACAGCTAACCACTTCCCTAGCGGCTCCATCAGACCGTGTAGGAGTCAGAACCGTGGTCACCCCTGAGGGATGAGCTACCCTTTCACAAAGTCACAAAGGCCATTACACCCCATGTGAGTTTTATAAGGACAAGCCACATATTTAACATGTCCACACCATGGTCCTAACTTTCTGCTGTCCCCATAGCCCCTGGCCTGGGAGGTGTCAACTCTTCACCCAGCCCAACCCTCAGCACCATTGCCAACTCCGCTATTTCTCTGTCAACCCAAATCCCATCTGTGAAGAAGTCTGTCTATGTATGACACCCTTCCTGTGTATCCTGAGCCAGGCCATTTTGACTACCTCTGCTGCCACCATCCTGGTACAAGCCCACGTCGTGTCAATGTTGGTGGCCACGGCAGCCTCTTAGCGTTTCTCAGCATCACGCTGTTTCCTTCACAGCAGCTGCGGGCATTTTCTCACACTTAAGGACAGTTGTCTTCCCTGTTGTAGCCTCCACTTGGAGCTGAGCCCAGGTCTTGCAATGGCCTCTGAAATCCCCCATGGTCTTCCCCTCTGCCTTAGGCTCAGTCTTCTGTCTTCATCTAGCCCTCCATTGCTGCTCGGGTCTGGCCCAGAGCCCTGCCCCGGGGTTGCAGGTGGCAGCTGCTGGAAGTCAATCACTTCTGAAATCGTTTAAGGTGAGGTGGAAACCCACCTGCCAACCCCATATCAGCGGCAGCCTAGACACAAGCACCTGCTCAGCAAGGTCTGCTCTGGAGTGCAAGGGGACAGAGAAGCCACTGGAGAAGCTGCAGATGGCAAGGAGAATGCCAGTAACCAGAGTGCAGTGGGGTCCAGGCAAGGCTGGGGGCAGAAATAAGGGACGTAAGTGTTCATCATAAAATGCCCTCAGGATGGCGTGACTTGTATTGAGTCCCCTATGCCCACACACAACTTCTATGCTTAGCTCATAACCAATTTTGTTTCTGTATTACCACTCACCCTCAGTCTTATTTTGAGGTGAACCCCAAGCATCACAACATTAAATATCACTATTTTCATAACATGTGGGATCCTCTATAACTGCCCTCACGGGTGTGGCAATGACCGCAGGACTAAGCTGAAGTCTTTCTCACCAGGCTCTGGGATGAGTTTGGCTTCTAGATCCTCAGCTTCACCCTCTGGGCTGCTGGGAAGGTTGCAGAGGAGTATGGCAGGAAACATAGTTGGGGGTGGCCAGACATGGGGGACAGAGAGCCTCCCAAGGCCCGCCCAGTGGGAGTTATGGAAAACTTGGGTCCCAACCAATATATCAAACATTTTCTATGAGACATTGGCAGGTTGGCTCTCAAATTGATACAAGAAGGCAGAGAACCAACAATAACCCAGTCAGTATTAAAAGGAAATGTTGCATTTATTCTGCCTGGTTTCTAAACTACTGTAAAGGAGATGTAATGAAGATTGTGTGGCCTGGCATGAAGGCAGATGGCTGGGAAAGGAAAGGTGAGTCCAATACAGAGGACCCACTCTGTCACCCACTCTTCCTCCCTTACCCCAGTCTGTCACTCTCTCCTCTCCCTCCCCCTCCCTGCCTTTCTTCTTGCCTTTCTTTCTTTCTTCCCTCCTTTCGTCTACTCACTGTGAAAAACAAAGTCTTCAATCACACTGGACAACTGGGCAAACGAACAGAGAAACAGAATAAAAGGCAAAAACACTGGAGAGGCCACCGCTGCCTCACGTCACACACTACAGTCTACCACATCAGTCTACCATGGGTCACAGCACTTGTACTACAAGCTCTATGAGAAAATTCAGGAAAACACACAACACAGAGCAAAGATCAACTGAGAGCCCACAAAACATGGGGATTATAAACAGAAACTGGAGGAGAGCCCGCGCCCCTGTCACTGGAGGAGACCCCGTGCCCAGTGTCACTGGAGGAGCTCCCGTGCCCAGTGTCACTGGAGGAGACCCCGCGCCCCTGTCACTGGAGGAGCTCCCGTGCCCAGTGTCACTGGAGGAGACCCCACGCCCCTGTCACTGGAGGAGACCCCGTGCCCAGTGTCACTGGAGGAGCTCCCGTGCCCAGTATCACTGGAGGAGAGCCCGTGCCCCTGTCACTGGAGGAGACCCCGTGCCCAGTGTCACTGGAGGAGACCCCGTGCCCAGTGTCACTGGAGGAGCTCCCGTGCCCAGTGTCACTGGAGGAGAGCCCGTGCCCCTGTCACTGGAGGAGCACCCATGCCCAGTGTCACTGGAGGAGACCCCGTGCCCAGTGTCACTGGAGGAGCTCCCGTGCCCAGTGTCACTGGAGGAGAGCCCGTGCCCCTGTCACTGGAGGAGCACCCGTGCCCAGTATCACTGGAGGAGACCCCGTGCCCAGTGTCACTGGAGGAGACCCCGTGCCCAGTGTCACTGGAGGAGACCCCGTGCCCAGTGTCACTGGAGGAGTGAACGTGCCCAGTGTCACTGGAGGAGACCCCGTGCCCAGTGTCACTGGAGGAGCTCCTGTGCCCAGTGTCACTGGAGGAGAGCCCGTGCCCCTGTCACTGGAGGAGCACCTGTGCCCAGTGTCACTGGAGGAGAGCCTGTGCCCCTGTCACTGGAGGAACGCCCTGCCCAGTGTCACTGGAGGAGCACCCGTGCCCAGTGTCACTGGAGGAGTGCCCGTGCCCAGTGTCATTGGAGGAGACCCCGTGCCCCTGTGCCCAGCTTTACACAAGTTCTGTGGATCTAAACTCAGCTGGTGAGGTCTTCATGGTGAGCAGCTTACCCACTGAGCCATCTCCCAGCTTCAGGCTTTCATTCTTTAAGTGTAAATATGTCCTGTGAATAAAAGCAAAATCAAGATGACAACCCAAACAGGAAATAACAGATCACAAAAGGAAATACAGGAATTCCCCCAAATCACAAGAGTGTCCAGTAGCTTTAGCAAATTACAAATTAAAATCCCACGAAGCACCATTGCACCCAAGGGAATGGCTAAAATTAAAAAGTCCAACAGTATCAAGTGTTGGCAAGGATGTGGAACAACCACAGAGCTCTAAGCTTTGCTAATAAGACTGCAAATACAATGATTTGGGTACTGTTTCAATATATACATAACACTTATATGTATGCATACTTGTATATGTATTGTGTGCATATATGTATGTGCATATATAGAGATTTATTTCAATTATTTTAAAGTTATGTATATGCCTGTCTGTGTGTGGAATGTGTACATGACTGCAGTTGCTCATAGAGGCCAGGAGAGATCACCAGATCCCCTGGAACTGGAGTTACAGATAGTGTGAGCCACCACACGGATGCTGGGAACTGAACCTGGGCCTCTGCAAGAGCAGTCAGTGCTCTTAACCCCTGAGCCATCTCCCCTGCCCTTGAAACTTACTTTAAAAATCAAGCTCAGGGGCTGGAGATGGGTCAGTGGCTAGGAGTGCATATTGTTCTTCCTTTCGTAGAACAGTTCGTTTCCCAGCACTCACACCAGGTCACCAGTGCCCCCTTTAACTCCACCTCCAGGGATCAGATGCCCTTTTCTGGACTTCTTGGGAAACCACACACATGATGCATAAACATGCAGACAAACATACACACATAAAAATAATAAAAAAATTTAAAAACAACAAACATGGGTGCTGGTGGATTAGATCCATGGTAGAGTAATATTCAGGATTATGGGTTGGAGTCTTAGCAATGCAGAGAAATTTAAAATCAATAACAAAAAGTACTTACCTTTTGACTTAGCAAGTTCATGAATAAATATTTACCCAAGGAGCTGTCATTCATGAGCCTGGTGATCACAGGTGGGGAGTGGACCGGAAGCCTGCGTACTTACGGGTGGTGAGTGGATTCACAGCTTGCCAGTCATACCATGGAGTGTTGCTCAAAATAAAAAAGGAAGGAACTGTTGAAAATCACATTTTATAAAGTCATGTGACTTTACTCCTATAAAGTTCAAGAGTGAGCAACTCTAAAGTATGACCAAAGAAGTCAGAACAGAGGCTCTGCGTTTGGGAGCATGAAATCCCAGAAAGGAAATTTGGTGGCACTGAGATGCCATGATGGATTTTGTGCCTCTAGGAAGATATTGTACACAAACAACACATAAGACACCTGCACATTTCCTTCCTGATAAGAAACTTTCAGATGATCCACCCAGGCTTTGATTTTAGAGAGAGCCTAAGATAAAGAAGGTAAGACACCTGCCCAAGGTCACTCAGCAGGTTAGCGTAGGAATAACCTAGTCCCTCTCCCAAATCTGCCCTAGACCTGCCTTACCTACCTACCTATCAGAGGTCTCAGGACCCAAAAAGGAGACAGAAGAAGGACTGCCCCTCTGTCTGCTACAACGCAAGGCAGACAGGGAAGACCTGCGGCCATCTTGTCCTCCACTCCATGCCAGGTGAGGGTGGAGGGTCCCTGTGAGCACTGCAGCATGAGCAAGTACAGGGGGAGAGGCTGGTAGAAGGCGGGCTGCGGTGGGGAGGGTTGGCTGCTGAAGAGGCGGCCAAGCAGAGCCTCTGCGGACCCACTCGCCCCTAAATCACACGGCCCCATGAATAATAAATAAGAACCCTTGGATCCTTAATAGTAGTCGCATGTCTTATTAAACTAATATTTCACAAACTTTATTCTCCCTGTGGTTTGAGGTCGGGAACAAAGCCGTTGGGGGTGGGGGCGATGCTGAGGGCCAGGGAGGAGCATGGGGCCCACCAGCGGCGGCCGCTCAGTCAGTGTTCCCCCATGTCCGACCTTGCCTGGAGGGCCATAGGTATCCTGTTTGTTCTTTCAGCATTCAACCCGTGGTGACCAGGGTGACCAATGACCAAAGGCCGTCTTGGAGCCAGGCCCTGCATGGGGCACGGTTCCTCTGGAGGAGAGAGGCTGACAGTTCTGGAGAGCAACCAGTGCTGGGACACAGAGAGGGCTGAGCTGGGGGCAGGGGTGGCTGGGGGAACTTGGAGGAGCTGCGGAGATGGCTGCACAGGCTTTGAGGAAGGTAGGTCCAGCAAACTGAGGAGCAATCTCCTGTGTGCCAGGGACCACCAAACTGGGCTGTAGGATCCAGAGTAGAGTCCCACACACCTGCTGGGAAGCCTCTCTGTCTCTGCCACCTGCCAGGTGGCCTTGGGAAGACAAGGGCAAGTCCCTGAGATGACCCTGATATGTGAGGAATCAGAAAGGGCTCTGGAGACCCTGGGGAGCATTTAGCTCAGTGGTAGAGCACTGGTTTTTGGCTGTTCTGGTCAGAAGCAGGCAGTCTCCACCTTGCTAGCATTAGGGGACTATTTGGACAGGAAGGCACACACAGGTCCCCTAAATGATGTCTACTTCCATGCTTCCTCGTCCCCAACCACAGCCTGCTGACAGGTCTCTTTGGCTCACCTGGAGGCAGTGATGGATGTCCCTCATCCCAGCTCCACAGCCTCCAGTCTTTGCACAAAGCCTCAGCTCACCTCCTCCACAGTCCTTGTCCTTCTCTCAGCCAGCCCTAGCTCATCTCCTCCATGTGTCTGGTTGGTGCCAGACTCTGACAAGCCTGGTGGCTCTGGGCTGGACACTAGGATGCAACAAAAACCCAAGAGTGCATCTCCTCCAGCATCCTGAACACAGGACCTGCCTGCTAACCCCACCAACTGTTCCTAGCACAGATAGCTGTCCTGAGTTGGGCTGTCCTGATTCCATAGAGACAGGGCCTCCAGCTGTGGAGATCCATCCACTTCCCCATCTCCCTACAGGGTGTATGCCTTCCTCACCCATACTAAACTAATCAAGGTGGTGTCTCTGTCCCAAACCTGCTCTCAAGTGCTCCTCCTAGCCACACAGGTATAAGGTCTGAAGGCCTCTGAGCCCATCCACTCCCTACAGAAGTGGGATAGCCCCAGTCCCACGAGCAAGAGATTAGGTGCTTTTTTAACAGTTGCTTCCATTCATCCTTTATAAGATGGTTCCCAGGGTATGTGGCCATGACATCATCCTCTCAGCTCCACCCCCTTGGGTAACTAAAAAATGGGGAGACAAAACAAAATGTTAATTAGCTGCTGAGTTCAGGAATAGCAGTAGTCCTGGTTAACTTTACTAGCTCAATGAAGATTCTAGAATGGGACAGCAAGGAATGGCCCAGAAGCCCCTAAAAGGAAGCCATAATCCCAAGAGAGCAGCTGCCAAAAAGCCTCTATCAGATGGCCTGTGCTTTGACCTCCAGGGTAATCAACATATGAAGCCAAGAGGCCATGGGAGGTCTCTGGGAGCAAACTTTCACACAAAAGGAACATAAGAGATTGATGGGTACAGGGAACTACCAACATGATGTCCTAGGCCACTTGAGTTCTTACTCACTGGTGTGAGTGTGGGAGGGTCCCATAGGGTCAGGATAGGGTTGGGCTTGAGGGGAATGTTGAGCAATGTGGCTCAGAACCCTGACACAGGGCCATGTCAAGATCGCTGTAGGTTCTTAAACATGAGTCCCAGACATGAAGGAGAAACCTAGCCTACCCGGGGAGTGTCGGAAAAGGCAGTGTGAGTGTGAGTGTGAGTGTGTGTGTGTGTGTGTGTGTGTGTGAGAGTGTGTTTGTGTGTGAGTGTGTGTGTGTGTGAGTGTGTGTGTGTGAATGTGAGTGTGTTGTGAGAGAGAGAGAGAGAGAGAGAGAGAGAGAGAGAGAGAGAGAGAGAGAGTGTGTGTGTGTGTGTGTGTGTGTGTGTGTGGTGGTGGTGGTGGTGGAGATCCTGAGAGAAGAACCATACTGCAGCTTCCTCTGGTTCTATACACCTTGCACATAACTCTGGGACCCTAGAGGACACTGGGACCCTGTGCACAGTCACCTGATCAGTAGACAGCAGGATCAAGACACCATCCAGGGGACACAGAATATATGCCCTCCTCAGGTCAGCCTGCAGACTGGCCTTGGTATTCTTTTCCATCCAGGGAAGATGGCCAACATGAGAAAGGAGACAGCACCTGTCCCCTGTCCCCAGGTTTCCCAAAGTAAGCTCTGTGGATCCAGAGGGAAGGAGCAGTCCCCATCCCTGCCTCTTCCCAAGGCAGGATGACCAGCCAGACTGAAAGCATTGTCTACAATAGCCAAGCAAGGTGGCTACCTGATTAGCTCAGAAGGGGGCAATGGAGGGAGGGGCAAATTGGGGCTAAAGGGTAATTGTGAGAAAGGACATTCCCAGAATTAGGTTTCCTTGAGAGGGTAGTGAGCTCTTCAGCTTTAGAAATAACCAAGTTAAAGCTGGTGACTCTGTGTATGAGTATGGGGTGGGGGGTACACTAGAGGCCCTAACCCAGTCCCTGGTGGCCTTCCTTTCAGCCTTGAAAAATACCATCATGTCATGTTTCTACCCCTGGGAATGCCCTTCCCACCTTTTTAAGTCCAGGCCCAAATCACACCTCACCTCTTCAGCAGCCTCCCGAAGCCACTCAGCCTGCTGCTCTCGGCTCATTGCCCTGGCTTGCTTGAGCTAACTGGGCATTCCATCCACTCAGTAGAGTTAGAGTCACACGAAGGACGTGACTCCATCAGCACCACATCCATTGTTACACACTGACCTGCACACCCTGAGGCCTGGCACTGGGTCCCAAGTGCAGTGACGTTGATGGTTCATTCTTCCAGTTGGGCAGATGAGCGTCCCCTAGAAAGACAAAGTGAGCTGTTTAAGGTTATACATCAGGGTCCAGGAGATCCAAAGGCTCCCCCAGTGCACACAGGCCGGCGACTCTCCCAGGGCTGGAGAGATGATCCGGCACAGATTCTGTGCACGGGCCTCTCTGGGAGTGGCTGGCCTCCATTGCTCAAGTCCTCTTCCTTTGTCTCTGTCCTTGCTGTCCCCACCCTGGCTAGCCTCATTCTCTTCTGCCTTGTCTGTCTTTCATCCCTCTCCCACCCCATCTCTCCCCTTATGTCTTCTTGTCCCCACTGTTTCCTTCCTATGTCCTGTCTGCCAATCTGCCCTATATATCTTCCTTCTATTTCCCCCAGCTCCTACCACCTGGACCCACGGAGCCACATCTCTGCTACCCCTTGTCTTCTGGAGGCTCACATCACCAAAGCATCCTTTGTCTTTCCAGCTTGCTGGGACGCTGGCTCCCTCCTCCATTTATGAGCTAGTGTGTTAGTGGACAGAGTAGAGGATGGAGGCCGCTCACTAGTGACCCATCCTCACGGTCACCTCATTATTTATCACCAGGGACACCAGTGTTTCCATAAATTACCTCGACCTGGAGCTGCCCGCGCCAGAATCGATAGTGCCTCTTGCCTAATACCCAATTATTAATAACCATGGGGGAAGGGTGTCCAGACATGGCCAGACATGCCACTCTGGGCCCTCGTCTGGCAGGGGGAGAGAGCAGGCTGGGAGGGAGCTGTGATATGATTGCACCAGCTGCTAAGAGAAAGAGCTAGTATCATTCTTACATCCTCGCAAGGTTTGGGCCACTGAATCTGAGACCTAGTCCCACTTTGAGGTCTGAGGAGACAGGCAGAGCTGTTTCGGCATTACCAGGTGAGGATAAGGCACATAGCCACACACTGAAATCAGCTCTGTGGGGCCACTCAAGACCCCAGTGGCCAGGGTATCTCTTTCCAGGATGGGGGCCTGGGGTAGGCCCTGCTGCATGCCAGCTGGAGGCTGCCATCCCACTCTGTGCACTCGTGCAGTCAGTCCTACAGCTGCGGTGGAGAAGCCCCTGCCGTTGCGGGCGTCAGTGGCTGGAGGGAGGGGCCCAGAGAGAGGTGTGGATGGGGGAGAGAGGAACGGAATGTCTCAGGTGATTTGCAGCCAGTGAGGCCCTGAGAGTCAGAATCAGCACAGCTGTCTATGGAGGGTGGGGTCCAGGCGAGGGGAGACAGAATTCCAGGAATCCCGGCATTGGTGTAGACTGACATCCGGATATATACAACCTCAAGCTGTCCCCTCCTCTCTCCCAAAAACACATTTACCCCACACGTGCACATCAGGACCATGGTGTTTTTACACACCAAACACTCTCCCCCTGTGGGAGTCCTTCACTCATATAGTTACACAGATTCAAAGCCACACTCACTGTTAAAAAACACCACACAGACACAAATTCACATTCAGACATCCAAACATGCATGTGTACCAATGCACAAGACCCTTCCAGACTTTCCCATCTATAATTACAAACATAGGGCACCCTCGAATACCACCCAGCACACATACTCTTTTGTGCAAGCAGCATGCACACTACACAGCGGCCTCTGAAGGCATCTTGCAGGAGTTGGCTGGGGCTTCCTGTGCCTCCCAGAGCCCAGTTGGTGCCAACACTGCCACCGTGTGGCCACGGGCACACAGTGCTACAAGCCTAGACCACTAGGTCGTGGGAGGAGACTGGCAAAACCTCTCCCGTGTCCTCGGCCCGGCCCGGTCTCTCCATCTAGAGGGGCCCAGCTGCCTTTGGCCACTTCTAAGTGAGACTGGGTACAGTCCTGCAGAAACTGGGTTGGAAGTTATGGCAGTGAGTGCACCCAGCCTCGAACCCCTCTTTGTCCATGTCTCTGCTCCCCTTGACTAGGGCCTTCCCCCATGGTGACATAGACTGTGCTGAAGCACTTAAGGTCTCAAGTTCAATCAGACTTGAAGCTTCATTATCTGTTTATTCACTAATATTGACAGAAGACGCTGTCTGAATTTGGGTACAGTGCTGAGATAATACCACAGTGTGCATTGCAGACAGGTCCCATCACTCAACACTGAAGGGGTGTCGTGATGGGTCTATATTAGGTTAACCATCAGAAATTGCCCACTGTGTAATTTCAGAATGGTTAACTACTGTCAATTTCCTGACTTACCCTGATGATAAAGCTAAGTGTCGAAAGAAAGATCAGTGGAGCTCACCTGAGGAGGGCTAAGTCATGGAAGGCTTCCAGGAGAAGGTGTTTGAGCAGTGAGTGTGGAAAGGTCTTGAGGTGAGAAGGCTTGCATGTGAAGATCAAATTACCGCCAAGAACCAAGAAGCAGAGGGCATGATAAAGATGAAAGAATAGGGGATGTAGGCCATCCAGACAGGGCCTGAAGCACACTGGGTTGGGAACTTTGAAAAGCTCAGTCTAACTGCATGGTGGCAAAGTCACAGGGGAAGGGGGACTTTGACCACTACTGAGAGGTGAATGTACACCAACTATCCCCGCACTCACTTTGCTCCAGGCTGGTGACTCATGCGTGAACGCCAAAGAACTTCAACTGTCCTGCACAATAGCTGGGGAATGACTTCACTGTGAGATATCAGTTTGATGAAATACTATGCAGCAATTAAAATTGTAGCAGCATCATGTGTTTGTTGGTGTGGAATGTTGGACAGGCTTTGTTAAACAAAGAACATAAAACAGGGCACTTCCTATGTGGGATGCTCAGGAGGCACTGGCAGCAAATCCAGCAGCAGCAGCCCCTGTGAGCATGGGAGCTCAAGATCATCTGGCACAACACAGCAAGGTCCCAGGCCCAAAATAAAACAACCCCACCCAAGCATAGTGCTCACAGGCTCTCCTTTTATAATGTAAGCCCTCCTCATCCTGTCCTTTTCTTTCTTCCTTGCTTGGTACATGATGTCTGTGAGTGTGGGTGTACACACACCTGTGTGGAAGTCAGATGACAATGCTTAGAAGTTAGTTCCCTCACCCACTTGAGTCAGGGGGGTCTCACTTCTGCTACTGTACTGAGTAATCAAGGCTTAGCTGACCTTAGAGTTTCTAGCCGATTCTATTGTCTTTATTTTCTCTCCTACTATGGGAGCTCTGGGAGTACAGGTGCTTACCACAGCATCTGGATTTTCCCATGAGTTCTGGGGTTGAACTTGGAGCTCAGTTTCAGGTTGCCAGTGCTTATGAGTCTTTTTCTGTCCCACTAGCCAGCTCCCAAATAACTACATGGAGACTTATTTATTATGAAAGCTCTTACAAAACACATGAACACAATTATATTAATCTACATTTTGCCTTGTGGATTTTTACCTTTCTTTCATTTTGTATGACTGACTCCCTCCATGTTGCATTGGAATCTGACACTTGCCTAGTTCCATCTCCTTCTTTTCTCTCTGCCGGGAAGTGTCCCCTATATCTCCTGCCTAGCTGTTGGACATTCAGCTCTTTATTAAACTGATCATGGTAATATATCTTCACACAGCATACAAGCATCCCACATCAAGGGCTCGTACTTTCTGTGCAGTCTCATGTCATAATGCAATTCCTCTCTCTTTTGGAGCTGTGCAGTTAAGCCTCAGGTGCAAGCTACAATCTGTTACCCTAGAATCACTGGGGGGGGAAGCATCATATACATATTACATTTCACAACTATGAAAAATTCCAGAGAGACATAAGCTCTGGAATTTACATGACATTTACACTTATTTACCGTGGCTGGGCTGGGGATGTGGTTCGGTTGGTAAACTGCTTGCCTAACAGCCTAACGACGTCCTGGGTTTGATCCCAAGCACTCCCTTAAACAAGGGGTGAAGGTACCTGCTTAAAATCCCAACATCTGAGAGGTGGCAGCAAGGGCAGGATCAGAAATCCAAGGTCATTCTTGGCTATAGAGTAAGTTTGAGACCAGACTGAGCTACATGAAACCTGCCTTAAAAACAATACAAAATTCAACATATTAGTTTAAGGTGATTTTTTGCTTTCTTTTTAAAAGAAAGAGTGCTGTCCATGTTTTACAAACTGAGAACACATCATTTTTATAACCAGAAAGATAAAATACACCCTATCTCTATATTATAAAACAAATCAAAGTCTCAGATTGAAAACTAGAAGTCAAGTCTCCCTGTCCCCAGCATGGCCCATGTCTGAGGCCCTTTAGGTCAGGGACAGGGAAGGCTGGCCTCCCAAGACAGGAAGGATTGGGATGAGTGGAGACCAGGCAGGAGTGGGACCTGAGGCAGTCCCCCAGAGCTAAAGTGGGTGACAGGAGTAGAGACAGAGGGCAGTAGGGCTGGCAGTTAGCATAGGGACATTGGCTGACAATGACTGAGAATTTTCCATATGCAGAAACTGTTCAGAGTGTTCTATAAACTGTCCTTATTGCTACCAGCTAAACTGTCCCCTACTGCAACTTGTGTGCAGACATCTGGACTCTTAACTTCTCAGGATGGGACTGTAACTATATTCAACACCTTTAAAGTTTAACATTTACATAAGGCCTTTAACATAAGGCCATTGGGGTGTTGCCTAATACAATATCATTGTCTTGCTATGAAAACAAGGTAAGGACATATACAGAAGAGGGCTGTGGGAGACACTGGGAAGGGACATAGCTAGTCACAGCCATAGGGAGAGGACTCAGAAGGAACTGTCTACACTGACTGTTCTCAGACCTGCAGCCTCCAGGATATTGAGGCACAGTCGTCTTGTTGAAGACACTTGTGTGTTCCATTGTCATGACAAACTGGCCTGCTTCATTTTCTCACAAGGACTCTATGGGACTGGCATCTCAGCTATCTTTGGCAGGGTGACAAGCTTCCCAACTGTTATGCTGATGATGGCTCCGAGAATTTATTGTGCTCAAGGCTCCATGTCAGTTTCGTGGGGTGTCCCCTGGAGTAGACCTCTATTGACATGATGCATTCCTACAGTCAGCAGGTTGGCACAGACTGCACAGGACATCTGTGATGGGCTTTCTTTGGGTTTGGCCACTAGATCCCAAGAGAGGGACCCTCAAGGAGCCAAACAAAAGTGCATGGCATTTTGTGATCTAATTGTAAGCATTTATAATCTAGGCAATAACCAAAGTCCACTAGAGTCTAGGAGGGAACATAGCCTCCACCACCTGACAGGAAGAGTACCTGGGGGTCAACATTGGGACTGCTGTCCTTGAGGAAGGCCCATCTGTAACAGTGAGTGGACACCTCCATCATCACTGCTGCACAGATGAGGAAATGAAGGTAATGAGAACATGAAAGGCAGGTTCAGATGCTGTAGCTGTCAGTCACAGTAATGGGCATAGTGGTGCTGGGCCAGGAAAGACCTTGAATAGCAACTTCAAGGTTTAGGCTTAAAGTGGGCAGGTATTAGGAAGATACTGTGTATGTGCGTGTCTGTCTGTGTGTTTAGTCCAGAGCTCTGCCTTGGGTGTGTCTTTCCTCAGAAACTATCCATCTTGGTTTATTAAAGTCTTTTCAAATGTGTCTATTTATCTAGTTATTGTGGAGAGAGGATGCTCGAGTGCCATGGCCTGGGTGTTGAGATCAGAGAACAAGTTTCAGAAGTCAGTTCTCTGCTTCCACCATGTGGATCCTGGGGGTCGAATTCAGATCAGCAAGCTTGCAAGCAAACACCTTTATCTGCTGAGCCATCTGGCTGGCTTACACCTTGCTTATTGAGACAAGGCAGATCATTGACCTAGAGCTCACTAATTAGGTGTCTTAGTCACTGCTCTATTGCTGTGAAGAGACACTATGATCAAGGAAACTCATAAGAGAAAGCATTTAATTGGGGACTTGTTTACAGTTTCAGAGGTTGGCACTGGAGCAGTAGCTGGAGCTACATCCCAATCTGCAGGCAAAGAGAGAGAGAAAAATAGAGGAAAGAGAGAGAGAGAGAGAGAGAGAGAGAGAGAGAGAGAGAGAGAGAGAGAGAGAGAGAGAGAGAGGCAGAGACAGAAACAGACAGACAGACACTGGACCTGGTGGGGACTTCTGAAACCTCAAAGCTACACCCCCAGTGACATATTTCCTCCAACAAGAGCACACCTCCTAATCCTTTCAAATAGTGCCACTCTCTGAGGACAAAACATCCAAACATATGAGCCTGTGGGGACCACTCTAATTCAAACCACCGCTGTAGGTTACTGGCCGGCCAGCGAACCCCAGGGATCTCCCTGCATCTTTCCAGTGCTGTCATGGCGGCCATGCCTAGCTTTTGTTTTCATCCTGGATTTTGAACTCAGGGAACCATGCTTTGGTAGCCAACATTTAACCACTGAGTCCTCTCCTCAGCTCAGTCACTGAACTGAGGCAAAGTGATATCATCAGACCTGTGCTCAAGGACAATCACCTGGCTGTAGAACAGTAAAGAAGGAGAAGGACAGGGAGCGGACTGGAACCCCAGGGCTGGTGGTGGTGGTGAGCCCAGTCCAGCGTAGTGCTTGAGGTTCTTCTTCATGGTGCCTGGTGCTGGTCTCACTCTCCGCTGGCCAGCTGAAGCCCTCAACCCTAAGGTCTACAGTCTCACAATGGCCTTGCCAGATGCTCTATTTTCAGGCCATGTGGCGGGGGCTGTGTCAGGCCCTGCCACCAGCTCTCATCACATGCTGGGTTTGGTTTGGCTGCGCAAAGCTTCCACAGAAGACATGTGTCTTTAGTGATTGTTGAATGAACAAGTGAGTGGCTGGATGAGTTAATGAATGAGAGAATTTGTAAATGAGTGAGTGGACTGATGAATGAGTGAACTAGCAAATGGGTACATGAAGTAATGAATGGGTGAGTGAATTAATGGTAGGCAAGGCATAAAAGAAAACCGTATGAACAAACCCAGAAAGCAAAGGCAAGCGGAACTTAACATTAAACTACAGGGAATGACAGGTTTGGTTGGGGGTTCCTCTTGAGTAATTACTAGAAGATGGGGAGCTGTGAGTTTGAGACACCTCCACAAGTGAGCGGCAAAGAAAAGAAAAAGGCAAATGAACTGAACCCTCAGTGGAAGTAATAGGTGTCCATCATGGCTCTTCACCAATGAGCCAAATAGCAACCAGCCCAGAAGGCAAGTGTGACCCTTAAATATGCCTGGATGGGAATCCACATGCCATGAGTGTCAGCTTTATCACCATCAGTGCCCTAGTTCATTTGCAGAGATTTAGTTTTCTCAGCTGCAAAGAGGGGTTGAGACCACAAGGAGTGTGGTGGACCCTAAGGTATTTGGTGCACAGCACCAGCCACCGGACCTCTGGCTTGGGAGCAGGACCTCGGAGGCCCCTAGTGGTGGCCTAGGTTTGGGCGAGTAGTGGCTTGTGTCTCTCCTCCCCTACCAGCCTGTGAGCTCATAATGGGCCAGTTTTGTGCTCCAAGTCAGCCAGCCACGTTGGATTGGAGCAACTGGAGGTCAGGTGCATTGTGGGAAATTTGTTTGCTATAGGGCTTTCCACACCAAGGAGTGGCTGAGGTATCTAGACACCAGCCTGAACGCCTGGTTTCATAGACTGGCCAGAGCCAGCCAGGCCCACAGGAACCCAAGAGAAAACAGTCTGAGAGAGGATGCCTGAGTTGAAAGAACATCTACAATATGTGCCCTTCTAACAGCTGGGGAAACTGAGGCTCAAAAACATTACACCAAGCAAAGGTTTTGAGCCCAGGCCTCCCTGACACCCACCTCCCCCAATTATACTCTTGTTCCATTTCTGGGGTTGCTTTGAGGAGGAGAAAGAGGGAACATTGAGCAGGTAGAGGGGACTCACTCTGATAGTGGCCTTTTGGAAACAGAAAGGCACCATGCCCTTCCTGGGTCCCTGACCTTGTTCTCCCTGTTTCCTCAGAGCCTCCAAGGACTGTCCATTCTGGACTCACTGCCCTGAGCAGCCTGTCCTGAAGGAAAGCAAAAATAAGGCAGGGCCTTCCACTGCCATGTGCCCTGAGTGCCCGTGTGGCTGAGGATCACTGGACCTCCAGTTAGATGGAAGCAGCTGGGAGACTCTTAAAGAGTGACTATGAGGGAGGAAGAGAAGCAAAGATGACCCACCTTCCACCTGGGACGATTTACTCAGTGCTAGGGAAGGAAATCACTTTCCAGTCTTCCAAGTGCAAGGCTCGGCTCTGGCTTCTGTGATCAGCTCTCCTGCTTTGTGAGTGTGTACACATGCATGTGCAGGTGTGTGTATAGTGCATGTGAGTACATGACAGCCAGAGGTTGATATCAGATACCTTCCCCAATTGTTCTTCACTTTACTTTGAGACAAGGTCTCCCACTGAACTCAGAGCTCACTGGTCAGCAAGTCCTGGGGAGGCTCCTGCTCCTACCTCTCCATCGCTGAGAGTACCTGGCTTTTTGCACAGCTGGTGAGGATCTACACTTAGGGTCTTGTGCTTGAATGGCAAGAACTTGACCAACTTAGCCATCTTCCAAGCTTGCCAGCCTTCATCATTAATTTCCAGTCATTGCCCTGAAGCTGAGGTCCCCGTGGGTCACCATTTGGCCCTCTGCTGCCTGGTCGAAGCAGAGAACTCCTATGGTGCCAGCAAGATGAGCTGTACTTCCCTCTGTCTATGGGCAGCCCGGAAGCCTCAGCCTTGCCCACACTCTCTCCAGCTGGCTCAACTCAAGGCCAGGCTCACACAGCTCTTTGGACACTGATTTGAACAGCTCCCCACCCGGCACCCTGGCCTTTAGCCAGGCCAGGCCCACAAACATCCCCAGGACTTCCCCTGACCCAATTCAGTTTGTACAAAACC
Organism: Cricetiscus sungorus; assembly: GCA_030556225.1. Taxonomy (NCBI): domain Eukaryota; kingdom Metazoa; phylum Chordata; class Mammalia; order Rodentia; family Cricetidae; genus Cricetiscus; species Cricetiscus sungorus. The sequence continues at coordinate 7,650,032 of JANBXA010000132.1, forward strand.
CCCCAGCCCCTCCTTTTCCCAAAGCCTGGGCTTGCGGTTCTGTTGTATTTGACATTCACCCTGTAGCCCAGCCTCCCAGGACCCCCCACAGCCCTGCCTGGGGACCCAGCCTGAGTTCCAGCTGGCTGGTGAACCCAGCCAAGCATCACAGCTCCCGCGACATCCCTGAGTGACAGGAAACAACTCGCTCCTTCCAAGAGGCGACGCTCTGACAAACACTCACTAGGAAATAATAAAGTGGCGAAATAATTCTGCCTCGGACACACTTACCAGAGCAGAAAGCGTCTGCGGAGGAGACAACATCTCGTACCATCTATCTTCCTTAAATCCCCACGCTGTGACAAAGTGGAGGGCAAAATCATGATGAATGATCGGACACATTTAGCCAGTACCTGTGCTCTGTAACGAGCGTGGCCCAGGAAAGGGGCGCTAATGAAGATCTGTGCCCCCGCCCCAATCCGGCCTCGTTGCAAAACAAGTCTTTATTAGGGAATTGGCGCCTGCTCTTCCTACCACGCAGACTGGAGGTGTGAAGGGTGACATGAATTAACTGCAGCCCCTGCGGGGTCAGCCCGGGCCCTCGCTGGCGGTACAGAGACTGACGGGTTCGGCTCCCACCACCATCCACCGTCTGCTTGACAAGGCGCCAGTTGCCTTCCATCCTGCAGGAACACGCCTCGGTTTTGTTCCTACTCGGCCCGCCATCATTTATTCTGCCGCCTCATTTGAATATGATGGATACTGAAGTCCTTTATTTGTTCACAACAACCAAATAATTGTAGATCCGTGGGCTTCGGGGCAATTAATCACATTTTTCCCTCCACCAATCCACTAGGAACATGACATTGAACAATAAAGTACATTAACCTCTGCTTTGCACAAAACTTTGCTTATTTAAACCCCGCAAGGTTATTTGTTTTCTTTCTTGCCAGGCCCCTGCCGCAAGCCAGGGAGAGGGCTTGAGGGAGGAGGTACACCCCACACTAGCTACTGCTCCACCTGTCCCAGCCCAGCTCAGCCAGGGAGGAGCCTGGGGTTGGAAAACAAAACACAAAAAATGTGTGGCTTGGGAACTATCTGGGTATCTACTGGGGCAGGGTTTGCAGCAGCTGTGTGTGTGTGTGTGTGTGTGTGTGTGTGTGTGATAGAGAGAGAGAGAGAGAGAGAGAGAGAGAGAGAGAGAGAGAGAGAGAGAGAGAGAGAGAGAGAGAGAGAGAGCAGGCACACTTGTATTATTGTTCTACATGATGGAATTCATGTACATATGTGTTTGTGTATATCTTCTCTCAGAATAGAAGTGTGTGTTCACCTATGAGCATACAGTGTGTAATTTGTATACCAATGTGTGTGTGGGAGGGGAGCATTCCTGTGTGTGCATGTGTGGTTGTTTTAAATTATGTTTGAAAATTCTTCCACAGTCCCCTGATCAAGAGATCTATGTCTTCTTCTCCTTGAGTGTGGGTGGGTGAGACTCACTTGTGTGTGTGCCCAAAATGTCATCGTGGTATTTCAGGTAAGTCACAGAGGTCATGCAGTCCCTGACTTTTTCATGGAACAGTTGTTATTAGAGTAAGCTCAGAGACCACCATATGAGAGGGTCCTAGAGAGAGCACACCAAAATCTAAGATAAGGGGGAGGGAGGGAGGAAGAGAGAGAGAGAGAGAGAGAGAGAGAGAGAGAGAGAGAGAGAGAGAGAGAGAGAGAGAAATCTGATGAGTGCCCAGTCATTTAAGCCAGCCCCATTTAGCTGCTAGATAGGTAAGGGAAGATGTTTTTAAACATGATTCTCTAAGAGGAAGCTCTGGGTGCTATGAATTCTGAGCCCACAGGGCTCATGAGCATGTGGGGTAACCTTGTTTTATCACCAAGACCAGAGTGATTTTCTAAGCAGCAACACAGGATAAGTAAAAAAATCTTTGCATGTAGATGCATATGTGTGGCACATGTGCCTGTGTGTGCACGTGTACATCTGTTCATGAGTGCATGTCTTTATGTTCATGCATGTGTGAATGTTCATTTGCAAGCGTATTTCCATGTAGCACAAACTTGTGTGTATAGCCATGTGGCTTATACCCGTGTGTGTGAACATGTACATGTGCAATGTGTGTTTCTGAGGCATTTTCTCAGTCTTCTACTCAGAACCTCAAAGAGCACACCTATGCCAGTCAGTCAGAGAACAAAGCCAAAACCAGTTTCTCGTGGGACTTGAATTCCAAAAGATAGACAGACAGACAGAAAGACAGAAAAAAGTGACAGACTTAAGAAAAAGTCTAACTACTACATGGTTTGCAAACTAGAGCTAAATGAGGAGTTTGGGAAGCTGGGGACTAGGGATGAGTCACAGTTGTCCATGAGTTAACCAGGGTGAGCCCTTGCGATGACTGTCATGGTTCATTTCCATTGCCAATCTGACTGAATCACCTAAGGGACGCACCTTTGGGTGCCTCTATGATGGTGCTCCAGAGAGGTTTGACTAAAGTAGAAGACTCATCCTGAAAAGGGGCAGTGCCACCCCGTGGGCCAGGGCTCCTGCGGAATGGAATGGCCAGCTACACCTGGGCATTCATCTCTCTGCCTCTGACTGAGCAGAAATATGATCAATCACCTCACAGCTCTGCCACCATGGCAGACTGCACTCTTAAACCAGGAGCCAAACTGAACCCTTCCTTCCATCCCTAAGGTGCTTTGTCTGGTACTCCATCACAGCAAGGAGAAAAGTGATGAAGCAATGGCATTGGAGAAATCCTTGGAAACTATGAACTAATGCCATGGGGATTGCTATGGGCTCCTCCAGCGACCCCATCCCAATTATGTTAAGAGCCAACACCTGTTCCCTATTGGGGAACAGGGCCATTACATATGTAATTGATTAACAGAAGGCCATCCCAGAGTCTTGAGGCTCTCACTGGACTGTGACAGGTGGCTGGTGTCTTCTTTATGAAAATAGCCAGAGGGACACACAGAGGAAAAGGTCACATGAAGATAATGACAGAGATCGGAGTGAGAGGTCTACAAACCACAAGCTACTGGGGGTGCTTTGAAAATACCAGCAGCAGGAGAGAGGGGAGACTCCCCGCAGACGCCCCCCTACCCCCAGCCAATCTGTGCCTAAGAACAGACTCCGAGGGTAGGCAGAGTATGGGGAGAAATCAGAACTGGGCATGGTGGCACATGTCTGTAATCCTAGTTTGAGTTCAAAGTCAGGTATGTTCTGGGCTACATAAGCCTCTGTCTCCAAAAGGCAAAACAAAAATAAGGTTCCTGAAATAATCTTGCCATTGGCAACAGTGCTACAGACCCTGCAGAGTGGAAAGGGTGGAAAGAGGTTGACTACAGCTGTTGAGGGGTAGTCGATACAAGGTTTCTCTGAGCCTTGAACTCAGAGATCTGGCTTCTGCTTTCAGATTGTTGTAATTAAAGGTGTACAACACCGTGCCCTGAGACTCAGCTCTCTGAAGCAGGTTTTTCTGGTAGACTAGACTATGAGGGAGAAGTCACCGATAACACTGATACTGGGGATCTGAAAGGAAGGAGTGGTGATCCCAGAAGGGGGAAATGTGGCAGCTTTAGGGTGGGAGACAGCCGGTGTGTGTGCCACCTGCAGGTTTTTTGTTTGTTTGTTTTGTTTTGTGTACCTTCAGGAAGTCATGTGAGCTTGCAGGCCATCCTGTACACTCACATATTGTGAGGGTGAGGGTCTATAAAGATATTTGGATGTGCCATGGGGCTCGTATGGGTCTGTGGCTTTCATAAGTGTCATAAGTGTCTGTGGGTAAGCATTTTATTTTTGTTTTGCTTGGTTTTTTTTTTTGTGCTCATTGGTGTTCTGCATGTATGTATGTGTGAAGATATCAGAGCCTTGAAACTGGAGTTACAGATAAGTGTGAGCTGCCATATGGGTGCTGGGAATTAAACTCAGATTCTCTGGAAGAACAGTCAGTGCTTTTGACTGCTGATCCATCTCTCCAACCTGCATTTTGGTTTTTCAGAGTCAGATTCTTCTCTCTCTCTCTCTCTCTCTCTCTCTCTCTCTCTCTCTCTCTCTCTCTCTCTCTCTCTCTCTCTCTCCCTCACTCTGTCTGTCTCTCTCTCTCTGTCTCTTTGTCTCTGTGTCTCTGTCTCTGTCTCTCTCCCTCACTCTGTCTCTCTCTGTCTCTGTCTCTTTGTCTCTGTCTCTGTCTCTGTCTCTGTCTCTGTCTCTGTCTCTCTCTCTCTCTGTGTGTGTGTGTGTGTGTGTGTGTGTGTGTGTGTGTGTGGTGTGAAGTACTGTGAAGGAACATTTAGGGACAGCTAGTTTCCTGCAAAAGGGCTTGTCTGGTGGGTGAGGAGAAGTGGTTGGCATAGAAACTGCTGTTCCAAAGAAGTTCTTAGAATCCTCATCCCAGGGCAGAGAAAACCTGGCCTTCCAGGCTCTCAAGGAGAAGTGGGTTCTGGAAGTGGTAGGCATCCCACAGATGGGGCCTGAGTGCCAGCTGCATCAGGGGATTAGCCAAGTGATTGCACATGTCCACAGGTGTGATACTGGCTTGCCTTCAAAGAATGCATCACCAAGAAATAGTTATTTGGAAAAACTCCCCCCTGATAGTGCTCAATTCTAGTAAGAACTGACAAAGCCACCCTTTGTGGAGACCAGAGAAGTCATCAGATGCACCCTGCAGATCACATGTGGCCCTAGTGTCTGGTTCATGAGATTTCCTTCCTTCCCACCAGGTAGAATAGAAGCTACCCTGATACTGCTCTGGGGACCTCACCCCCACAAGGTGATCTTCCCTTTCACAATCACAGTGGCCTTGGTTCCTGCTTTCATGTGTGACATGCCACCAGTGCTACAAAAGACTACAAGCCTTGGACACAGGGCATATTGTCATGGACTTGGTGAATAGATTCTTTTGTTTGTTTGAGAAAGAAGCTAACAGGATCTCAAGCATCCCAGCTGGCCTTGAACTTGCTGAAGATGACCTTGAACTCCTGGTCCTCCCACTTCTACCTCCTTAGTGCTGATATTACAGGAGGTAGAAGTGTGTGTCACCACACCCGGTTCCTGCTGTGCTGAAGATTAAGGGCTTCATGCTTAGCAAGCTCTTTACAACAACTGTGATCCCAGCCACACACTTTGTTCTATTGCAATAGAACAAAGGGGGATCTGAAACAGAAAACAGTTATCTATGATTTTGCCCTCCCGTATACTAATTCTCCCATGCTGGGCCATGAAATAGTCCAAAGAATAGTCTAGACTATCTCTACACTGCATAGAACACCCATCCTACTAGTAAGTTGATGATATCATGCTGGTCTGGGTAACCTCAATCCTGCCAGTTCCTTGGGGGTCAGTGAAGACACAGACACACACGGCCAACGATGTGCACATGTGCTAATAATTCATGCCAGCAGAAAACTGCCACACTGCCATTTTCTTGCTTTTCAGTTGTCTTTCTGCTGGCTAGATCTCTCTGTGTGGTCTGTCGTCACAGGTTAGTGGGGTCACTCCAGGTTGTACCTGTCTGCTCTCCAACAAACTAACACCAGCCTTGTAGATTTCCCTTTGGGTCCTCTGAATCCTTATGTGCATAATTTGCATAAGAAGTGTGGGATCACACACACACACACACACACACACACACACACACACACACACACACACAGTCCTTACCAATTTACACTCCCATCAGCCCCGTGTGAGGAACCCTAGTTCCCTCGGTTTTGCATTAATTGGTATTTCCAGGCTGTGGAGTTTTTGCCAGTCTGAAGGTGCAAAGAGACGTCTGGTTTTAATTTGCATTCCTTGGACTGTTAATGAGTTTGAGCATCACTTCAACTGCTCATTAGCTTTTGGGGTTTCCTTTTCTGTAAATTGCCTGTCATGCCGCTTGCCCATTTTTCTGCTGGACCCTGATGTCCTCTCCTCGTCCCTTAGCTGAGTTCTTTTTGTGTTTTAGGTGTGAATCCCCGTCAGCTTTAGATTTTGAAAAAAATAAAAAAAAAAATCCTATTCCTATCATCTGACTCTTAATTGGCCCATGTTATTTCTTTGTTAAGTAGGATTTCTTCATTTTGATGTAATCAACTTCAGGGTCACAGTGTGTGCTTTTAAAGTTGGGGGAATAAGCAGTTTCCTTCCCCTCTGTCTGCAGATGTACTCCCTTCTTTTCCCTACTAACCATGCATTTTTAACATTCACATTTAAATCTGTAATGTGTTCAAAGGTTTCCTTATCCACAAGGCTAAACATTGATCTGGTTATAATTTTCTCAGGAGATTAAACTCTGTGCAAAAGAACCCATCCTCCCACTAATTTCCTTTATTCATATTCCATACCTGTGTGACATGGATATATTCTCCAGTTTTCTGTTTGGTTTCATTTTCTGTATTTGCAAATTCATATGCCAATGTTGGTTATTTGTTTTGATGAGAGGAAGGGAGAGATGCGGGGGGAAGGGGAAGCCAGAGGACATCAACTATCACGCCCCAGGAATGCTATCCACTCTTCTGAAACAGAGTGTCTCATTAGCCTGGAACTCACAGATTAGACTGTGAGTTAGGCTGGCCAGTGAGCCTCGGGGGTCCTCCTGTATCCATCTCTCCAGCACTGGGATTACAAGCATGTGCTACCACACCCTCATGTGAATTCTGGTGATTGGATTTGTGAAGTGAGTATTTTACTGATTGGGTTATCACCCAATCCCCACAATTTTAATATTGTGGCTCTATATTCCCTTCTTCATCTTTTAAATTTAGTTCTTTGCTAACTTTTGGTGGATTTATTTATTTTTTTTGGGGGGGTGGATCCAGCAAGTACCCTTTTATACAGCTGTCACTATGAGACTGATTCACTGAATTTATGAGTCTTGAGAGAGCTGACCTAGTCATCTACTTAGCCAGGGCTGTAAATTTATTCACACTTGAAAGTTCAAGTCCTAGAGGTCTTATATAGCTTAATTCTCAAATACTTGTGCCACCCTCCCTTTGTAGTGGGATGATGGTGATTGTATTCATTGCATTTTTTAAAGAATTTCTTTTATCGTGATTTCTTTACAATTGCATATCATATCAATCACTTTTTAGTTTGACTTCCTATTTGGTTGTTGCTGTAGAACTTTGTAAGGTGATTTTGTATCTGGGACCCTCACTGCATCCTCACACTTATTTTAACAGCTCATCTATGTCTTACCTGCACCCATTGAGATTAAAATCATGTGAATACTTAATGATAGTTATAGGCTATCCCTTCCGGACCTCATAATCTTCCCACATTCCTCACAATATTAGTAATATCTCTAATACCATACTGTCTTAGTTAGTATTTCTATTGTTCTGACAAAACATGACCAAAAAGCAAGTTGGGGAGGAAAGGGTTTATTTGGTTTACACTTCCATATTACTGTTCATCACTGAAGGAAATCAGGACAGGAACTCAAACAGGGCTGGATCCCAGAGGCAGGAGTGATGCAGAGGCCATGAAGGGGAGCTGCTTCCTGGCTTGCTTACAGTTTCAGAGATTCAATTGGGGAGCATGGTGATGTGCAGGCAGACTTGGTACTGGAGAGATGTTGAGAGCCCCACGTCTTGCAGGCAACAGGAAGTCAACTGGCACACTAGGTGGTACCCTGAGCATAGGAAACCTCAAAGCCCACCCCCACAGTGACACACTTCCCCCAAAAGGCCATACCCACTCCAACAAAGCCACACCTAATAGTGGCACTCCCTATGAGATTATGGTAGCCAATTACACATATCAATCAATCAATCAATCAATCATTATTAAGGGATACTGAGGTCTTAAAATTATCTCAAGTGTATCTGCTATGTGTATCACTTGCCTTGAATTATATAAACTTTTTCAAGTTGGGTATGTCTTTCTACTTCAACTTTCAATTTTAATTTTTGCATTTATTTATTTAGTGTGTGTTTAGATCAGAAGATAACTCTTGGGAGTCAGTTCTCCCATGCACCATGAGGGTCCCAGGGACTGAACTCAAATGCTTGGACTTGACAGCAGGTGCCTTTACTCACTCAACCATCTTGCCAGCTCTTATTTTTTATCATAAAGAAGTATTGAACTAGCCAGATGGTGGTGGCACAAGCCTTTAGTTCCAGCACTTGAGAGGTGAAGGTAGAAGATCTCTGTAAGCTCAATGCCAGCCTGGTTTACAGAATGAGTTCCAGGACCGCCAGGGCTGCACAGAGAAACCCTGTCTTGGTAAACAAAACAAAAAAGGTACTGAACATTGATTGCCAAATGCTTTTTTCTACATCTTCTGATTATTGAGGTTATCATGTTCTTCTTTTATTCCCTCTATTAATGTGCTGATATAAGTAGAGTTTTTTCTGATGTTGGATATCCTTTCATTCCTTTAATATAATATATTAGTATATATATATATGTGTGTGTGTGTATACATACATACATACATACATACATACATACATTAAATATAGTACAAATTACCAGATTTGTTCAGCAAAATATTTTAAAGATTTTTGATTCTATATCTATAAGCAAAGTTGGTCTACAATTTTCCTGTTTTGCATAGCTCCTGTCTGGCTTTGAAATCAAGAGTAGATTAATCTTTTCAAAACCATCAGGGCAGATTCCCATAGTTTTTATTTTCCTTTGAAGGGAGAATATCAAAGGTGATTTCTTTCCCCAAAACAGAGGAAAAGTACACCAAATGAAAATGGCAATTAGAAAATAAACGCTAGTAGAGGAACAATGATAACAATTGCAAGTAATACTTGGCTCAACTTCAAAGCAAAAAACTAGAAGAAATTGAAACTTTAGTTATAAAAAGATTATCAAAACTGACTTCAGAAGAGAAAGAAATGATAAACAGATGTGTTACCACAGAAGAAACACAAAGTGTGTTGTAGATTTCTCTACAGTTTCAAAAAAAAAAAAAAATTCATTCTAGACAATCTCCAAGGGAATTCTACATATTTTTAAGGGGCAAGTAATCCCAGCACTACATAAACTGTCCCAGCATCTACATTTTAGATTATTTTACTTGCACAAAGTTATTTGATCCTGGGTCTTGACCAAGACTGACCGCACATACAAATTCATATCAGATATATTTACGAATATAATAGGAGCCCAAATTAAAACAGCAAGGGCCTGGAGAGCTGGCTCTGTGGCTAACAGTACTTACTGTCTGGCAGAGAACTGAGGCTCTCTTTCCCATCACCCACATGCGGGCTCACAACCCACTACTGCTGTCTCTTCCAGCCTCTGAGGGTACTGCATGCGTGTGGGTGCACAGACAGACAAACAGACATAAACACGATAGTGCCGCACTTACAATCCAAGTAAGAAAAAGCCACTGTGCGGGAAAGAACATCCTGCATCTCCCAAGAAAGACTCAATGTGTCAAGATCAGGTTGTCACATGGATTTTGAGAGTCAAGCAGGAACCACAGCACCAGCCAGCGCAGCCCTGTGCCCCACAGGACATGGCCAGGAGGTAGACCCGTGCTCACATTTGCCGTCTCTCACCATTGATGCATATTTGAAAATTTTCACAGTAAAAAGCTGGGGAAATATCTATTAATATAATTCATCACATTAATAGGTCTAAAGAGAATGATCCGAGGACATTTCCACAAACCCTGAGAAAGCATTTGACACAATTCAATAACTATTCTTAATTTTTAAAGCATTTAATAAAACAGGAAAGGATAGTTATTTCTTTAACATATGAAATAGATTCATCTCTTTCTACAAGCTGGGTTGATGTTTAGTTGATATTTTTATTAGTAAAAAATAATTTATGCTTAGTGCTTAATGGGAAAAACACTAAAAGCATTTCCATTAAAGTCAGAATAAAACAAAATTTCCAATATCAGTCCATTGGGCTATTATTTAGCATTGTTCTCAAGAAATCACCAGTGTAATTAAAGAAAGACATTACAGGAATAAAAATAAAAAAGGTGGGGGTGTTAAATTATCTTTATCTGCAGACAATATGACTGTCTAGCTGTGATACAGAAGGACCAAACTGAAAAACTATTATAAACTATAAAATTGTCCAAGAGCATGATAAGCTATTAAATTAAAATAACCAACCCCCCAAATACCAAGTATTTTATGACAAAAATAAATGTGTAATAATAGCTGAGCACAGAAGATGCCTGTGAAAGGTTACTTTGTATTCTTGGGTAGAGAGAAGGAAGCTATACATTTCTTAAAATTAATTTACAAATGTAATGAGTGTCCACTAAAATGATGACAGTGTTACTAAATAAAAATCAGCAGAGCCCAAGATTCCATTTAAAATGGACAAATTGAACCAAGAAACCAACGAACATTTATGTATTTATTTTGCATGTGTGTATGCAGATGTATGTAGGGGTCAGAGAACAGCTCGCAGGAGTCTCTCTCCTTTCTCCTTTACATGGGTTTTGGGGCTCGAACTCAGGTCTTCAGGCTGCATAGCGAGCACCCTTGCCTGCCGAGCCGTCTCACCAACCTCGGTGGTTTTGAATGCTAAGAAGTGTGAGAGAAGAGTTCACCCGATAACAAGACATGTGAGGTGATTCTAAGAAAGCAGTGCCGAAGTTGTGTGTGTGTGAGCAGGAAGATGAGAGTACAGACTGAAACTCCATGGTCCAGCATGGCAGAGATGGCATGCCTGTGGAGGAGAGGACATGCGTGCAATCATAGCATTGTGGGTTACTGGGACATCATGGGGAGGGTCTGAATCCTACCCTACATGCATCAACACAAATCCCGTGTGGGGTATTTTTACAAGGAAATGAAGCTATAATTATATAGGCCTTGGGATGGCAAAAGCCTTGTGTGTACATGTATGTCTGTGTGGTATGTGCATGCAGAACCTTTAGAGGTGAGAAGAACATATTGTGTTCCCTAACACTACAACCACAGATTGTTGTCAGCTGCCATTTGGGTGCTGGGAACTGAACCTGGGTTCCCTGGAAGAGCAGTCAGTGCTCTGAACCACTGAGCCATTGTTCCAGCCCTCCCCTTCCCCCCTCCCCCACCCCAGTTTGTGTTTTGAGACAAGTCCTTGCTCACTGGCCTGGACTCCCCTGTTAAAGAAGACTGTCTGGCCAGCAAGCCCCAGAGATTTTCCTATGTCCACCACCCCAGGGCTGAGATTCTCAGCACACACCATCATAGTGCTGGCCTTTTATATAGGTCACGGGGATAAAATACACATCTCCATTCTGTGTAGCATGTACTTTAACCCACTGAGTCAGCTCCCCAGCTCCCCAATTACACTAAAAATAACAAAAAACAAAAAAACAAAAAACAAAAAAAAAAAAAAAAACAGCGACTACAAAGACCTGTACATTAGTTTCAAAAACCATATCCCAAGAAACTACAAAATCAGGAAAGATTCTGTGTAACTCATATCACGGAGACGGCCTCTTTGGTAGTCAAAGCAGTCTTGAAAAAGGAAAAGAACAAGAGCAGTAATCAGCAGGGGGCAGCATGTAACAGCTTTGGCTAAACTCTAAAGCAGGGCTGGGAGATGGCTTAGTGAATAAATCACTTGCCACACAAGCACAAGAGCAGGAGTTCAAATCCCCACAATTAGTGTAAAGGCCACATGAGGTATTAACGCCACTCTCACGTAGTCCCAGAGGAGGCAGAGATAGAAGAAGGCTAGCTAGCCTGGAGTGCACAAGCAAAACAAGAGACCCTGTTCCAAACAAAATGGAAAGAGGCTGCCCCCAATTTCTACATGTGCCTGTCCTCACGATACAGAGACATCCTAGAGCTTATGCAGTAGTTGAACCATTTCCCAAGCCCTTAAAAATACCCTTAATAAGACAGGTGAAATACCTACCATGCTAAGGGGCTGAGTAAATATACATTTGAACTGGGTGAATTGTATGGTGCACCGCTGGATTCGATGAAGTCTTTTGTGAAGACGTAATTCTTTCCACAGTGGCTCTTAGTCTTGCTTTGGGATGGGCCACTGCAGGGCCTCATTAAAGCGCTGGGTATGGGCTGCAAAGATGACCACTGCTCTCTTCCAGGTCACCAGAGTTTACAGCACCACACCAGGCAGCTCTCAATTGCCGGTAACTCAGCTCTAGGAGATCCAGCACCCTCATCTGGCCACTGATGGCATACGCATATAACGTCACATACATTTATAAAGAAAAACAGAAAGTTCTGGGTCCTTTCTAGTCCACTCATTTGGGTTCAGAATATTTAAAGATGTACTAGAGTTTGTGTGACTTGGAACCAGAATTTCTGCCAGAAAATATCTAGAATACAAAAAATGTCTTTGTTAAACACGGTAACGTATAAAAGGTTTCTTTGTTATATAACGTGCTTCTTTATTGGTTCTTAGGGAATTTCACATCATGCACCCCAATCCCACTTACCTCCCTGCAACCCCATATGCTCCCCTCACCACTACAGTGTTCCTCCCAAGAGAACTATCAAATTTTCTAAATTAATAAAAAACAAAATTGAAACAAAACAAAAGCCCTCTTCAATCCCCTGTCTTTCCTGTATTTCCTGTCTTTCCAGCACCACTTCATTCATCCTAGTGGCATCGGGAGCCTCGGTGTGTCACACATTATACCCCTTTGTCCAATCAGCCCCACTGGCAAATGTTCCTGGCATTGGTCTGATCCTAGGCCTCTGGCATACCATCATCACTGGACCCTCACCAAAACTCCTCCCGAGTCTTGGAGGTCCTGCAGCTATTGTTCTGCAGGACCAGACTCTTTGTGTATCCCAACTGGTCAAACTGGGGTAGATGCTAGTGTGGACCAACCCAAGGCCCAGGGTGTGAGTCTGGGTGGTAACTGAGTGGGTTGGACTGGGCTGCGGGGAGGTGAGGTTCGGAGCCAGCTCTCTTAGGTCCATGCATTAGGGCCAGCTCTCCCATGCTGATGGTGTGAGTTGAAGCTATCTCTCCCATGAGGGGCAGAAACAGCTCTCCTGCTGCAGTGTCTAGCAAGGGGTGGGGCCGGTTATCCCAGGGCCAGTGAAGGGTGGGGCCAGCTCAGCACAGCCCTAGATTTCATCACAAGTGGTTCCTATGACCCCCTGTGGTAACATGGGGCATAGACATCACCACAGACACCAGCTGCAGCAGGACCATGAAGGGTTTCTTTATAAAGATGAGAAGACTCCTGGGAAGACAGTCCAGTGGGTAAAATAGCTGCTGCCCAAGTCTGATCCTCATATCTCAGGATCCACAGGGAAATAGACCAGGCACAGTCTGTTTCCCAAGGCTTGGGATGGGGGAGGAGGAGGAGGCAAGAGGGTCCTTGGAGTCCATTGGCTTACCAGCCCATCCAAATCAATGAACTCCAGATTCAGAGAGACCCTGTCTCAAAAAATAACAAACAGAAAGATAAAGGACAATACCCAACACTGACTCCCACTCTAACATACATGTTCATACATGCACACAGAGAGAATGATCAGAATGAATTCATTCCTGGTATGTATGCACTGGGGACACATATTCTTCACACACACACACACACACACACACACACACACACACACACACACACACACAGCCCTCATAGGGTTACTAGGAATCTATTTAAACTCCAAATTATTAATAGTAACAGATTCTGGTGGGTGGAGTTGTACAAGTTTTACATTCTCCACATTTTGTTCATTATATTTTGTATAATTAATGTGCTTCAGTTTTGTAATACAAGATATAATGAACTTCAAAAAGCTGTGCTCCTACCCATGTAGAACAAGTCTGTTATTAATCACCCTTCTGGGTAGATTTTTCCATTGTTTTAATCTTTTTTTATTTCCTCCAGGTGCATTTTAGAAACCTCGGGTATGTCATTAGGATTTAAATTATTATTATTAATTATCATTATTATTTGTGTGTGTGAGTGTGTAAGTGCATGTGTATGTGTGTGTGCATGGATGCATGCATGAATGTGTATGAATGTGTATATGTGTGTGCATGCATGTGTGTGAGTGAGTGTGCATGTGTGTTCATGCATGTGTTGTGAATTGTGTGAGTGGGTATATGTGTGTACATGAATGTGTGTGAGTATGTGTGCATTTGTGTGCATGCATGTGTATGTGAGTGTGTGTGAATGAGTGTGCCTGTGTGTGTGCATGCATGGTGTGTGAGTGTGTGAATGTGCATTTGTGTGCATGCATGTGTGTGAGTAAGTGTGCATATGTACGTGTTCATTCATGTGTGTGCATGCATGTGTATTTGAGTGTGTGTGAATGAGTGTATATATGTGTGTGTATGTATTGTGTGAGTATGTGTGAGTGTGTGTGTGAGTGTGTATATGTGTGTGCATGCATATGTGTAAGTGTGTGATTATGCATTTGTGTGCATGCATGTGTGTGAGTGTGTGAGTGAATGTGCACATGTGTGTACATGTATGTTGTGCATGTATGTGTGTGAGGCGTGTGTGAGTGATTGTGTATATGTGTGTGCATGCATGTGTGAGTGAGTATGTGTGTTCATGCATGTTTGTTAATTGTGTGAGTGTGTACATGAATGTGTGTGAGTGTGTGATTGTGCATTTGTGTGCATGCATGTATATGTGAGTGTGAATGAGTGTGCATATGTGTGTACATGTATGTGTGTGTGAGTGAGTGTGCATATGTATGTGTGCATTCATGTGTATGAGTGTGTATATGTGTGTTCATGCATGTGTGTGAGTGTGTGTGTGTGCACATGTGTGCGCATGTATGTGTGAGAGTGTGTGTGTGAGTATGTATGTGTGTGTGCATGCATTTGTGTGAGTATGTGATTGTGCATTTGTGTGCATGCATGTATATGTGAGTGTGAATGAGTGTGCATATGTGTGTACATGTATGTGTGTGTGAGTGAGTGTGCATATGTATGTGTGCATTCATGTGTATGAGTGTGTATATGTGTGTTCATGCATGTGTGTGAGTGTGTGTGTGTGCACATGTGTGCGCATGTATGTGTGAGAGTGTGTGTGTGAGTATGTATGTGTGTGTGCATGCATTTGTGTGAGTATGTGATTGTGCATTTGTGTGCATGCATGTATGTGAGGGTGTGTGTGAATGAGTGTGTATGTGTGTGTGCATGTATGTGTGTGAGAGTGTGAGTGTGTGTATATATGTGTGTGTGCGCGCAAGCATGTGTGTGTATGTATGTATACTCTGGAATCAAACTCAGATCATTAGGCTTGGCGGCAGCACCATTACCTGCTGAGTGGTCAGCCCCTTATTTGGGATTTTGACAACACTGAGAGTCATCTGAGGATAATTAACATCTGCAGAGTATGAACTCCACACCTTAGGACCTTTCTTGGTCACTCTCCATTTATTTAAGTCTCCCTTTGTGTCTAGCTATAAAGGTTCTACTCATATGAATCTGTACACTTCTGATTAATAATTTGGGCTGCTTTCTGGATTGTGGCTTTCTTCCAACATCATCAGTTCTTCTCATTAATTTTATAAATTTATTTCTGTCTTCATACTAAACTTTATTAGGTGTTTTTATTCACTCTTCCAATTGTTTTCTGAGTATAACAGAAATATGTGTTCATCATTTTGAAAATACAAACGATTCCAAAGAGCGGGAAGTGAGAGTTCCTCTATAGTCCTACCGCAGGGGATATGCGCTATTTCTTATTAGTTCTAAGTATTTTTCAGTTAATTATCCAGGGTTTCCCAGATAGAAAAACCATGCCGTAGTTAGTTAATGTGTGACAATGTAATGTTTTGAGGATGTTAAACTGATGTGTTTTCTTTAAAAAAAAAAAAGATAGAATTTTAATTATAAAGTATTTCAAATGTATGAAAAAGTATGGAAATGGCATAATACTTACCCATTTCACTAGATTAACAACTGATCACATTGCACCATGATCAAGTCCCCTGCCCCCTCATCTATTTGCCACCTCATTCCCCTGAGGGCACCACACATCTGTCTGAGAGGCTTACAGCAGAAGCACAGGTTGGGTGATGTGCACAACCTTCAGTATGTACATGGGTGCATATTTGTGGGGGTCTGTGTGTACATGCTCATGGAGACCAGCTTCCACCTTTGCTTTTTCCTGTGTCTGTGTGTGCATGCATTCGGAGGCCGGAGACTGGAGTCAGGGGTCTTCCTCCACTGCTCTCGGCCTTGTTCACTAAGGGCTCTCAAGCGAACTCAGGGCTTGCTCCCTCTGCTAGTCTGGCTAGGAAGCTTGACCCAGGAGTCTGTTCTCCACTTTCTGAGCTCTGGAGATATGAATGGGCTGCCACACCCACCTGGCTTTTACTGGGTTCTGGACATTCTGTGCAGCAAACACACTCCCAACTGACCCATCCTCAGCCCCACTGTGCTTTTTGAGGTAGGGTCTCTCACTGGCCAAGAGCTTACTAATTCAGCTAAGCAAGCTTGCCAGAGAACCATAGGGATACACCTGTCTTACCTCTCCAGCCCTGGGGCTACAAGTGTGTGCCACAATACCAGGCTTGTATATGCTGTCTCTGGGGCTCAAACTCAGGGCCTTGTGCTTACATAGCAAGAACTCTGGTGAGTGAGCACAGTATGGTCCTTAAACATCTATGAAGCTACACATACATTATACTCATTGCTGAGACTTTGTTGTATATTTTCCCACTTACCCTTTGCACTATTTACACCATTACATACAATTCATGATAACAATCCCTTTTTATGTCTTCTTGGACACAAAGGGTAGATGTATGGATGTGGGTAGTTATATGTCAGGTTATACATTCCTGATACATAATGAGGTCATGTCATCAAAACACCAATGACAGTGACCCAATTTCCCAAGTATTTGTTTACTATTCAAGTTTTTCTTAATTCTGTATCTAGATCCTCTCCCATCTCCCCATTTTCCTTCTTATTGATTTGTAAAAGATCATTACATATTGTGGACACTAATGTTTTTAGTGCAAGTGAGTTTTTCCAGACCTCAGTTTGTCTTTCATTTTGGTTAAAGGCACATTTAATTGTGTGTAAATATTTTATTTTTATGTAAAGTTATCGGTGTTTGCCGTTATGGTGAGCACTTTTACTGTCTTGCTTAGCCAACCTCTCCTACTCCAATCTCATAAACCACTGTGCCTGGTTTATTTCCAAAAATTTCAAGATTTTACCATTTATGCTTAGTTTTCAATCGATCTAGAACCCCTCTTTATAGAAACCAAGACAGAGATCTAATTTTATATTTTCCTCACACGAGTAACAGCTAGCTCCATCATTGTTTACTCCCCTTTCAACGTTTTATTTGGGAGAATGTCAAGCATGCACAAAGGGACAGACAGTGGAATTCGCCAGCCTCTCACAGTCATGGCTCAGCTTCAGCAATTATCCAATTATGAACAATCTTGATTCATTTCTACCTCCAAACACTCCCTAAGTGGAATGATATCTTTACATATTTTGATTGACAGATGATAGTATCAAGTCTTCATGCATCCTGACATCATCTAATTTCCACCCATAAATATTTTGGCATGAATCTTGAAGAGATCAGGACTCTTTTAAACCATAAGAACATCATTAGTCTTAAAAATAACAGTAAGCCCTCCGATCAATAAAAGCATTTCTGCACAGGTGAGATGGCTCAGCAGGTAAAGGTGATTGCTGTGTAACCCTGACAATCTAAATTCAATCCCTAGAACCCACAGAAAAGTAGAGAGAACTGACTCCATGTTTCCCTCACTTCCACAAGCACGCTGTTCCATGCAAACCCATACACACACATTCGTCATAATAAACAAATAAATGCATAACATTTAAAATTTCTTCAGATGCTACCATAATTTTATGTTTGCATTATTTTTAATGCTGGGGATGGAACCCAAGGCCTCATTCATGCCAGGCAAGAACTCTGGTACCAGTACCAATTTTCTTTTCTTTTTTTTTCTTTCAGTTTGTTTTAATTAGGATCCAAAGAATGGCTATGTGGTACCCGAGTCTATTTCAACATACAAGCATCTCTCTCCTCTGCCCCTTGAAATTGGATTTCTTGTTTTACACTGACCCCACACATTTAGAGGTTCCCTGATTGCTTCCCCCTTAGCATCCCTCAACACATGGCTCTGTCCCTGTGGTATAGATAATCAGTAGAGAAGTTTGATGAAGTTCAGGTTTGTGCGCCAGGGTGCTCCCCCAGGAAGCTGTGTGTTCCCATTGGTGAGAGTATCATGTCAACCAGCACAGTCTGGAAACGCCAAGAGTCATCATTGTCTAAATCCATTACTTCGCTAAGGATTGGAGGCAGCAGCAATCCAGTACCCTCTCCCCATCCTCACCTTTACAGCATATGACACAGCAGTCTGGCCCTCTGTCTTCATGCATGTTTACAGCATGTGACACAGCAATCCGTACCTCTGCCCTCATGCATGTTTATAGAATGTGACATAAGTCTATCCCTCTGCCTTCATTCGTGTTTACAGCGTGTGCCATAGCAGGCCATTCCTCTGCCCTCATGTGTGCCTGCTGGGTGGGAAGATTTCCTCTCTTCTGTCTTTTCTTCTGATCTTAATCTCCCAGCTCTGAAACAGTGCCATTTCATCACTTTGGCTCCATCAGACACCTTCATAGCTAGGAGGACATGGCTTCATCTGTAAGCTCGCACACACATTTAAAATGTCCCTCACCATGGTTGCATTTTCACAGCTCAAGTTAAGAGTATCACTTCAAGGAAAATTTTCTTGATGTTTTAAAATGGTTATTCATTGACTCTATATGTTTACCCAAAGAAAGTTGTCAGCTCTAGCTGTGACTCCCTGCCTACTAATGGTGTTACATGAATCTTCTTCATCCTGTTTGCTTACACCCCACATGCTTGACATATAAAGGAGAGGAACTTCAGACGTCTCCCTTGGTGGGTTTTGGGTTTCTCTACTTTCCTTATAATGATAGTAAACTTGCTTCACATATTTTGAACTTGTTGGTAGCAGCATACAAGTTCAGGGTCCTTACATCTTCCCTGTCAGTTGTGTCTTGTCATTGAACACCACTCTTTACCTGGTTTTGGCTTCCTGTTTGCTATGTTGCTTTTGTTTGCTCGTTTCCTTCAACATTTGTTATTCTCTCTCTAGCCAGTCAAATTCATGAATTCCTGTCTCTCTTCTTCCCAGATGGCTTGAACTTTTTGTTATTGTTTTGTTTTTTGAGACAGGGTTTCACTGTGCTGTGTAGCCCTAGCTGTCCTGGATCTCACTCTG
The DNA here is from genome assembly GCA_030556225.1 of Cricetiscus sungorus. Classification (NCBI taxonomy): domain Eukaryota; kingdom Metazoa; phylum Chordata; class Mammalia; order Rodentia; family Cricetidae; genus Cricetiscus; species Cricetiscus sungorus. Next base: position 7,669,178 of record JANBXA010000132.1, read on the forward strand.
TAGACCAAGCTGACTTTGAACTCAGTAATCCACCTGCCTCTGCCTCCTGAGTGCTGGGATTAAAGGCGTGAACCACCACCCAGCTCTTTTTTTATTTTTTTTTTATTTAACCCTTATTTATATCTTATGGATATGGATGTTTTACCTTCATGTATGTGTATCATTTATATGTAATGGATGTGGAGGTCAGAAAAGGGTGTTTTGTCCCCTGAGACTGGAGTTACAGACAATTATAAGTCACAAGATGGCATCTGGGAAACTAACCTGGGTTCTCTAAGAGCAGCCAATGACCTTAACAGCTGAGCCACCGCTCTAGCCCCTTGACCATGCAACATTTATTTCTCTACTTTCAGAAAGTATGGACAAATTATATATTGTATGCTTGCGTTACCAAAGTCTGAAGTTAATAAACATGTACTTGTCCCCAGATGTTGAGAACTCTGAGGGCCACTCCTCCCGATGTTGTCCAACTTATTCTTGGGTAGAAATTTAATACACTTGTTTTAAAACTTCTCTAAATTAATTATGCATTTAATGTCTGGCTTCCTTACAGTCTAGCCTACAAACCTAGTTATAAACAAGCAAGAAAAGCAAACAAACAAAACAAGATTGGTATGATGGCACACATCATATTAATCCCAGCATTTGGAAGGAGGATCTCTGTAAGTTTGAGACCAGTTTAGTCTACATAGTAAGTTCTAGAACAGCCAGACCTACATAGTAAGGAAACAACCCCCCCCCACAAAACAAACAAACAAAAAAAAAAACAAAACAAAAAAAGCTATCATTGTCAGGGCTATGGAGATGGCCTCATGGGTAAGAGCATGTACTGCTCTTGCAGAGGACCTGAGTTTGGTTCCCAGCACCTACATCTGGTGCCTCCCATACAAGCACATATAATTAAACATAAAAATAAATCTTAAAACATCCCTACTTGATTCTTAGTCCTGGGTGTTATCATTTATGTGGAGTGTATACACACACTTCTGTGGCAGGTGCACACACATAAATATGTATGTGAAAGATTCTGTGTTTTGAAACCTCAAAAAGTATTTTATGGAGTATTTGAGGAGGATTCTGGGTAGGAGAAGAAAGGGTGTTACCTTGTCCTGATATCTCTTGCCCGTCTGCCTTTTTGAAGTGGGGAAGCTTGGAGAATACGGCTCGTTTTGTTGTTGTTTACCATTCTGCTTCTATCTGTGCATGATCATCTTTTCCTCATAATAGCTGCTGGCCAATGCACTCACTTCAACTATTGCAGTGTCTTGCAAATGGGTCAGATGTGGTTTCCTGGACCACATTCTGTTTGATGGGCACTGAGATTGCTTCCAGGTTTTGCTGGGATAGAAAGTGCTGCACTTGATACCACACAGAGACAAAATAGGTAGATAGAAATGCATGCCAGTGCTCTTTTCTCCGAGAGAGAAGCAAGGGCAGGCAGCTGGCATGCTGCAGAATATGCATTTGATCATCCTGCTCTAGCCCAAAGTCCCTCTGAGGAAGAGTGCCAACTCATGCATACCTGTAGTCACAAGTATATTCTTCTGTCCCTGGATAAATCTACTGCTCCTGTCCCCCTAACACTGGATGTGTTTGCTCTTGAAAACAATTGCGGATGAGGGCAGTAGAGATGGCTCAGTGGTCATAGGTGCTTGCTGCCAAGACTGATGACTTGAGTTCAATCCCCAGGACCCACACAATTTCATCCTCTGATTGCATAGACACACACACACTTTAGAAAAACAAAAATTTAGAGAGCAACAATTACCTCTGCTTTATTTTATAATTAGTCTTCCAGAGAAATGAATCAGCATCTTTAATAGGATTGCCAAGTACCTCATTTCCTTCTGTGATTGCCTGCCCGTACTCTCTGACCTTTCTGTCCTCTCTTTCCCTCTCCCCTCTCTTCCTTCATCCCTTGCCCTCTCTCTCCTGCCCCCTCACCCTTTATTCCTTGTTCTTTGGTGCCAAGTACCTCTACCTGATGATCTAACTCACTGGCTCTTCTTATGGATTTTTAAACATTATTTATTTTTATTTATTTATTTTTGGCATTGTTGTTTTGCCTGCATGTATGTCTGTGTGAGGGTGTCAGGTCTTAGAGTTAAAGACAGTTGTGAGCCTGTGTAGGTGCTGGGAATTGAACCTGGGTCCTCTGGAAGAGCAGCCAGTGCTCTTAACCCCTGAGGCATCTCTCCAGCTGCACTCACTGAGATCTATTCACAGGATAGTTTCCTGAGCCTCACCCTTCAGCTCTTAAATGGGTTGTCAATGCTTGCAGCACATTGTCATGGCCGTAGGTCAAGTTCTCTCAGCTCTGTGCTACAGCCTCAGCCTCATGCTTGGCTTGCCTCTCACCTCCTGACCCCAGAGTGACCCCTTGACGTCTTCTGATACAGTTGTGCTATTTTAAAAATTATTTTTTATGGTACTTATGTTGTCTGTGCCCATGTGTTTATGATGTTCATGTGTGTTCCTGCGTGTGTTGTGTATCTATGTGTATGTGTGTCTGTATCCATTTGGTGTCCATGTGTGTGTCCATGTATGTCTGTGTGTATGTGTCGTGTGTCTGTGTGTGGATCTGTATCTGTGTGTGTGTGTGTGTGTGTGTGTGTGTGTGTGTGTGTGTGTGTGTTGAATGACACACGTGAAGGACATAGAACTACAGCTGTAGGAGCTGGTTCTTCCTTCTACCACACGGGCTCCAGGCTTGAACTCAGGTCATCAAGCTTAGCAGCAAGCACCTTCCTTTCTCAGCCATCTTGATGGCCCATTCCTTGATCCTTTTGCTTTTGTGACTTCTGCCCATTGGATAATGTGAGATAAGGATGTAATTCCATTTTCTTCCCAATCCGGAGGCAGTCATACCATGACTGCCAGTCAAAAAACTGTTCTATCTTCCAATAGTTTACATTGTATCTTATTTAGGCCAGTAACTCAGTGATCAGGGTTCTCTGCACTCAACTTAGTTATATTAATTTAGTTGTCTTTTGGGGAACTATTATCCCACCATTTAAAAATAACTCCCGTGCCAGCAAGATGGTTCAGTTGGTAAAGGCATTTACCCTGAGAACTTGAGGATCCTAGTTCAAGTCTAAGATCCACCTGATGGAAGGAGAGACTCTGACCTCCACACAAATGCATGGCATGCTTTCCCACTCATGAACGTACACGCTAATAAAAATACATTCTCTAATTTAATGAAATTGTAAATCTTAGAAGAAATACAGATGGGAGCAGTGAGATGGAGATGGGTGAAGGAACCTCTGCCAGGACTTGGGTTCACTCCTTCTGACCTATGTGTAGTGAGGAGAGGACCGACTCCCAAAGGCTGTCCCCTGACTTCCATGTGTTTTGAAACCTCAGCATATACACTCATACCCACACAATAAATAAACACACATCATAAAAAGTTTAATTAAAGCCAGGCAGTGGTGGCACACGCCTTTAATCCCAGCACACAGGAGACAGAGGCAGGTAGATTTCTGTGAGTTCGAGGCAGGCTGATATACAAAGATATACAGAGAAACCCTGTCTCAAAAAAACAAACAAACAAAAATTTCTAATTAAAAAATTTATTCCATTATTTTTGTGTGGGGGTGTTTTGTGTCCTTACACATCTGTGTGATGCCCTTAAAGTCCAGAAAAGGGCATCAAATCCCCTGTAACTGGAGTTACAGACAATTGGGAGCTGCCATGATGGTGCTGGGAATTGAACCTGGGTTACCTGGAAGATTATCCCTTGTTCTTAGCTATTTAACCATCTTTCTAACATCTCAAAAAAAAAAAAAAATTAAAGAAGAAATTCAAATGACTTCATGTCCTCACTTCATTTGTTTCTGTGTTAATTTTGGAACAATTTGTGAAATTCTATGAAAACCTCCACAGAGTTGGAAGAGAGGTTACATTGTTTTTAAATATTAGGGGGTGAACTTGCTGCATTTCCCAAACACTTTTATACTCTTTGCTTAAATTTTGTAATTGGGTGTTGTATTGGTTAATTTTCTCACTGCTGCAACAAATTACCTAACCAACTCAAGGAAAGATGAGTTTGTGTTGGCTCATAGCTTGAGAGTGAGGCCTCCCAGGAATGGGAAGGCCTGCGGCAACATTGTAACACATGTGTCTCCAGTCAGCAGGAGTGTGAAGCAGTCAGCCACATGTGTCTGCAGTCAGCAGGAGTGTGAAGCAGTCAGCCACATGTGTCTGCAGTAAGCAGGAGTGTGAAGCAGCCCTCATGTGTCTGCAGTCAGCAGGAGTGTGAAGCAGCCAACTGCATGTGTCTGCAGTCAGCAGGAGTGTGAAGCAGCCAACTGCATGTGTCTGCAGTCAGCAGGAGTGTGAAGCAGCCCTCATGTGTCTGCAGTCAGCAGGAGTGTGAAGCAGCCAACTGCATGTGTCTGCAGTCAGCAGGAGTGTGAAGCAGTCAGCCACATGTGTCTGCAGTCAGCAGGAGTGTGAAGCAGCCAACTGCATGTGTCTGCAGTCAGCAGGAATGTGAAGCAGCCAACTGCATGTGTCTGCAGTCAGCAGGAGTGTGAAGCAGTCAGCCACATGTGCCTGCAGTCAGCAGGGGTGTGAAGCAGTGGACTGCATGTGTCTGCAGTGGGGGGAGGGGCAGAGAAAGATGGACACTAGTGCTCAGCTCACTTTCTCCTGGTATTCAGTCAAGGATCTTAGCCCATGGATCCTACATTTAGGGTGGATCATCCATCCTCAACCTAACCTGGGTAGGGCTTCACAGACATGCCTAGAGATTTGTTGCCATGGTGATTTTAAACCCCATCAAGTTGACAATCAAAATGCTTTATTCCACTGCATTTAAATTCAAATAAGAAAGTATATCTTTTGGACAGGAGTAAACATGTATGAAGTGCCTATTTTTTGCAGGCATGGTCCCAGATACTCCATAGTGGAGTTGCCCTCTTATGACTTAAACTTTCCAATATTTAAAAGGGAGAAAAATCACTTTTGTGAGTTAGAAAAAGATTAACATTCTTAAAGGCTAAATGGAACAGGTTAAAATTGTGTGTTGTAAGTAGTCTACAGCATGTGAAACATACCAGTAGAACAGGTTAAAACTATGTGTTCTAAGTGGGTTACAGCACCTGAAACATACCAATGGAACAGGTCAAAACTGTTATAAGTAGGCTACAGCATGTGAAACATACCTAGTAGACAGTCCTATTAGTGAAAGTACTCATCTCTTCCATGTATTTATTTCTTTTTTGCCTACTTGATTTGACAAAGACTAAACAATGTAATAATGTTAAGGTATCTCATTAAGACAGTGATTTTGCCAGATTCATCTTGGTATTTCTAATAGCTTTTGGTTATATATTGCTTTTAAAAATACCATTTATTAGATTCTTTAATATAGGAAATGTTAAAGAATAATCCTACCATCAACATAATCCTAACAATCCCTCAAATGGAGGGGGGCGGGATGGGAGCTGGGAGGGAGGGAGGGAGGCAAAGAGAATGAATTCAAGTTGTACATATAAACAAAAACACAAGCCTTGGGCCCTCTGCTTTACTCTCTGCAATAGTTTGGACCTGGCGTGCCCTCCAAGTTCTGTGTGTTTGTCACAGACTGTGAGAAATAATAATTACAATGGCTCATTTGAAAAGTCCCTTTGGTCAGCTTTGGTCCAACTACAGATGAATAGAAACACAGGCCTCTGCTCCTGCCTGAGTCCAGCTTCCATCCTCAACCCAGGCTATAAGTTTACAGCAGAAACTGCCATGCTTTTCTGTAGATGTGGCAGGAGTCTGTGCCTGATCAACTTTAAAGTAGGATTAAAAGGTAGAGAAGAACCCACCCACGCATGATCTTTGTTGAGAAACGAACAGACCAGCAGTGCCAGAGGGAACCGTAAGACCTGGTGATGTGTAAGACTGACCCTGCTGACCATCCTGATTACCCAGCCAGAGAGGAAAGGTGGAAAGGGACCCACATAAAAACTGCTCTTTGAGCTCGCTGTCAGGGTACAACCGACCACTGCTAGGATTTCCTTCTTCCTCACCCCTGCATCGCCAGCGCTAGAGCTCAAACACGAGGCCTCCCACACACTGGGAAAATGTTCTACCACTGACTCTATGTTACCAGCTTGAACTCTTAAACTTCTATCCAAGAATGCACAAGTGGGTTAGAAGTCAAACAACACAATGTCGATAATGAAAAGCATATCTTTGCCACACTTCCAATATTCCTCCTCGCGAGCATCGCTGTGGTTTGATGAGTGCTGGCCAAAGGTCTGGATTCTCAGGGTGGAAGGTCAGTAGGCCTTATAGGACCTCATGGAAGGTCTTGAGTTATTGTGTGCATGGCTTTGAGGGGTTTGTTTCAACCCACGTGGGTCCAACCTTTCTTCTCCCTTGCTCCTGTTGTGGGTGGATTTACACACACACCACACCAAAGGATTCAACACTCTACCCCCAAAGGGAAATAGATTTGTTTGAGCTTAAGGTTGAACCATCAGAAACGTGAGTCAAATAAAAGTGTTACCTTGGATATTTCATTATAGAGACAGAAAGCTGACAAATACAGCTAACTTCAACTTTTAGTGTCTCATCTCCCATTTATTGCATTTATCATAATAACTTCACACTACCAGCTCCATATTGTAGAAGGTAGTATCTATCTATTGCCTTTCTAGCAGGAAAGATGAGAATTCAGTTCTCTTACAGCACACACACATTTCCCCTCCTCCCATCTTAACAACACAGTTCTTTCACAACTTTTGCCAACTGAATATTCAATATTTACATCGACAAGACTAAAAATATTGGCTATAGCTGAGCCATGAAGTGTACTATGAGGTTTGTATATGTGTGTGTGTGTGTGTGTGTGTGTGTTTGTGTTTTTTTGTTTGTTTGTTTTGTGTTTTTGTTTTGAGACAGGATTTCTCTATGTATCCCTGGCTGTCCTGGAACTCACTCTGTAGACTGACCTTGAACTCAAAGATCTGCCTGCCTCTGCCTCCTGAGTGCTGGGACTAAAGGTGTGTGCCCACACCCAGCATGAGTGTATTCTTTTCTTCAGTGCTTTAGTTTTGTTCATAGTTAATCATTGCTTTGCTTTTTCTACTATCCGTATTTTCCCTTTGCCTTTGTGTTGAATCTTATTTTCCGGATCTGATGCTCTTTTCTTTTCTTCCGTTTTCCCCTCACTTACCAATATGCTGTTTCTAGTAACATATTCAGAAGGAAAATGTAGAACTCAACTTTAAAATTTTTTAGATTTATGTGTGCTTGTGTGTACATATATACATGCTACATTTGGTGCCAGAGAGGGCATCAAGTCCCCTGGAACTGGAGTGACAGGTGACATCACTCCTAAGCACGGGCCCTCTCTCCATCCCTTCAACTTTATTTGTAAATTGCACAGCTTAAAATGTGCTTATTCTTGCCCATAGTCAACAGTGAGGGAAGACTCAAAATTGTTGGCTGGAAATCACTCAACCTTAGGAATGTTTGTCACTCCTTCGCGTCTTCTAATTCCTAGTCGTGTCAGTCTACTGTAGTACAATGTTCCTAGTTATGTAAGACCCGCTGCGAGAGCGTGGTCCCTCGCGCTCCCACTCAGGAAAGGCGCCCCCACCCCATCACTCACGAGAAGCAGTATTGATGCAAACGCATAAGGTCCTTTATATTCCAGTGCACTGGGGCTATCAGCCATACGCCATGCAGGGTAGAGGGCTGGGGACCCCCGGTACAGAATTGAGACAGCTTTTATAGGGTTACAACAAAGCCCACACGTCGTGAACCAATCATCTCGTAGCATCCAGTGCAGACCGATTAATTTAAACTATCTAAGCCCGTACTTAGCCCAGGAAGTCTGCTTTCGCATAGGCTTCTGGGTGGGGCGACAAGGCTCATTTCCTGTGTTCATTCACTCACAGGCTGTCGTAAACATTCAAGGTGACCCTCAGCTTGGGATTTAAGACTCCCAGCTTCCTGGGGTCAGTGGGCTAAATTTTTCTATCCTAACAGTTACTAGTGGGTCTCCTCTTTATTGTTGCTACTCTGAGGTTCCGAAATTTCACGATGATATTTCTGTGTGGCTTTGCTTTCATTAGACTGGTATCTCTATTTTCTCTCTATGAAGTAATATCCTTCAATGTGGGGAAATTTTCTTGTATTATTTGAGGGTGCCTTTCTGTTCATTCTTTGTCCTACAGCATCTATTGCCATTGTTAATATTCTCTCTCTCTCTCTCTGCTTTTGTTTTTGAGACAAGGTCTTACTCTAGCCCAAGCTGTCCTGGAACTCATAGCAATCCTCCTGCCTCAGTCTCCATGAGCCACCATACTCAACCTTTCCAGATTCTCTTTGCCTTTCAACGCCTCTGTATTCTCCAGATATTTCCTTCTGTCATTTTAACCTTATTTTACGGCACCTTGCTTTGTCTCATTGTTCACCAGATGTTATTAATGGGTGCTTATGTAAGTTTCATTTCTTCCCTCCTAGTTGCCATTTTCCATTTACCTAAATGTTTGATCTCCGTCTTTCATCCTAGAATTTCTCACACATACCTGTCAGTACCATGCTGCCACTCATATTCAAGAATGTGACATGATGCCATGGATATAGGATATTCTGGGTATACCCAAGAGAAATCAGCAAGAGGGCCCTGTCACTGGACGGTGTCATAATCATCTCTGCAGGTGGTTTTTCAGATCACCGTTCCTTACATGGTGGCCTGGAGTAAGAAGGAATGTGGGTGCTGCTCTCGGTCTAGGAGCCAGCACTACAAGCCATGGGGAAAGGACAGGCTTTTCATACTGTAGCTCTTACAGCGATATCTACCAGTGTCAGTCAGTTGATGTCCCAAGTCCAGAGGCTCTGCCAGCCCCCCCCCCTCTCAGAGGCACTGCCTTAGTAGAAAGTATGGGTGGCCCCTGGTTGCAGAAAGCTGTCCCTGTCTCGCATGATACTCTCCCCATCCTTGTGACCGGGCCCCTTCCCTGGACCTCCTCCAGCTGCACGAGGCTGGCCACTTTCCCTGTTCAGGCTGAGGACTCAACTCTGTCTGCCCTGAAAGCCAGGTGCCATTGTGCACCTACTTCCAGCTTTGGGTTCATATCTGGTCCACTCCCTGCCCCCTCCTGGTCTCTTCCTGGGGCTTATGCATTTTCAGGCTCTGTTAAAGTCCATTTGGGTGACATGTCATAAGTGAGAAGAGACACCTTTGACTAGCTACTTACCTAAAGCTCTGCATTTCTTTCCCCCCTTTGTTTTCTTCACCTGAGCCATGTCTGTGCTTGCAGCGATCTGTCTATCTATCTATCCATCTATCTAATCTACCATCTGTCTATCATCTATATATCACTATCATCTATTATCTATCTAGATATATATCTCTCTCCCCTCTCTGTGTGTGTCTCTCTCTGTCTCTCTGTCTCTGACTCTGTGCTCTATGCCTTCCCACATGCTATTCTTATCCTCTGGCCTGTCCTTGGCCTGGCTCACTGTGACTTAACAGATTGTCTCAAATACATACATACCACACACACACACACACACACACACACACACACACACACACACACACACAACACTCCTCCCAAAAGAGTTCCCCCCTGAGTCTCCTCCCATCTATTAGATGCTTCTGCAATGTACTTCTCAAAAGGCAAGTATCATTTCTGGCTCTCATGACATCTCCCTCCCTCTTAGACTCAAGGAGAGAAAGGGGAAGAAGCCTTCTATTGGAAGCCCGCTAGGCCTGGCCACAGCTTCTCTCTGGTCACATGGGTCTTGCCCCAGCATTTGAGATGGTGCTGGGGTCCCTGTTAGGTGACTGCCAGGACTTCAGCTGAAAGAGGCCTCCTGTGTCCCCAGCCTGCTGCTCCTCTGGGATTTCTGAGGCTCAGTGTCTTTCTGTGTCACTGCCATACGCAAGCTGTCTTCCATTCAGTGCTGCTTATGGCCATTCTTTCTCCTCTCATGCTTCATTCTCTCTCTCTCTCTCTCTCTCTCTCTCTCTCTCTCTCTCTCTCTCTCTCTCTCTCTCTCTCTCTCTCTCTCTGTGTGTGTGTGTGTGTGTGTGTGTATGTGTGTGTTTGTCTCCCTCTCCCCCCTTCCCGCATCCAAACACCACATTTGTTCTTTGTCTTTCTCAACATTTCATCCTCACGAAGGCCAGCTCTGGCCCTAAGAATCAGTTTCTTTCACTGGCACCCACACCTTCCCAGGGCCTCTGCCTCCTTCCACAGCCTGTCACAGCGTGAGTGGCTGATGGTGCCTTCCTGCAGTGGAGGCCCAGGTGTGGTGTGGCCCTGTGGCCAGCCAGATCGCCTGCTGTCTAACACTCTGGTAAGGTTACTATTTATCTAGTGCAACCAAAGTTGGCACACACATCTGGCGCCTGGTACTTAGTGCAATTATTTATGATTTCCACCAAGATTTAAAAGCTCATCGCCGGCCTTGTAATGCAGTAACTGATTGCACTGCTAATGTAATTAAGAAAAGATTATGATGTCCACGTGGCGTACCAGATGGTGGCATTCATAGTAATCGGCGTGCACAACTGGCAGACAACTGCACAAGGGCAGCAGCTGGAGACCTGCATCTTCCTTGTCACTCAGTGAGGAAGGGGCAGCAGGCATGGACAGCATGGGGGTGTGAAAGGTAGAGGAAGGCCGTGTCTACCAGACTCCTTTCATGAGGGTGGTGTGTTGCTCTTCCTGCCAGAATAGCCACTGAAAGTTTTGCTCTGATACAAACAAGCCAGGGCACACATGGACAGGTACACATAAATCACCATAAACAAGGGACCCTTTTCTTCACTTATGCAAAAACTTTGATGGCACGTCAATAAAGAAAGCTACCATGGCCCTCTCCTCCGTGGAGCCTGGCAGATGAGACGTGGTCAAATATAGGAGTAAATGCAAAACCAATTGTAAGCAATGTTACAAATGGAAGGTGAGCTACTGTGGAGTGGTTAGCCAGGAGGGTCAGGGGGAGGCTTCCCTGAGGAAGTGACAATGGAGGTGAAGCGTGAAGTGTAAGAACCTAGAAAGCCGGGTATCTCAGCCGAGGGGACACATGCAAGGGCCTTGGGGTTCGAAAAGCACACATCAAACACAGGAGTCTAACAGGAGGCCAGTGACCAAGAATGGAGGAGCATTTGAAGAGGAATAAAACTGGGACAGCAAGATTTTTAATAATGCTACAACAATGAGAGCAGTTTGGTCACAAGGACAAACTACCAGTAGGACAGAGGATGTCTGGGAGCAGACCCACTGACAGTGTGGTTTCCTTACGTGTGTGGTGTGATGAGGGCCCAGGGAAGCAGAGTCCAGTCTCTGGCATGCTCCTCATCGCTGTCCACATCGCTGTAGTGAGACAGGGTCTCTCACTCGCACCTAGCATTCTCTGATTAGACTAGGGGGCTTCTCTAAGGAGCTCAAGGGATCTGCCTCCATGGTGCTGGAAACAAAACTCAGGTCCTCTGGAACTGCTGCTGGCTCAACTTGATGTCCTTGGGAAACAAGAGTTTCTTGATTCCTAACTCACATCACATCAATCCCAGCTGATCAGCAAGTGAACAACAAAGGAATAAAGCATTAGAGAGACAGGAAGGAGGTCATTTAGAGCCAAGGACCAGGTGAACGTGTCTTAAATGATCCCACCAAGCTAAGTATAGGATATGAAACATTTAAATCAAGAATTTGTGTTTCAAAAAGACTGTAGAAACAGAGTAAATAGCTGATCAATCACATCAAAATCAAGGCCTGTTCTACTCCAGGATAGCCAGGGCTACACATAAATACTATCTCAAAACAAACAAAAAATGAATTTCTTAAATAAATCCTTTGCACCCTTACAAAGGAATCTATACATTTTTCTAAAAGTGATGGTGATGTGTATTAAGAAAAGAGATGCTCATGATGTAGTTAAAAGCTCATTCTTATTAGTGTCAGTTCATCTATGTGTGTATGTATGTGTGTGTGCTTCTGTAAGATACACATAAATGTCTGAAATATGTACATTAGGCAATTCAAGTGCACATACATTTATGTGTACAAAATATGCACATGTGCAGATCTGAGTGTATGATTGTGTACACAGAAAATGGGAAATACTCTGATATTAAGTATACAAAAAAGTGGTGTAGAATTCCAGGGATCGTTTATTTTATACTTTATAGATTTATGGATTGTCTGGAAGACTCTAGATGTGCATAAATTAGCCTTTTTGATAGTTTTTAAAGTATCCCCAACTGACCTCAAACTCAAAGAAATCCACCTACCTCTATTCCCCAGTGCTGAATTAAAGGCATGCATCACCATGCCTGACTTTTTTCTTTCTTTCTTTTTTTAAAATATATATATATATACATATATATATTTTATTAATAATATAATTTAAAATTTTTACATGTCAATCCCAGTTTCCTCTCCCTCTTTCCCTCCCTCCCTCTTACCCTCTTTCCCCCCTCACATGGGAGGGGACCACCCTCCCCTCCCATCCCCCTACCCCCATTCTACATGTAGGGCTATGCTATCCAGGTGGGGTCATGTAAATTTGACAAGTCATTTGAAGTAGGGACTAGGACTTCTCTCCTGTCTCTAGGTTAAAGGAGTATTCCTCCATGGGGGATGTGTCCGCAAGGTCCTTTTGTGCACTAGGAATACATCCTGGTTCTACTGTCTGTGGTCCCTTAGACTGCTCAGTCCTTCTAGCTGAGACCCATATTCAGGGGGTCTGAGTCAGTCCCGTGCTGGATTCCCAGCTATCAGTCTAGGGGCCCATTAGCTCCTCCTTGTTCAGGTCATGCCTGACTTTTTTTTTTTAAGTAAGATATTTGGACAGATAAAGCATATTGACAATGAAATAAACTGTCATGAAACTGTCATTGAACATAAGACACGAGTTACTTTGGTTGAGAGAAGAGTTGTGCTACATTATTCCAAAAAATGCTGGAATACAGAAATGCACAAAATGTTATCAACTTCACCTTGGTTCTCATTGAATTGTGGAAATGTATTCAGGTTGTAAAATACATAATGTGAATAAACTAGAGATGTATACTCTACATCTGGATGTTCTGAGCTGGGGAAATGGCACGGTCAGGAGAGCACTCCCTGTGCACCCACCTCAAGCCCTGGAAGCTGCACGGAAGGCTCAGGTGTGGTGGTGCCAGCTTGTGATCTTAGCCCCGGAGAGGCAGAGACAGGTGTGTCCCAGGTTGTGCAAGCCCGTCCTGCTTAGTGAGTTCAAAAATCCCAGGTAGATGGCTCCTGAAGAATGGCCCTTGAAGGCTCCCTCTAGTCCCACCTTTTCTCCTTTTCTTTCCTTTGTTTTCTTTTTTCTTTTCTTTTTTCTTTTTCTATTTTCTTTCTTTTTTTTCCTTTTAAGACAGAGTCTCTATGTATTTCAGACTGACCTTAACTTGCAACCCTCATGCCACAGCCTCTCAAGCCCTGGAATTACATGCATGTCCAACATTTTTTATTAAAGTGATCATAAATTTATTGTAAGTGAATAAATGTACAAGAATGGCCAAGAATATATATTTAAAGGGATGTGAATTTACAGAGGTGCTTGTAATAGTTTTGTTTTGCCTAACACATATTTAAAAAGGTACCTTTTCCAAATGCAGAAGTAGTATTTATTTTTTAAGATTATTTTACTTTTACTTTGGGTGTGTGAACACTTTTCCTGTATGTGAACCATGTGTGTGCAGTGCCCATGGAGGCCAGAAGAGGGTGCCACTTGGAATTAGAATTACAGACAGTTTTGAGCTACCATGTGCTAGGAACTGAGCCCCCGTCCTCTGCAAGAGCAGTGAGTACATTTACCCATGTCTCTGTCCTCTACAATGTACTTTCAAACCAGGAAGACACTAGAGTATCAGCATGCACATAGACATGCATGCTCTCATTCACATGCTCACACCATTCAATACACAGACTTTCTTCTTTATAAGAAGATTTAAAATTAACAAGTTACACTAGCAAAGAAACAGCTATCCCTGAGAATAAATGGCAGATAAGTACCTCCCTCAACAAGATGTTTATACCTTCCTGTCAAGACTCTAAGACCATATTGAAGATGAGGTGGAAAGGGCAAGTCAAATGGCAGGACGAATGACTATGAAATGCCAAGGGGAACACACAGCACTGTGGGTGCCTGGAGGTCTGTTAGCAGTCAGGCATGGATGGAGGAGGAGCTCGTGACCCTGCCTCTCACTGCTGAACTGTTTACTAGGGGAAGATTCAGGGAGAAGGGGAGACATTGCTTTCATTTGCTTACCCACTGAGGACCCCACTGGGTTCCAGGGAATAGCTCCCATATGATGCTCATGGAAAAGACCCTGGTTAAACTAAATGGGTCACAAAACAAATCAAAGTCATGAAACTGGGAAAGCTGGTGCTGGTGATGGGAACAGAAGAGGGATAAGAGGGTATGGGGGAGAGCATCATCAGAATACATTATATACATGTATGAATTTATCAAAACACCAAGTTTGACTAAAAAAATGAAAAAGGCAGCTATGTTTTTGTAAGGAAATGGTATTGGACCCTTACCTCATAGTACACATTAAACTTGAATAGGAATTGCCTGAGTCAGGAATTTGAGACAGGAACTGACTTGCTCAGCCACACTTTTCATGTAGACAGGCTCACCTGCCTATGGATGGTACGGTCCACAGTGAACTGACTCCCCCTATACTAATTAATGTATCAGGCTTTCTCAGACTGCCAGCCCCCAATTCATTACATAGACACTTATTATTAATTATGAATGATCGGCCTTATCATATACTTGTCATACTAGCTCTTATAACTTAATCTGTTTCTTGTCATCTATGTTTTGCCCCGGGGCTTTTTACCTTTCTTTTATTCTGCATGCCCTACTTTGTTGCTTCCTCCATGTTTGGATGGCTGGCAGCTGCCTGGCTGGTTGGCCTCTGGTGCCTCCCTCTCTTTCTCCCTCTCTCTCTCTCCTAGATTTCTCCTACTACTTATTTTCTCTGCCCATCAGCCCTGCCTATTCCTCTACTGCCTAGCTATTGGCCATTCAGCTCATTATTAAACCAGTTAGGTGCCCTAGGCAGGCAAGGTGAAACAGCAACAACATCCTTACGAAGTTAAATACTGCATAAACAAATGTAACACATCTTTACATAAATATTCCATAACATGAATAAATATAAAACATCTTTACATAGTTAAACATTTCATAACATAAACAAATGTAACACATCTTTACGTAGTTAAAGTAATATTTCACAATAAATGAACAATTAATAAAATGCCTCAAAGACATAGCCACAGACCAGTCTGCTCTAGATGTTCTTCAGTCGAAGTTTGTAATGTATTAACAGATGAAGGCAACTATGACATTTTGTATGTATTTATTTGCTTGTATTTTCTTTTTAATCATTCATTGCTAGCATACTTCTTTCTATGTCCTTGAGCACAGTTATAACAACAGCCTTAAAACATTTTTCTCTCAATTCTAAGATGAGGTTGGTCTCCACTGGTAACCCTTTCTATTGAATATGGATTATATTATCTCGTATTGTCATATATCTAATAACTTTGGCGCATGACCTGGAAACTGTTAGCAATTAGCTTTGGGAACTCTGTATTTTTTTATGTTCTTCTGAAGCAGGTTTCATTTTAGTATAAAAGCATACAATTTAAAAATAATATTATACTGGTTAAATTTTTTTTATTTGGCTGAACTTCAATTGTGGTAGACAAATAGCTAAACTCTCTGTACAGTTTTTTTTGTTCTTGTTAGGATTCTAGAGGTTTCTTAAGTGGATTCATAGTTCAAAAACAGCCTGAGGCTTGGGTGGGGTTTCTAAACAGATTCTGGCATCAATGCATGGCTTCTGCCTTCTGGGTTTCAAACACCTTCACTCTCCAGCTTCCTCTGTTTGTACACCCTGTGCTCCTATGCAAGATTTCCCTTCTGCCCTGGAGGAGTAACAACACTGATCTCCATCTAAATTCTAGCTCATGCGATCCACACAAGGCCTGTCCAAAATACAAATGTGCACAGATAAGAACCTCATGCTGTGAGTTTGAGTTTCACTTCTCAAGAGGGCTACTCTCTAATTTCTGTTCTGGTTTTATTATCACGATCTAGGTCAGCAGTCCTTCTTGGGCACTATGTTGTTATTGGAAGGGAATGTACTACATAAATCTTAATTTTAAAATTCATTCATTCACTCATTCATTCATTCATTCATTCATGTGTATCACTTTGCACATGGAGATGAGAGAATTTTTGGAAATTGGTTGTGTCCTTCCACTATGAGTTCTGGGGCTTTAACCCGGCCGTTAGGCTTACCAGCAAGCTCCTTTACCCATTGGCAATCTCAGCAGCCCCATCACTAGATAAAATCTAAACACTTGTAGATTTTCAAAAACAGCATTAAAAGACACACATTAAATTGGAGGGAAATGTGTTCATGGTGCCTGTGGCAGACAAAAGGTTAATGTTCTGCTCCTGCAAATTGTTAAGAAAAAGACAAAGCATCGGACAGAAAACTGTTCCCAGGACATGAATCAGCTCAGAAAAGAGTAAACCCCAATGGCCAATAAACATATGGCTGGGGCTTCTCCACTCAGGGAAATGCAAATTAAAATAACGAGGTGGTATTGCTTCTCACCCTTACTACTGGCAAGGATTCAAGAGCATTCACACCTATTCCTGGAGAACGAGGTGGGGGGGGAGTAGATATTGAAGGATAACTGGTGACAATAGAATTAATTCTGTCTGGTTTGGAAAAACAATATGGAAAAAAATCTTTTAAAATTACACACATATATGCATATGTGCATGCTCATACCCCCCCACACGTATATATAATCCTTCAACCATTAGCCCTGCTCATAAGAATCTCCCAAAGAAATAAACAAAAGCTCTCAGATGTGAGCATAGATGAAGATGTTTAATGTAGCAGTTTTTACTGTGGCTAAAGAGCTAGAGAGAATTCATCTATAGAGAATGTTTAAATCATGGCATGTTTATATCACAGAAAAAAATAAGACATAAAAGAAGAAGAAAAAAAAAGTTTGTTTGGATAGGTTCCCACCGTGTATTGCTAGCTGAGAAAATCCAGCCAGTGGTGTAATATGATTTATTTTGTTCAATAATGATCAGCAAGCCCTGTGTGTATGAAATACAGTGATATGTAGATGTGTGAATTATGGGGGAAGGACACACATCAGCAAGTCGTGTGTGTGTGTGTGTGTGTGTGTGTGTGTGAGAGAGAGAGAGAGAGAGAGAGAGAGAGAGAGAGAGAGAGAGAGAGAGATACAGGTGTGTGAAGTGTGGAGAACATACACCAGGTTATTGACATTGGTTTTGAGAATAAATCACATAAATAGAATAAACACTATTTTTTAAACTTTTGTTTTATGTTGCTTGCATGCATGTTTGTGTTCCACATGTGTACTGGTGTCCAAGTAGGCCAATGAGGGCCTCAGATTCCCTGGCACTGGAATTGTGGAAGGCAGGCATGTAGGTGCTAGGAGCTGAAGAAGCAAACCAGTGCTCTTAGCCACTGAGCCATCTCCCCAGCTCCACAGACACTACTTTATCATGAAGAGATATTGTTAAGTACTAAAGTATAGAAGGTAAAAGGTAAAAATTGTGGTACTGCTCTTATTTCTGCCACTCAGGGCTTCTATTCTAATAAATAAACTCTGAGATTAACTATATTACATATGCAAATATGCACAGTTGTAATATATTATGTAATACATGTGCATATATTTGTATGTGTGTATCTTCTATGTATGTGTACGTCAATTATTTTCTGTTGCTATGATTAAATATCATGACCAGAGCAACTTGTAGAAGGCAGAGTTTGTTTGGTAGAGGGAGAGTCCATCATGGATGGGGAGACAAGGCAAAAGGTGGTTGGGGTAGGAAGCTGAGAGATTACATCTTTACCCACAAGCAGGAAGCAAAGCTTGAGCTAGGAGGAGGGTTGGGCCATAAACACTCAAAGCCTGCTCCCCAGTGATATGCCTCCTGCATGCTGCACTCCTGAAGGTTCTGTAACATCCCCAATCCAAAGAGCACCACCAATGCCAGAGCCTATGGGGGCATTCTGCATTCAAACCACTACAACGTATACACACATCTTTATTAGATTTGCTTGCTTTTATTTTACATTTATGAGTGTTTACCTGTGTGTATCTATGTGTGCCACATGTGTGCCTGTTGCTGCAGAAGCCAGGAGAAAGCATTGGATTCCCTGGATCTGGAGTTACAGGTGGTTGTGAACCACAAACCACCCAGGTCCTCTGTAAGAGCAGCAAGAGCTCCTAACCATTGAGTCATCTCTCCAGCTCCCATGCAATATTTTCCTTTAATCCAGAAAAGCTACTTTATTGCTTAAAATGAAAGTGGAGAAGGTCAGAATTGGGAAGACACTATAAGAGGTGATGGGTACAGCTTCTTACAGTCCTGGGCTCAAACTCAGTGCCTCGTGCTCAGTCAATGCTCTACATCCTCAGCTCCTTGGTGACAGCTTTGGCTATGGCATTGGTGTGGTGGTGATGGTCTTTGGCTATGGCATTGGTGTGGTGGTGATGGTCTCCTGGGCATATGCTCATCCCCAATATAATTCAGTTGTATATAGTAAGTGTGTACCTTTTGTATGTTGACCATACCTTACTAGAGAGTTAAAAGAAATCCAAAGGAAAAGAGAAAGACAGGTATATCAAGGTGGTATCCTTGGAGATGTGTCTGACCTGTCCCCTCCTCTGTCCCATCTCTCCTGCTGTGAATCATAAACCCAGGTGCCTGGTGATCCTGGACCTGGGACTTCCAGTTTATGAAGAACTCTCTCCTAGCATGAAGCAACCACAAAAGAGGTTCCACTCCAGCTGCTGTGTACACAGCTCCTCAGCCTGAAACAGCACAGTCTAAGAGTATCCCGTCAACCAAGTGCTTTCAGCCTCCCCACACACCATAGAAATGGTCACAGGCATAATTATGACCCTTATTCATATACTAAAGCCCCACCCCCAATGTATTTGGAAGGAGGCCTTTAGAGTTAGGTTGAGATCTCGAGGATGGGGTTTCCTGATGGGATTACTGCTTTTTAAATTTTTAGTTTGTAAAAAAAAGTGTTTTTATTTTATGTTTATGGGTGGGTGCTGTGGAACAATCCCTTTCTACACTATGAATATGTAATAATCCCATTGGTTAATAAAAAGCTGATAGGCCAGTAGCTGGGCAGGAAGTTAAGTGGGAAAGCCAAACTGAGAATGACGGGAAGGAGGAGGGTACAGTCTGTTCTTCTTTAGTTATAAGAATAAAAGGTGGAGAAGGGGTGGGTGAGTGGTCCTCGGTGAGGGTCCCAAGTGAGTGGGGTCTCAAAGTAAGGGACCACGTGGGAGAGCACAGCAAGTTCCATAGCAGCTGAGGGTGACCCAGGTGGGAGGGAATAACACGCCAGGCAGATAAAGCTTAAATGAGGAGTTTATTTAGAAAGGGGAGTGAGGGAGAAGGAAAGAGACATAGAGGAACCCGGAACAGAAGAGGAGAGAGGGGGAAAGAGAGGGAGGAAGAGAGGAAGAGAGAAAGCAAAAAAGAGCATAAGTGGGCAGGGGGTCTGACTTTTAAAGGGGTCCTTTACACCTGCCTGCAGACTCATGGAACCCTGGGCTGACCAGAGTACTGCCTGAGTGCTGCCAGGTGACAGAGGCAGGCCAGCATAATGCCCGAAACCTTACAGAGTCGGGAGAAACGTGAACTAGTCACCCAGGAAGCAAGTCATGCCAGAAGACAGGTAAAGCCACAAGCCATGTCCGTTTAACAGACATGGGATAACTTAAATTAAGAGCTAGTTAATAATAAGCCTGAGCTATTGACCAAGCATTTATAATTCATATTCAGCCACTGAGTGGCTATTGGGAACTGATGGATGGGAGAGAAAAATCCATCTTCATATGTCATTACATATGTGGCCAAAATTTTCACATAAAACCTGACAAAGCTTAAAAAAGGATTCTAGACACACAAGAATGGAGTCAGGCACAGCTTCTCAGTAGTTGCATTTGCTCTGGTGGGCTCTGCTAGCTGGTGGTGAGCAGAGATGCAGATCCTTTAAGAGATAACTTTCTGGCTTGGTGCTAGCAGCTCTTTTAAGAGGCCTTGGTGCCAAACACTTGCATGGTATTCATTAGCAGCCAGCAGCATGTTACTCAGTGGCAGCATGGACCCAGAAACTTCCCAGAGCTGGGGAGGTAAACATGGCTCTCAGAGCAGGTGGTGAACAAACCTCCACAATGACGGATAGACTCGGGGAACCAGTATGCTGTGATCTCAGTTACATAACAGTTGCTTTTCACCCAGACAGAAAAGTTTATGGATGCACAATAAGAACACATTCAGACAAAAAAAGCCTCTAAATGGGTCACAATATGTTTAAAAAATGTATTTAGGCTTGGGAAATATATATATATATATATATACATATATATGTATATATATGTATATATATAGTCTTAGATTAAATATATATTATATTTATATATAGTCTTAGATTAAAAATATAGCTTTAAAATAAAAACTCCTTATAAAAGAAATAGAGTAATTAAAAATACAATTTAACAAGCCACATAAAGATGGAAAAACAGAGAATCTGGATCTTGCATGTTACTGTGTTGTCTTTAGATTTGTTGACTGTTAATGAGCAAATGATAACTGCTAAAAAAAACACTGGATTATGAAACTAATAGATTAAACCCACTTACACATTTTAAAAATGTCTTGACTTAAAAATGTAAGTCAAACTGGGCATTGGTGTTGCACACCTTTAGTCCCAGCACTCAGGAGGCAAAGGCAGGAGGATCTCTGTGAGTTCAAGGCCAACCTGGTCTGAGTTGAGTTCCAGCATGGCCAGGACTGTTACACAGAAAAACCCTACCTTGAAAACCCAAAGATATGTTACTTTGGGAGAGAGGTTATGCTTTTGTTTCCACAGAAAATGAAAGGCTCTGGATTCATTCCAGGTTAAGAAAAATCAGGTTTGATTGAGGAAGACCCCCTGGAAAATCTCCAGTGGGAACAGATGGCCCAGATGATCCAACATTTCAGAGCATCTCTGCAACAGTTTCCTCTGAGTTCTGCATTCAGAACAGCTTCAAGGCTTCTGGCTGAGATGGTCCAGCCTCACAGACTACTCCATTCAAGACTTAGCCATCATCCTAAAATTTCTCAGGATCCCTCAAAGATTACCAGTGCCCCCAATCAACAGGAAATAGTCTAGAGAACTACACCTATGTTCTCCCAAAATGGGTTATGTGAGTTTATTATCATTTAATGGGGTGTTGGTTCCAAGTTGTTATTGGTAATTGTCAGGAAAAATGGAGATTAGATTCAAGGATCTCATTCTAAAAGGAAAAATGGGCATAAAGAAATAGGACAAAAGGGCAGATCATTGAGTCTGCCACCACTAGTCTAAAATATTTTACACTGGTATGGATTTTTGTATATTGATACAAATTTGAGGTTATTTCTGTTATGCTGTATGAATGTTTCTACTCTTGTTTGGGGTATTGTGCTTATACAGCTTATTTTAAATGTAATGTATAATTAAGAAATACAGATTAGTAGTCATCTATAATAGCAAACTTATAGCCATGTTAGTTAGATTTTTCAAGATCATACAGAGATATACTTCAAGTAGATAGGTAATCTTCAAACATATCAAAGACTTGCACAATATGGCGTTTAAAAATGTTTTAAGAACTAAGTCTTATCATGACAGTGAGAAACATCTGCTCCTGGCAGCACCAATCTACTTCAGAGAAGATGATGAACATTGAAGAAATCCTATATGGAGTTTGTTTTCTTTATGGCAAAAGCTATCCATGTGGACAAAGAAACTGCCCTTGCCTAGACAGCTGACAGCTACTGTCCAAACCAGGTGAGCAGGATTCAAGAAAGGTGACTGACAAACTTTGCCAAGACAAGGTAAGACAGTTCTTCAAAACTCCCTGCTTCACAGAAAAGTCTGTCAGATATGCTTGGCCTCTAGGCCAGAGTTGGATTCTCCAATGTTACACAGGAACTTTGGGTGTCATAAAGTAATATTTTACTCTGCTAGGGTCTTCGATTGTGTTGAAGACTAAATAGTTACAGTTTTCTTTAGTTATAATAGAAAGTAAATTAGATACAAAACTTTCGACTCACCAATATAAGATAATTATTTTCTCTAATTTCCCAAATGCAAACAGACTAGATATTGTTACTGTAATTCTTACTTAATAACTTTTTGTTATATATAGTTTTACTACAGTAATGTCAAAGCCTTTCTTTTTAATTAGACAAAAAGGGAGAAATGCTGTGTAATAATCCTTTTCTATACTATGAATATATTACTCTCCTTGTTTAATAAAAAGCTGACAGGCTGGTAACTGGGCAGGAATTTAGGTGGGAAAGCCAAATTGAGAATAATGGGAAGGAGGAGGGTGGAGTCAGGAGAAACATGAGCTAGCTATCCAGAAAGCAAGACATGCCAGAGGACAGGCAAAGCCACAAGACACATGGTAATACATAAATTAGTAGACATAGGCTAATTTAGATATAAGAACTAGTTAGTAATAAGCCTAAGCTATTGGTTGAGCATTTATAATTCATATTCATTCTCTGAGTGGTTATTTGGGATCTGTCAGGCAAGAGCAAAACATCCATCTACTGGTAGGTGTCATGCCTGCATGTATGTCTGTGTACTACACATATGTAGTTCCCATGGGTTCCAGAAGAAGGCATCAGATTCTCTAGAACTAGAGTTACAGATGTTTGAGCCACCATGTGGTGCTGGGATCCAAGTCTCAGTCCACTGCAAGAACAATACAAGCTTCTAAACTACTGAGCCATCTCTCCAGTCCCAGAGTTAGTGACTGCTTGTCTAAGAAAGGTATCACAGGCTCATGGTGGTGATGCACACCTTTAATCCCAGCACTTGGGAGGCAGAGGCAGGCAGATCTCTGTGAGTTTGAGAACAGCCTGGTCTACAAGAGCTAGTTCCAGAACAGGCTTCAAAGCTACTCAAGGAAACACTATCTTGAAGAAGGAGGAGGAGGATAAGGAGAAAGTGTGTGTGTGGTGGGGAGCATCATGGGTTCAGGCAGGAGGCTTACAGCAAGCAGCTTAGGAAATAAACTGGCTAACACACACATTCCTCTTATGGCTCTTTATTCTTCAAGAAATGTTCTTCCCAAAAAATTCTCTCTCAAAAGCTCTTTTAAAGACTTTTCCTCAAATGTCCTTTCTCTAAAAGCTCTCTTTAGATGTTCTCCTTAAAATTCTTCTAGGGTTCTTTCTAAAAAAAAATTCTCTTAAAGTTCCTTCTTAAAATTCTCTAAATGTTTCTTTTAAAAGTTCTCCAAAAAGTTCCTTCTAAGAACTCTCCAAAAGTGCCTTCTATTCCACAAGTCTTCTAGTTTTTATATCCACAGGCACATTTAACAACTCTCTGACAATAGGGCATGCATATGTCTCAGAGCCAGGAAGGCAGGTAGGATTGAGAAAAGCAGATGCCTCATGTCTCTCCCTGGATGTGATTTGCAAAAGTCTCGGGGAGGACATGACTTGCATCACATGCTGTTAACTCATTAAAGGAGACTTCTCAGTGCAATATCAAAGGAAAAATTAAAATAGTGTGAGATCTGGAGGCTGTGCTCTTACTACTGATGCCCCAGTAGGAAGGAATTACTTTCTCTGGGGTTTTTTTGAGAATATAAAGCAACCAGTATATATTCTATATACAGCCAAATTCATAATAACAAATATACCTAGATACCTAGAATATTAATTGCTACTTCTGTAATAAATGATAAAGGCTTGAAGCAGAAAGGGAACTTAGAGTCCTCCATGTGCCATGAGGACACAGTCAGAAGGCAGCTGTCTACAGCCCGGGGAAACACAGTCAGTGGCCTGATCCCAGATACACCTCCTAGAGCTGTGAGGAAATTGAATTTTGTGGTTTGTCACCCAGTCTGTGTTGTTGTTGCTGTTGTTGTTGTTGTTGTTGTTGTGGTGGTGGTGGTGGTGGTGGTGGTGGTGGTGGTGGTGGTGGTGGTGGTGGAGGTGGTGTGTGTGTGTGTGTGTGTGTGTGTGTGTGTGTGTGTGTGTGTGAGTGTGTGTCTGGAAAGCTGGAAGCCATGTTATTGCAGAGGGAGTGGCTGCAACCTAACTGGAATCCTACAAACTGGCATACTAACTGGAAACCTTCACTCTCCCTAGTGATCTTTCTAAAATGCCTGTCCCCACAGCCACCCAATATCTTTAGGACAGATCAAAAGATTGAACATGGTGTCTGATTTTTGCACCCCCCCAATGCATCCCCTGACTCCTAGACTGTGGGTTTGCTTTACACTGTTTCAGTAGTTCACGGTCAACTGCAGCTCAAACTATGAAACTACTATGGAGGAAATCCCAGAGATAAACAATTCATGTGTTTTGATTGTATGCTGTGAATAGCACAATGAAATATTGTGCTAACAATGCTAGCCTGTCCATGTACCCACTCTGTATATGCTACCCACCCACTCAGTGACATAGACAGTCACAAAACATCCCATCCTTTGCTCATTGGACTGCAGACGCAAATGCACAGAGAGATATGTCACTGTTGACTCCCTCCAGCTGAACGGGTTCCATCTTGCCTGCATCTTACCTCTGGAACCATGGCTTGCATCTGTGTTACTTCTGGAGACTATGGCTCTGGCGATTTTCTCTTGATGTTCACCACCAACCACTACCTCTGCCTCTCAAGGATGGCTGCCATCAGTGTACCTACACCCCATCCCCTGGAGCTTCCCCTGCCCCAGGAAGGGAAAGCTGGTCTCTCTCCACTGGCCTCTTTCCATCTCATCAGATCTGGCCTCACTCTGCTTTCATCCTAGCAGGCTGTCGGTTGCTGAGTGCTTCTTTGACTAACTTTGTGGTCTTCTTTCGGTGCTTCCATTATTTCCAGCTGCTCTTGAGCACCAGGCACAGCCTGAGCCTTGGGACATTGCCATATGCACTCTCTCCCTAAACAACATCATGGGATAATGGTACACACCCTGGGCACATGGAATGGATGACTCCTAAATTCCCTTCTCCATCCCTAACCACAGTCATGAGCTACCACTCATAAAGTTCATAAAGCAAGCTGCCTCTTCAACAACTCTACCTGCATGGCACTTAGAACATAACCTGCCAGCATGAGAAACTTGATTTGCTTCCCCATCTCAATAAACACCACCACCTCTTATCAAATTGATCAAGGCCCAAATATGGAAGCCAGTCACTATTCTCCTGAGCTCTTCAATGCCTGGCTCAGTTCAAGGGTGACCCTGCTGCATTTGTGTTCAAATTACACTCTGTAGTTCACTGTCAGCAACACTGACTTCTCAGTCACTTAGCTAATGGGCAGCTGCCCAGTTCCGCCCTGGGAAAGAAGACACCCTACGTAAAATAGGAAAATAATTTGCTGAGTATATTTGAAAAGAATGTGGCCATATTGGGTTCCTTAAGATTTCAATCAAAGATGTCAGCGTCCATGAGGGAGCCTTACTTGAATCAAATACTGTTTTGATGACTGAGAAGTGGTAATTTCCATAATTTTATCATTTCTTCTATCGGTAGTGTGCATTCATCTCTGAAGAACTTTTTTCTGTGCTCTCTGGGAATATTGATGAAGATTTATGGATTACTTTTTCATTCTGTGTGCTATAACCCATGATGGCTATTCTTTCCAATGTTCAAACTGTTAAGGATTTGGCCAAATCCTTCAAGCAATTACTTTTTGGCAGGTCCTCCATTTTTGTGATGGCTAATTTTGGTTGTCAACTTCACTGCATCTGGAATCAACTAAACCCCAAGCTTCTGGGCACTCAGATGAGGGACTTTCTTCATCAGATTATTTGAAGCAAAATTAGATGATAGATTGTGATAGATAGATAGATAGATAGATAGATAGATAGATAGATAGATAGATAGATAGATCTGGGTGTCACCTTCTGGTGGCAGCTCAGATACAAGGACATGGAAAAGGAAACTTTGCCTTTGCCTGCTTGCCCTCACTCTTACTAGCAAGTCCATCTATCTTGTTGATGGGGCTTCTTAGGGATCCCAAAACAGACTGAAGATCAGTGAGCAGCTCTCCAGGAATCCTCTAGGCCTTGGGCACCTTGACGACAAAGCAACTGGATTCTTCACCTCTCCAGTGTGAGACAGACATTGTTAGATCCATCCTGAAAGCCAATCTGATAAATCTCCCTTTAATATGTGTATTCATCCTATCTGTCTGTCTCTTTAGGGAACCCTGATAATGTGCTTATTAAAATAGCATCCAATTCCCACTGTCTTTTTCTTGACCCAACTTAGTGTGTGTGTGTGTGTGTGTGTGTGTGTGGTGTACCCAACAGCCTTGTAAGATACCCTTGTGTCTCAGTGAAACAGAATTGGGATACTGGGGGCACGTGAACCCAGGCCTTAGAAGTTACTAAGCCAGCAGCCACTTTCTGGGTGTGGCAGTGATGTTGTGTCTGTATAAAACACCATTGCTCCTACACTAGAGTCTGGAATATTTATTGATGAAACCTTGTGGTACCAATGAACTCAAATGGGGAAGAAAAAGAGGGGAAACTATTGTGAGATTGTAGCAAGTGCTGAAAAGATTATATCAACTTAAACATTGTCTGTAAAATTTTCTTTTAAAAATCAAAGCTGCCAGGGCTGAGGAGATGGCTTGGTAGATAAGAGTTTGAGGCGTAATCATGATAATATGGTTTCTGTCCCCAGAACACATGTAAAAGTAAGAGCCGGATGCAATGGTGAGCATCTGTGATTCCAGTACTCCTACAGCAAGATGGGAGACAGAAACGGGGTCTACAGGCGCTTACTAGGCCAGCTAGCATGAAATACACTGGGCAACCACAGAAACAAGACAATACTGCCCCAGCAAGGTGGAGAGAGAGGACAAACTCCTGAAAATTGTCCTCTGACTGCCACACACATGCATGTCACGTGTGTACCCACCACATACATAAAATAGATACATTTCAAAATAAGCTATGGAAACCAGGTAACATGTTTCACCACTGATCACTCCCTTATGACTGCCACCTTGACCTCTCTGCCACCATTGGTCACCCATACTCTCCTCACTGGGCCTGGCTTCCACGCCCTTGGTCTGTTCTCACACAGCTGTGAGTGACTCTGATTGGGTTGTACCAATCTCTTAATTAAAGTTCTTGGCTTCTAAAGGCAGTCCTAAGTGCCTTCCGGAGATGCCCAAAGCCTTTTACCCCGACCCCCACCCTGGCCTCCTGCCCTTCTCATCATGCTCTAGCTCCACCTCCTATTCAATCTGTCCTTTCCCCAAGCTCCTCCCCCAGGTTCCCAGGAGCGTGTGTGTCTATGTGTGTACATGTATGTGTATATGTGTGTGTCTGTGTGTCTGTGTCTGTGTGTGTACATGTGTATGTGTGTCTGTGCATGTCTCTGTATGTTTGTGTGTTTGTGTGTCTGTGTGTGTGTGTCTGTGTGTGTGTACATGTGTATGTGTGTTTGTGTGTCTGTGTGTGTGTCTGTGTGTGTGTCTGTGTGTGTCTGTGTGTGTGTATGTGTGTCTGTGTGTGTCTGTCCTGTGTGTGTGTCTGTGTCTGTGTGTGTCTATCTATGTTTGTACATGTGTGTGTACGTGTGTATGTGTGTCTGTGCGTGTCTCTGTATGTTCGTGTGTCTGAGTCTGTGTGTCTGTCTGTGTCTGTGTGTGTGTGTGTCTGTCTGTCTGTCTATGTGTGTACGTGTGTGTATGTGTGTATGTGTGTCTGTGCATGTCTCTGTATGTCTGTGTGTGTGTGTATGTGTGTCTGTGTGTGTCTGTCCTGTGTGTGTGTCTGTGTCTGTGTGTGTCTATGTTTGTACATGTGTGTGTACGTGTGTATGTGTGTCTGTGCGTGTCTCTGTATGTTAGTGTGTCTGAGTCTGTGTGTCTGTCTGTGTCTGTGTGTGTGTGTCTGTCTATCCGTCTATGTGTGTACGTGTGTGTGTATGTGTGTATGTGTGTCTGTGCGTGTCTCTGTATGTCTGTGTGTGTGTGTGTGTGTGTGTGTGTGTGTGCGCGCGCACACGCGTGCGCGCACGCTGCATGTCATCTGCACTAGGGAGCCCTTCTGAACACTCTGCTAAAATAGCATTCCCATTCCCACCCAAATTCTTTTTCTCAGTCCAATTTAAGTTGTTGCATGTGCTCATTTATATGACAGTATACATATATGTGCCAATGTACATGGTTCTGCATGGGTGTAGAGATCAGAGGGCAACCTCTAGTGTCATTTCTCAGATGGTGCCCACATTGATTTTTGAGGCACAGTCTCTCACTTGCCTGGAGCTGGACAATGTAGGCTAGGATTGTGCACCAGAGACCCACATGCAGTAGCTCCTGAGCCCTGGGGTTACAAACACCTGCTACCACTCCTGGCATTTTTAATGTGGCTTCTGTGGACAAAGCACATGGCCACAATGCTTTCATGGTAAGTGCTTTACCAACTGACCTAGATCTCCAGCCTACAACTAAATTTTACATTTTTTCTTTCTGTTCCTCTGATGAAATGTAAGCAGAGAGTATTCAGTGGTGTGAGCTCAGCACCAAAGACAAGGTGAGCATTGATAACTAGTGCAGTTAGCACTAGTTAAATGAAGAGACACATTCAATGACATCCATATACATGCTTATAGAGATGCTTACAGGCAGGCACATGGCTAGGCACACATACAGGCTTCCCAAAGAACACGTTAGGGAAATAGAATCACATGGACATGTCTACAGGCACACAATCATATAGCACATTTAAGCAAACACTGGTGAATGAATTCACATGCTAATATTCACAGGCTCATACATAACACACATACACAAACATGTCCTCATGGATATATATAATCAAAGATAGACATTTGGGTACACAAGCATTAATAAATATCTATACACATGTGTGCACATACATACGCTTTTGGCCATTTTCTGGCTAGAGTCCCATGTCCTTGCTGAGCCTGGCTGGAGTGGGCAATGCTGGCTACTCTCTAGCCCCTGTCCAAGAGAACAAGTCTCCTGGCAGTGTTCCCTCTCAGGACAGATGATCTGAGAGGAGGTGGAGGCTCTTGGGGGTGCCCCTGATGGATGACCGCTCTGCGGCTGGTGCTGGAGCAGCAATGTCACAGAAGCCATTAACAGTCTGGGCAGAGCCATAAAACATGCCTGGCCCCAGTGCCCTGCCCCCACCATGTTTACTTCAGCAGTCACCCTGACTCTGGGCAATACCAAAGGCAGTGACCTCTTATAGCACAAACTGAGGAAATGGGGGTGGCAAGGCAAGTCTTAGGGCTCCTGCACTATCTCCTCACATGGGGACAGGTAAGAACCCTATGAGGTAGAAATAGGGAGCAGGTACTGGCTTTCAGCAAGGTGGGGAAACTAAAACAAATTTTTGTCAGCAAGGGATGGGGACTGGGACATGCAAAATGGCTGTGGCTATCAGGGAAGGGGTTAAAGTTTCCCAGGCTGGCTGCATTAGTGCCTTATGCCCCTCAATCATACTAGATGACTGATCCTTGATAGGAAGCTAACCCCAGAACCCAATGGCTAGTAGAGCATCAGCTGCCCCCAGTTCTCTGTGGCCTATACAGGGCTACAGTATGAGCCCATGAATTATTCATGGGACTGGACAGCTGCATCTTCCCAACACAGGTGGGGTACCAAAAGACAGCCATCCTGTTCAAACAGACCCTTTGGATAAGATTTTGTACTAGCGTAGGAAGTGAAGGAGCAGGCCCACAGGGTCCCTACTGGATCATCAAAATTGTAGACACAAGAGAGAAGCTGTTTACTCAGGAGTTTAAGCCCAGAGCTGGAAGGCAAGGACCAGTATGATGGCGGGTGGGATGGGGGGTGAGAAGATTATGCCACAAGAGATTGTATGTAGCATGGAGGGATTTAGGAAGACTAGACAGACTTCAGGAGAGAGAGAGGAGGTAGGGGCTGGGAGAGGCTGAAGAGGAGGTGGTACCTACTGAGCTGACCCAAGGAAAGGATCTCGGTCTTTACCCCAAGGGCACAAGGGTGCTGTGCCAGATCATAAGGGAAGGAGTGAGATGACATCATAAGTGGGCACCATATCTCTTGTCATCCTTACAGCATATCTGTTAGCCCTTCAGTACACAAGTGGATTGAGACCAAAATAGGGGGAGAACATTTTGTTATATGTCAAGGACAACACAGTCCTCTCCAATTTTTTTTCTGCAGTGAAGTGTATGTGGCCAGTGTTCTGGGCTGGAAGGTGGCTTGTTGTAATATCGAGTATGAGGGCCAGAGGCTAGTCCCAAGACCACAGCTTTAAAAGCTAGACATGCTGTAGGTACTGGTAGACAGGTAGATCTGTGGAGCTCATGGTCAGCCAGCAGAACCTACTTGTCAGGTCTAAGGTCCCTGAGAGACCTTGTCTTTAAAAATAAAACAGGCGAACAGTGCCTGGGGAACACTAGAGGGTCATCCTCAAGTTTCTACATTTACATACATACCAACACATGGACACACACAGAGAACTGGACTCTTTCCATCCACTTACTTGTCCACGCATGCACAGTGGCAGCCTGATTCACTCTGGGAGTGAAGGATGAGCCATGTTTGGCCAGCTAAGGGAGGAAGATGATGTGGGGAAAAGAGCTGGGACACATTTATGGAGCGTCTACTGTATGCTAGGCCTGGTGTGGGGCAGCAGGCATGGGATCTCTGCTTGGCTCTGCAGCCCCCAGTAGGGAGGTCTCTTTCCTGCACCATTTTACAGACAAGGAAACTGAGGCTCAGAGCATGAGCCACTTGCCCAAGTTCTCATGAAGAGCTCCCACCCTGAAGAGCTTCCGAGGCTGACAGAGAGGTCTTGAACTCCAAGAATGATTTTCAACCTTGTCTTCATACCTGGAGAGGTTCTGAAGTTCCCAGAAAGGATGGACCCCTGGGGATTGGTCCAAGAGCCCGACACTGCCTCCCCGCAGCTGTGATGAATGCCCGACAGTCCCTCCACTTGCAGGGAACTCATCAGACTAATGTCTCCCAATGTGAAGTCCTTGTCGCCTTTGGATGAGAAATCCCAGCCTCCTGGCATTCTGTGCCCCAGATAGATGGGTTCCCGTCCCCGGGCCTGTGAGGAATGCAGCCTCTTCTACAGAGAGAGGTCGATAAAGGCCCTTCATCAGGACCACAGAGTCTCCCATCAGCCATTGGGCTGTATCCCCTTCTGCATGCAGCTGCAAACCAGCATGGGGAGGGTGTTTGGTGCCCAGTGAAATAAGAGTCCCACAAAGGAGGACCAGGATTTTTTCAGCTTTGCCATAGTCAACAGACCCAAGGGCAGGGGTGGGGCAGGGCAGGGAACATTCTGCTTGACTGTGAAGTTCCCATGAGCTATAGAGGGCAAAGCATATACCTGGAGGATCTGAAACAAACAAACAAACAAACAAACAAACAAACAAAACAGCTTCTCAAAGCATCCTGGGATCTCAAAGGTTCTATGGAGGAGAACAGAGATGTTGGAAGTCAGTAGCAGGAGGACTGAATGGCTGTGCTCTCAATAGTAAGAAGCCACAGAAATAGCAATCAGCACCACCTACATGAGGTTGGTATTGATATCATTACTGAGTTGGTCCTCAGAAGGTCCCATGGAGGAAGGCAATATGGTCACTAATGAGCAGGTTGACAAAAGGCTGACAGCAGAATGCAGAGTCCGAGTGGGTAGACGGGGACAAGTGCAGGAAGGGAAGAAGAGTCCGGCCAGCTGTCTGTTTCTCAGAGGACAGCTGCTCATGAGGGTGTCCCTTAAATGCAGGAGATTCTAGTGCAGCCAGTAGGATGGATTCAGGGAAGAACTCCAGGCCTGGCAGAAGAAGGACAAGGGTGGGGACAATAAGAATCCTGGGGCTCAGGGTTCCAAGAATGAGATGGAAGGTTGACTGCAAGTGGCACTGTGGTCACCCACCTGTTTCCTACTTGGGCTGGAGGAGGAACAGATGGGAAAGGAACTGGCCTTGCCCAAACTCCAAAGAATTAATTCCTTCCTCCACACCTTGACAGGGCTTTGGGCCCTTGACCTTCTGGGTCTGTAAGGTTTGGGCCCATTGCAACTTCTCTCCCATTCCTACTCTGTGCTGCTCCAGCTCAGGGCTCCTCTTGGATCACCCTTCATTATTACCCTGTCCCTGATCCCCTTCTGATTCCAGAGTCTCAACTGTCTTAGCATGGTGGCACACAGGCAGCCATGGTGCTGGAAGAAGACAGCTGAGAATTCTATGTCTGAATCTACAATCAGCAGGAAGAGAGAGAGAATGGGCATGGTGTGGGCATTGGAAACCCCAAAGCTCACCCCCAGTGATATACTTCCTCCAGGCCACACCTCCTAATCCCTGCCAAGTGGCACCACTTTCTAATGACAAACACTCAAATATATGAGTCTATGAGGATCATTCCTATTCAAACCACCATACTCAACCCAGCCTTGTCTCTGAGCCTGAGCCCCTACATAACTCTCCACACCCTCCTCTCCCAACCACAGTCCTGAACTGTACCCTGATACCTTTTGGTTGACCTTTTCTGACTCTAGTCCCACCCACTCCAAATCCTTCCTACCCATCTCTCCTCTGGAGTCATATTGGATTCTTCCAGAGAAGGAGAAGAGAGAGACAGCTTCTGGTGTTTATGCTCTTTATTACTTCTCCCTCTCTCCCTTCTCCCCTCCCTCCTTCCTTCCCTCTCTCCCTCCCTCTCTCTTTGCGTATGTATGCATGGGTATATACAAGTGTGTGCACGTGTGTGTATATATGGAGGCCAATGTCTATGACTTGCATCTTTGGTTTCCTTCCACCTTATTTTTTGAGACAGACTCTTGTCTCAGTTTGGCTGAACTGGCTTGCCAGTGAGCTCCAGAGATTCTCCTGTTTCCAGCATACTCTACCTCCACTTCCTGGGCTAGGATGGCAGGGGTGCGCAGCCATACCCACACACATGAGTTCAGGGATCTGTTCTCTTGGGAAGCTTCTTAACCAACCCAGCCATCTTCCCTGGCCCTGCTCTTCACTGTAAGTTATTATTGTTTTTCCAGGGTACAGAGATCCCAGCTGTGGCCAGGCAAGCATCCTATGGCTGAATTGCAACCCACATCTGCTGTGACTTATGTTAAAGACAAAAAGCTCTTATTTTATGTTGGGGACCCAAATAGCAGGTGGGAATTTCAAAATGACCTCATTCAAATGCCATGTACAAAACTTAAATGATTTCAGCCATCAGAATAGTGTCCCCTCCCCTGTGGGAGAGGGCAATTGGGAGTTTCTTGGGATGGAGGTATCTGAGAGCTGGGAATGCAGGCATTTTCTTTTTGTCTGGTTGGAAATATTAACCAAGCAATGTATTTATGACCTGTGTGCTTTTCT
The DNA here is from genome assembly GCA_030556225.1 of Cricetiscus sungorus. Lineage (NCBI taxonomy): Eukaryota > Metazoa > Chordata > Mammalia > Rodentia > Cricetidae > Cricetiscus > Cricetiscus sungorus. The sequence goes on from JANBXA010000132.1 coordinate 7,702,643, forward strand.
GTATGCATATACTGAATAAAAGTCTTTTTATTATATGGTTTCTTGTTTTAAGGCTGAGGGTGTGCCTCAATGGTAGAACACTTGCCTTCTGTATTCAAGGCCCTGGATTCCATCTCAAACAACACACACACACACACACACACACACACACACACACACACACACACACACACACACACTCTGTTCTGTGGCCTGGGGAGGTAGGGCTCTCACAGCAATAGAAAGATGGGCAAGTGGGTCCCTGTAGCAAATGGGCCATGGCTACCAGAGAGGCTGGTCGGACAATTCTGCCTTGAAAGAACCCTTGCAGAGCAGAGTCTGGCCCTCTGTATTCATGGCAAGATTTCAGTCCAATGGAATGCTGACAAGGTTCCCCCCTCACATACACACATCGCTAAGCACCCCACTGCCCGCTGGGACCCTGCCTTGGTGCCACCTGCCTCTCCTCCCCTAACAGCTGTATTTTTCAGGTACAATATGACAGGCTCAATCTATTCCTGTTATATATTTCCCAGTAAATGGACAAGGTGAAAACAGTGTCAGTTCAAATCACTATCATGACACTTAGTTCTGATTTACAGCGCCTTTTGCCGCAATCTTGAGAGTGCCTGCATCCGTGCTGAGCTGGATTGCCCAGCCAGGCCCCATGGGGTCAGTGTTCAGATCAGCTTCAATAAAAGAATTTAGGGTAAGATGGCCCCAGGTGGGCAGGGGGCAGTCTAGGAGGCCCAGAGGACAAGCTGGGAGAGATGCTGAGGCCACCATTTTCTCCCACGCCTCCCTCCCCACAACTCTTTGTCCCCAGCCCTGTGGTTTGCAGCATCTGGGAAATTTATGGCAGCTCCATAAACGGGTTTTACAGACAGCTGTTAGAGCGTGCAGAGCAAGCCCTGGCTGTCGGGGGACCTAGTCTCAGGCTTACAGCCAAGACACTTAAATATTATGGCTGCACATATATAAAAATTGTGCTAGGCACGTCCTCCGCTGCCTCCCTCCTCCTGACCCAAGAGCCAGAAAATGGCCAAAGAATAGCAGCTGCTTGCAGCTGCTGGCTCTGCAGAGAAAATGCCCACAACCCCTTGCTCCAGCTCCGGCCATGCCTCCAGAAGACTTAGCCCGGGCTGGAAGCATGGATGCAGGCAGAGTTGTCTCGAGGACAGAACCAGTTGTATGGAACCACTCCTAGTGCTTCCTCCCTGGCCCAGGCGCGCCGTACCAAAATCTTTGAGCCTTAGAATCGTGTTATCACTTTAAGCACTGTCTTGCCATCCTCCTCCCCTGCCTGGCCATCTTTTATTTCTCTAGGCAGTTTGTATTCTCACTACCCTTCCAGAACTTCCCCTAAGTACTGCTTTTGTGGTGGCATTGTCCCAACCCCCCTGAGTCACTTCTCTAATGCTCAGAGCCCCCCTGGACTTCTTCATAACGTTTCTAACAATTGCAATGAAATAATTATTAGTGTCATTATCGGTTTAATGTCTGCCTTCCCTGCTGGACAATAAAGTGCATGAAAGTGAGTCTCAGTGGTGTGCAGAACCTGGCACTCGAGGAATATGCAACAAATAAATGAAGGTGAGCATGTGTGTGGGGGGGGTGAATGGCTCATGACCCTCAGGAAGAGCAGGAGGCCAAAGAGCAGGAGGAAAACTTAGAGAGATCAGCAAACAGAAGTTACTGGGTGGTGAAATTCCTGCAGGCTTTTGGGAGTCCGGACCCCTGGACCTTGCAGTACAGTTTCCATGCAGAAGCCCCAATAAGGGGGTTTAAGATGTGAGACAGGACTGCTCCCTTAGTCTTTGAGCCCACTTCACAGTGGGGCTAGAGATGATGTCACAGGGTTGGGAGGGTCAAAGGTGCTCAGTATGTGTAACAGAGCTCCTGATGCTACATTATGCCTGCAACAGAGCTAGAACTCAGTAATTCCATGCTGTTATTTATGAGGGATGAAAGCCATTCCCCCAGACACTCTGCTGCCTCTGAAGCCACATTTTGTTATTGTGTAACATCTGCCTGAGCCATTTGACCAGGAGAGAATATATGACCCCACTAGAACCAATCATAGTGAGGCTAGTAACCCATGACTCCTGGCAGACCAGTCAGATGTCCTCTCCTGGGACTGACGACCTATGCGAAGACTTGTTAAGGGGTTCAGGGGCTGAGTGCCAGGAGTCAGAGAAAGCCATCCCTGCACACCCATAGCCTGTGATAACCTCTATGCCCATCCAGTTTGAGGAGGCGGCAGGAGTGGTCACACTTGTCTTCTCAAAAACTTACTGGCTGTGTGATTTAGGGATTGCATACTCAACCTCTGTGTGATTCCCTCACCATTGAAAGGGAGACCACAAAAAAAAAGTGTGAATTATCATTTACAATGTCCTCCTTGCTAATACAACCAGATATTGTGATTTCTCAAGACTTAAGGCTACCTTTGGACCTCTGCCTCCTTTATTTAATGTGAATTGCATAGATCTGGCTTTATGTATGAGTATATATGTGTGTGGTACCCATGAAGACCAGAAGAGGAAATTAGATTCCCTGGAATGGTTGTGAGCTTCCCTGTGGGTGCTGGGAACCGAACCAGGGTCTTCTGCAAGGTCAAAAAATAATTGCAAGGTCAATTTTAATAATTGAGACATGTCTCCAGACTGGGACCTCCTTTCTTTTATAAATAGAAAAAAAGGCTGAGAAAATTGCTCTGCTTCTAAACTGGCCATATTCTCCAGTGGGAAGTTGCCAGTATTCAACTATTTCTGGTCCCCAAATGAATTTCCACATGGTTCAGCCTTTGACAAAATGGAAGCAATAGCAAATACTAGGCGTGGTACTCATCTGGGTGGAGGTGTTGAAGGGGACTGAATCAGGGAAAGTTGCTTTGTCCAGGAGAGGGAGCTGTTGGGATGTGCCTCTGGACCTCTACTGGGCAGCAGCTTCCTTGTGTCTCTGGTCTATTTTACTACAGTATACCAGGCTGTGGGTTATGCTTGGGGTCACTTTGCGCCATAGAACTTTGAACTGAGGCAGAGACAAATTCCTAAAGCTCAGTGGCTAGCCCGCCTAGCCTGGTGAATGAGCCCAAATCCAGCAGGAGACCAGTTACAAAGAATGGCACAGACATAGATAGGTAGTAGAAGATTAACTGAAGGAGGAGTCCATGATGCAGCTTCTGTGAGGTCATCATCCAAGATGGAGTGGCACTGATGCAGGATGTGGGGTTATCCATTTTCTTTGTGCTAATTCAGGGCCACTTGAAGGAGAATTTAAAAAACAAACAAACAAACAAACAAAAAACCCAGAAAACACGCCTTTGCCCTGTAAACCCTTCAAAGACCTTCATGGGGGAACACTTCTCCAAATGTGGAAATCTTCTGTCCATGGCCCCCTAGAAAACCCAGACACTGTTTGATGTTTTGGAAATGGGGAATGCTCTTCTGAGAGGCACATAGCCTCTAGCCCACTTCCCAGGCTTAGATTTGAATAATTCAAATATCTCCTTCAGCAAACAAAAAAGGTGAACCACTCCAGAAGAACACTACCTGAGTCTGATTGCCGGCCTCCACATGCATGTGTACACATGTGCATGTTGTTTGTGCACACACATACATATACACACACATACGGCAAGAGAGAGAGAGAGAGAGAGAGAGAGAGAGAGAGAGAGAGAGAGAGAGAGAGAGAGAGAGAGAGAACTTAATCAAATTCTCTCTTCTCCAATAAAGGCATTTCATTCATCATGCAGAGTGACTGATGTTAAATTTGTACTTGACCTACTCGCTGAACGGAGCACCGAATTGCCTAAATATGAGCACGTTCTACATGTAGGAGACAGCAGTGGCCAGAGGTAGAGTCTCCTAGGTGATGCTATCCGTCACTCATGCCCCAGTCCCATTAGGTCAGTGTTAAGCCCACACTTACTTTTTGGCCAATGGAATGTGAGTGAATGGAAGTGGCATGTCACACTAAGTGAGGACTGCCAGGGCCAGGCTGTGCTTTCCTTGTCCCCTTTCCTATTGAAATGACATGTTCCAGACAGGGAAAAAATGTTCTGCTATGGATCCTGGGAGAGAAACAAAGCTTACGCTGCCAGCCACAGCCAGCTGTGAGCACACAACACAGAGGAAACAGACATTGGCAGTTGGGAGGCCCTGGGACTTTGGAGGTCTTTGTTCTTATAGCTCAGCCTGGCTGATCCTGACTGCCTAGAGAGTCAGAAAACAGCTGAGCACAGAACCAGGCACAGAACCTGGCTCTGAACAATGCCACAATTATTTCTTTCCCCTCTTTTGAAAGCCAGAGAACCACGCTAAATGGAGACAAACCAGGAGCATTTGGTTTAGTCAAGAATTCAATGAGACCAGGCTCAGCCTGATGACCTGGGTTCAACTCCAGGAATTTACAAAATAAGAGAAGAGAACTGACCCCCTAAGTTGTCCCCCCAACCTCCACATATGCTTCATGGTATGCATATGCCATGTATATACACATGCAATAAAAATCTTGTTTTAAAGAATTCAATGAAACTGGAAGGAAGGTTAAGAGGAAGCAGTTGACAGTGAGTGAACAGGAACCAGAGGAATTTGGGGCGGAAGTTGTATGCCTGACTTCCCCAGCATTGAAGTACAACTCCCTTTCTGCTTTGGAATAAAGATCCCTTCCTTCTCCCTCTTAGCACTCGCTCCCCATGTCTGCCCACACTGTGCCTCAAGCTGGACCCTCAGCCACAGTCAGCTGAGGCCTCACAAGGGAACGAGGGAAGCTCCACTGTCCCCAGGCTTGTGTTCCCGACTGCTGTTACTCTGACCCATAGTGTCACAGCTGAAAACAGAAAGGCCCAAGGCAAGCAGTGCAAAAGAGGGATTGATGTATGTGCACCATTAAAACATAACACTTCAAAAAGACAACAGACACCATAAACAAGCTAGAAACAGCTATCTCTAGGGAGAAAATATTTGCAATTTATATTGCAGATAAGGGATAAGCATCCAGAATATATAAAGAATTCTAACAAATCAATAAGAAAAAGACAAATGGCCCAATAGAACACTCAGCAAATGATTAAAAAAAAGTCAATTTATAGAAAAGGAAGTTCAAATGGCCAATAAACTTGAAGAATGCTTATTTTCATTAGCAATCAAGGAACTAAACCATTAAATGATCATGAACCATATTTTCCTCATCAGATTGGTTTGAAAAATTAAGGTTTGACATTCAATACTAATGAGGGTGCATGGAAGTGGGGACTCTCAAATGCAAACTGGTACAACAACTATGAAAAATAAGTAAAAGCTGAATAAATAAGAATTGCTTGCTGTTCTTTCTCCCGGAGAAGGCTTTTGCACTGGGCCACTGAGGTCAGTGGCTGGTGACTGTGCTGCCATTCTAGAGGGCTTGGGTGGTTCCCAGTGCTCACATAAAGTGGTTCACAACTGCCTGTAACTGCAGTTTCAATGGCCTCTGTGGGCACACACATACACACACACACGCAAATGCAGACGCACACGCTCACACGCACGCACATGCACATTCACATGCTCATGCATACGTGCACACGCATGCACGTACATGCACACACATGCACACGTGCACACACATACGCACAGGCACACACATTCCCACAGACTAACAAAATAAAATATCTTTATTTTCTTTTATAATTAATAATAATGAGATAGTGAAACACTAAATATCCACTGATGTAGGCTTCATGAAAAAAACCACTATAGGCCTGTGCAGCCATTTAAAAGAATGAGGCAAGTTGCACCTTCCCTGAGAAGATGCTGTTGGACAGTTAAGGCAGGAAATAAAAGAATACTAAAACAGAGGCCAAAAGGGCCTGCTGTGCAAACACACGGCTCTGAGTTTGGATCTCCAGCACCTATGCAAAGTTGGGAGTGCCTATAACCTCAGTGGTGGGTGAGGGATGGAGACAGGCCAGCTAATCTAGCTTGTCATGGAACATCAGCTTCAGGGAGAGACCTTTCCTCAAAAAATCAGGTGGAGGGAGGTAGAGAAAGAGTGCAACCTCTGGCCTTCACACACAGCACACATATGATGTGAACCCTAATGTACATGTGCACATGCAAATATGAGAACACACGCACAACCACACATTTTATAGGTAGGGACAAGAGAGATTTATATTTAGGAACAAGAGATTTCAACATGAAATCATAGAAAAGTCTCCAAAGAAAAAATTTATATGAGAATATACAAAAATATTACTGCAACTTGGACCATACATGTCAGACCAGGGTGACTGCTGGTACGTCCAAGAACAAAGGGATAGGCTGGGATTGAAGGAGGGCATGGTGAAACAGATTTGTAATCTCAGTGCTTGGGAGATAGTGGTGGGGGGAGCAGGAGTTCAAGGCCAGCCTGGGATACATGAGGCCAACCTGTGCTACATGAGACTCTGTCTCAGAATATGCAGGCAAGCAATCAGATAAATCAGAGATGTTCGGAGTTTTATTGGGAAAGAGGAAAGTTGTGTAAGTTGTTTTGACACTAATGCTAGGAGCTGGTAAACTGAAACTGAGTGACAGCAGCTGCCAAGGAACCCTGTGGGCTGCAGTGTTTGCTTGGGTGTTTGACAGTATCAAGCGAGTGTTATTGCAGGAGTAGCTAGCTGTCCCTGTGCTCCCAGCCTCTTCCCATGGCTTGTGCAGTAAGTCGAGGTTTGAAAAGTTGTCTTGTGGTCGTTGCCATCATCCTGTGACTCCTGTGTGACAGTCCTTCTGTCATGGCCCCTTTCAGCTGTGTTTGCCAAGTTTGACACGAGTGACTGTGTTTTCAATTAGAGATCTTTACTGGTAACAGCCTTTGAGACCTTGGCAAGGGAACTTTGTGGTGGTGGGAGTGGGTGAGAAGGATTCTCAGAAGGAATTAAAGCTTCATTGTTACTATTTCCAAACTCTTATTAAAGGGGCGAGGGCATTATGAAACTTTTAAAGATAAAATGTTTGTCTAGAAGGCTGATGAACGCCTTCTGAGCAACAGAAAGACAAGGGGCCAGGGACACATACATCCCTACCTCTGGTGGCAGGGATGGCAGGTTAGTAGAGACAAGCCACCTGGTGTACCCAACATCACCACTGCCTCCATACCTTGTAACAAAATCCACCTGTCACTTTGAAAGTTAATTGGAGGCCAAGGGCACTGGGTCTGTTCTGCTCAGTCACTCAGGATCCAGGCCCTTTCCCTGCTGTGCCTCTGCCGTTTTGTTTGTTTATTTGGTTGGTTGTTTTTTTATTTTTGTTTTTTGGGTTTTTTGTTGTTGTTTGTTTGTTTTGTTTTTCCAGATAGGGTTTCTCTGTGGTTTTGGAGCCTGTCCTGGAACTAGCTCTTGTAGACCAGGCTGGCCTCAAACTCACAGAGATCCACCTTCCTCTGCCTCCCAAATGCTGGAATTAAAGCCGTGGACCACCACTTACTGCCTAACCTGATGACTGTGTTAGATCCATGGGACCCACATGGTAGAAGGAGATAATTCACACATGAGAGCTGTCCTCTAACCTCTACAGACAAGCTGTGACAGGTGTGTGTGCGCACGCGCGCACACACACACACACACACACACACACACACACACACACACACACACACAAATTAAACATAACAAAACAAAAAAATAAAAACAAAAGTAAGCAGAGGACTGGGAATACTGGGGATGTAACTCACTGGTAGAACATGCATGTCTGGCATTCATGAGACCCTGCTGACAAACCCAGTATTCAAGGAAGAAGGGGAAGGGGCAGATCATAGCAGCCATGGCTCTTTTTCCTTCAAGTCTTTTCTTCCAGTCTCTGGGCTAACATAGGGTTAGGAGATGTGTGTGCATTATGATATGAAATGCAATCAGTTAAGCTAGTTGGAGACAGCAATTCTGTGTCTAGAAAGAGCAAACTATATCTGTCTATATGAGCTACAAATAATCTAGGCAATTCTACACAGGAGTTAAATGCTCTCCTGTTTGCATTTAAAGGTGACTTTGCAAACTGCAAAGTAAAATCCATTCGATAATTTTAAATTATATTACACTCTTTACTTACAGGGATATTACACAGCAGATAAAACCATCAGGCTAAGTCAGGTGAAAGAACAGCAGAGGCAGCCAGATGCTTTGTTTTTTTTTTTTTTAATATTTTAATTATTTTGTAGCTTCCTGATCAAAGGGGTTCAAGTTTCCATTTAGCTCTGGGCCCTGGGTCTTGCACCCTCAATCAGCTGGATCACAGGCCCAAAGGACTTGGCTGGAAGACATCTTGGTGCAGTTGCTTTGTCACTAGGCATTTGAAGCCCTTTATCTCCCAACCTTATCCCCAGCTCTCATGGCAGACTCAACCCAAGCCTCCTGGACCCCCAGTCCAGTCCTGATTTTTCTGACTATATGCCCTCGTGTCATTTGATTTGCTCAAAGTTACTTGATCTCTGCTGAGGTTTAGATAAAGGCCCGTGGGTTGCAGGTCTGATAACCATGAGGAGGTGGCCAGACTTTGAAGAGGTGGGGTCTATCAGGGAAGAAGTTAGTTTACTAGAAGCATGCACTTGAAAGGGGGTTATGACCTCACACACACCCCCACCTCACCCTACTTCCTGACTCCCATGAAGTGAGCAGCTTCCTTCCACAATGAATTCCTCAACACAAATCCAAAAACACAGCTCCAAACACAGCTCCAACTAACTGAGGACTGAAACCCCTAAAGTCAGGAGCCAAAATAAGCCCTGCCCTTTTCCGTTTATTGCATTGGGTATTTTGTTACAGTAACTGAAAGCTAATACAACCTCTGTGAGCTTCATTTTGCTACATTTTGCATCTGGAATAAGGGTTTTTTTTCTAGAAGTACTTTCCTCAAAGGGTTGTTGAATAGGTGAGAGGCCTCATGTAACATCTCAGTGATGGGGAAAATTGGTCAGATTCCACTCTGGTGCTGAGGAAGGTGCTCTGGGGAATGCAGCTCACTAGCAGGTCCTGGGCTCCTCCTCCATGTGTGGTTGACAATCTGCCTCTGGCTCTGTGTGAGGCTGTGAGGTACAAATGGGTCTGGCACTGCCCTGAGGGGGTGGGGGGGTGGCTACAGGGGACTCTTGGTCTCCTTGTCTGTGCTTGCTTGCTCAGGCTTCCCTAACAAAGTTCAATAGATAGGCAGCTTAAACAACAGATACTTATGGCTCATACTTCTGAAGGCTAGAGGTCCCAAGCCAATGTGTCTGCAACATTGTTTTGTCTCAAGGCATCTCTCCTGGGTCATCTTTCCCCCATGACATCACTAGGTTGACACTGTGTGTCTGTGTCCTAGTCTCATGTCAGGACACCAGTCCCACCAGGGTTGGGTCTACCCTTGTGACGTCATTTAACATAATGACCTCTTTAAGTGCTCTGTCTCCATATACTGTCTGAGATAGTTAATTCTGAGATAGTTAATTTAGGGGATGCAGTTCAACTCATGACAGTGTCTGTGGATATATGGCTGTTACATGGGTCTCAGTGACCCTAGAAAGACATCTGTGTTTCTGTTTTAGGCATGTGTGTCCATCTGAACATCAGACCTGCTGGGACTCCATCTTTGTGAATACCCATTGCTGGGGCTCTGGGGTCTGGTCCTGTCTTTGGCCTTGAGACCTGGTCAGCATCCTGATGAGTATGTCTGTGAGCCAGATGATGTCAGAGGTCTGGAGTCTGGGCCAGAGAGAACAGAATCTGCTAGCTTCTGGGTCCCAGCAAATGTGGGCACCCACAACTATATGCCTGTGGCAACTGCCCTGACCATCTGTGGCTACCAGGCTGCAAGGCGGCTTATGAAGGGAGGATAAAGGGTCCTGTGGATTTGAGAGCTGGAAGAAGACAGAGAATATGTGTTAGCAGAGGACAGTGGGTGGATCCAGCTGGGGCTGTCACACTGGGACAGCTGCTGAGGCTGGGCTGCCTCCAGGGTGAATTCAGTGGCTTGTTGGATCTTGAAAACTCTCACAAAAGCAGGCACAGAAGCAAAGCAGTGGGCCTGAGTGGAATGTGCTGGAGGGGTGCTGAGGAAGCAGCAGGCCTAGGAGAGGATATGTTGCCATAAAGAAATCCCCTTCTCTCAGCACCACTGGGGCCAGGCTGCTCTCATAGCAGCCCTTCTTGCTCTCTACCCAGGTCCTGCTCCCTGAAGCCTGGGGTTATGAGTAGGTGGGACCCTCACTTCTGCCCTCTGAGACTGTGGTCAGTGTTTCATATGCAATGCTCTACCCCAAGCTACAGGTCTGTAAGGGGAACCTTTTAATCCCCATTGACTATTGGAGGAAACTGATGCCCAAAGAGATGAAGGATGCCACACCCTGAATTCTCATGGATGGCTCCCAGTAGTCCTGGGGGGTTGTTTAGTTAGAAAAGGAATGAATGAATGAATAAATGAATTGATGAAATATTACCTTTGGAATAGGGCCTATATCCAAGTCCTGGTGAAATCAAGGTTGTAGCTAACCCAGACTTTCTCCACCATATGCATCGACCCCAAGATATGTGAAGCTGATTGGGTTATTGCTCTGTTCTTTTTGAAAATCAGTAACAGACAAGAGGCAATGACATTGGTCACCCTTGGCCCAGATAGAAGAGTTTCTGTTGACTGCTGGTTCATTTTCCCCCACCCTCAAAGCAACCACATAGACACTAAGGTTCAGCCCTGGCTTGCTCAGCTCTGGTTTGGGGGGTGGGGTGTACTTCTTAGCCCCACCACATATCAGACTGTTTCTTTTTCCTCCTTTCCTGTTCTTGGTTTGTGATATTACAACTGCCTTCATCTCACCAAATAGGCTCAAATGCACAGTTCCTCAAGACTTGGGGTATAGGAGGCCATATTGGTTGTTCCTATTGGGTCTTTCTCTTGGTAGCTGGTTTCTGGTGTGATTGGCATATTTGTGAGGTCACACTGAGCAGAACCTATGTTTCCGGGCCTAGTCTGTATCTCTAGTGCAGTTGGCACTTGCTTCCAGGTCCAGATGAGGATGCTTATTAACTTCCCCAGATAAGTTTCTGTGGCTCCAGCCTGCAAGCTGGAGTATGGTGAAGTCCTGGACTCTGCTTTCTCCATTCCTAGACCTAGATGATTGTAGTGAGATATCCACCTCGCCCATACCTGTTGCACTGACCACGCCTATTTGGGTATGGGAACAGGTGTGGGCGTGACCTGGGGGAACTAGGTCTAGGGATCCGACCCCAGCTCACTCTCTACTTCCTGGTCGGAGACAGAGAACATCCGTAGGCATCTTTTGAATGGGAACCTGCAGTGATCATCTGTTTCTGGTGTAAGTGGTTTTCTCCTTGAATAAACATCCATCAGCCAATATCATGCCCCAGAATCTTATTTACCATGGAATAAATGATCATACATTTTTCTCACCTCTTTTTTAGTTCAGCAAAGTCCTGATAGGTAGAGCCACCAGCCTTGTTTACTTCTCAGTCTGGGCTACTTTTCTTGTGTCTGAAATACAGATGATAACTGTGCGAGTTAAATTTGTCAACTTGACATAGCCTGGGGCATTGACAGGAAGCCCTGGCGGGTGGACAGCCTGGGACAGGAAGCCCTGATGGGTGGACAGACTGGGACATTGACAGGAAGCCCTGGTGGGTGGACAGACTGGGACATTGACAGGAAGCCCTGGCGGGTGGACAGCCTGGGACATTGACAGGAAGCCCTGGCGGGTGGACATCCTGGGACATTGACAAGAAGCGCTGATGGGTGGACAGCCTGGGACATTGACAGGAAGCCCTGGCGGGTGGACAGCCTGGGGCATTGACAGGAAGCCCTGATGGGTGGACATCCTGGGACATTGACAGGAAGCCCTGATGGGTGGACAGCCTGGGACATTGACAGGAAGCCCTGACGTGTGGATTGCCTAGATCAGATTGAACTTTGGGACTGTCTGTGAGGGATTGTTTTGATTAGTAATTGATTCAGGAGGACCCTGCCCACTGTGGGTGGCACCATCCCTAGGTAGGTGGTTTGGGGCTATATAAGACAGCTAGCTAAGCATGAGGCTGTGGCCAAGCTAGCAAGCAGTGTTCCTTTACCATTTCACCTTCCACCTCCTACCTCCTGCTTCCTTCCCTGACTTCCCTCAGTGATGGGTTTTGGCTTGAAAGTATAAGCTAAAATAATTCTTTTTCTGCCCTAAGATGGCCATTTGTCAGTGTGTTACCATAGAAAGGAAATTAAAATAATGTCTAATAAAAGATTGGTGCTGTAACATCAGCTCCAATTTTATTTAAAAAAAAAAAAAGTCGCATAGCCAGATCATAGCATTAACACTGAGCCACTAGTGGCTTTTTACCAGCCTCAGAGCTAGACATTTGAACAATGGGGTCTTCAGGATGCCCTGGGCCCACATCATCATCTGAATACAAATTTATGAGAGGCCCCAACTGAGAATGGTCTGGCAGAGCCTGGTGACTCACCAGATTAGTGAATAAAGACAATTATTATTGTTATTGTAGGGCACTATTAGGGTAAGGCTTGTCATACAGTGTGTGATACATCAGGAACACTGTCCTTTTGCTCAGTAGACACAGTTAGCACCTGGGACATCATTTTGCCTATACATCTGTTCACTCAACAAATGCATATAGAGCCCCACTGTGCCCCAGGCTCTGTTAGGCACACAGGAGAGACACAATAGTGAATGCTGGAAACAAGCCATTAAATGGAAAAACACAAGGTAGTGACAAGCAGCCATAAGTATCAAGATGAAATTAATATGTTAAGAAATTGAACCACAAGAGAGGGCTTCCTGCTTAGGTGATGGGGGAGACAGATCCAGGGAGGTGATGTTGAAGTTGAGATGAATAGCAAGAGGGAGTTGAAATATGGCAGCAGAATATTCCAGGCAGGAAGACTTGATCATCCAAATGCCCTGGAGTGAGATGGCCTGATGAGATTGGTATGTTTAAACAACTACCCAGAGCTAATGTCCTGGAATGGTGTGACCCTGGGAACAGAGGACAGAAGCAGAAGTCTAAGAGGTGGACAAGAGTCACCATGTACAAACCTCATAGCCAACAAAAGGGTTATGGATTTTTTTCCCCAAATACAAGGAGACAGTACTGAAGGTATTTTAGCAAGGTGTACCAGTCAGGCTCTGATGCCAAACAAATAAACCTGACTACCTCTGTGACTTCATCTGACAGACGTTTATTTCTCTCTTACATTAGTTTTGTATGCGTGGTAGATTTCTTCTAATGATGACTCAACTGTGCAGGATGCCACCACCTTTTGGCTACATCTTAAAGCTTCAACATCATCTATAGGGGCAGTGGAGGGGAGAGAAGGGCTGAGGAAATCACAGCTGATATTTACCCACCTTAGTTTGAACATCACTCTGTCTACACTTGATCTTTGCCAAAAGTCTGACTCTCTCTCTCTCTCTCTCTCTCTCTCTCTCTCTCTCTCTCTCTCTCTCTCTCTCTCTCTCTCTCTCTCTCTCCTTGTCATGCTCATAACCCATGGCCAGAGTGTTCATATGGTCTACCTCCATACAAAGGAGTCTAGGAATCACAAAGCAACACAGAGCTACTCTGGAAAGCACAGAATGTATCTACCACAGACAGCTGTGTGAGCTAATTTATATTTTAGTTGCCACCCCTGCTACTGTGTGAAAACTGAATCATGAGCAGTGGGAGTTCCAGCTGTGACTGAGTTCTGAAATGACATCTTTCTAGCTTTCTTTGTTGTGCGGATGACACACTCTAACCAGAAGCAACTTAGGGGAGGAAAGGGTTTATTCCATCATATTCTTCCAGGTCATGTTCCATCATCAAGTTGCTGGCTGCTTGTACAGCCTGGCACAGGGAGCAGCGCTACCAAGAGTGGGCTGAGCTTGCTGGTATCAATTCATAGTCAATATATCTCCCCAGACATACCCACAGGCCAATCTGATAGAGCTAATCCCTCAACTGAGACTCCTTCTTAAGGTACTCTAGGCACTAACCTTGACAATTAATGCTAACTGGGACAATACTTTAACTCCTTTCCTTTTTGGGTTTGTCATTTGTAGCTTTACATGATGGGCCAATTCTACCTCCTGCAACAACAACAAAATCAAATACTGAAGGTTGTATCCTGTCTTAGGGTTTCTTTTGCTATGATAAAACGTCACAACCATAAACAAATTGGAGAGGGTTTGTTTATGTTTCATGTCACAATCACAGTCAATCTTGAAGGGAAGTCAAGGAAAGAACTCAAGGCAAGAAGCTGGAGGTAGAACTGATGCAGAGGCCATGGAGGAGCACTGCTTACTGACATGCTTCCCGTGGTTTGCTCAGCCTGCTTTCTTATAGCCCTCGGGACCACCCACCCAGGAGTAGCACCACCCACAGTGAACTGGGCCCACCCATACCCATCATCAAGAAAATGCACCACAGGCTTTCCCTCAGGAGACATTTTCTCAATTGTGGTTCCCTCTTCCAAAATGACTCTAGTTTGTGTCAAGTTGACATAAAACTAGCCAGCACATTGTAGCAGGCTTTCTTTTTGGAGCCACCAACCAGCTCCCAAGTCATGACATGGAAACTTACTAGTTTTGAATGCTCAGATTTATCTTAGCTCTCATTTTAACCTATTTCTCTTTATGTCTTGCCTTGGGTCTTTTTACCTTTCTTTGAATATGTCCTACTCTGTCTGCTAGCTGTCTACTGCCTGGCTGGCCCTGGGTGTCTTCCTCTCTTTCTCCCTCTCCCTCTCTTTCTTTCTTTCTTTCTTTCTTTCTTTCTTTCTTTCTTTCTTTCTTCCTATCTTTCTTTCTTTCTTCCTTCCTCCCCTCCTTTCTTTATTTCTTCTTCTCCTTCTTCTTTTTCTTCCTCCTCCTTTTCTCCTTCTTCTTTTGCCTAGATTTCTCATCCTATTTATTTTCTCTTCCCACCAGCCCTGCCTATCCTTTCTCTGCCTAGCTATTGGCCGTTAAGCTCTTTATTAGATTTGTCAGGAGCCTTAGGCAGGTAAGGTGAAACAAATGCCCCACGTCTTTACATAATTAAACAAATGCAACATAAACAAATATAACACATTCTTACATTGTTAAACAAATGCAGCAGAAACAAATGTAACACATCTTTTACACAGTTAAAGTAATATTTCACAGCATAAACAAATGTTACATATCTTTACATAGTTAAATATTCCATAACAACACATAGCCTCAAGGAATGCTAAGGTCAAAGCTAGAGTTAAAATTTTGAAATCATGAACTCTTTATCAAGGAGGCTCTGATTCCCAGGCTTTGGCATTTCATGGGCTGGTAAATTCTAAAGATAATTTAGAAATCAACCATGAGTTGTTTGCAAGGAAACCAAATGAGCACACTGTGACTTTTAAGCAGATATGCAGTCTTAACAAAGAGACATCTTAGTATTTGTGGGTTGGAAGGAACAATGGTACTGTAGAGAATATTCTTTTCATAAAGAGGGCTGATTCATTCTTCTATTTTACCCACAAGCATGGACCACAGACACAGATATGCTTAGGTGTCCTAGCTAGAGATATGCAGGAATTTAGATTAGCTGGCTCCATATAGTTGTGCTTGAGTACCGTTTATACTCAGGAAACTGAATCTGTGCTCTGGCCCACTGTAAAGCTATGTGCAGTCCCCCACATTCAGGCAGCTGCTTGGTGGCAAATTGCCACATTTCATTCAACAGATCCCCCTCAACACATCTAGTGTGGGAGTCACATTTAAAGCCAGTTTGTCTTCTTTAACTGGAGCATCTTCTTATTCATATAGTGTCCCATTGGAAGTCGGGTGGGCCTCTTATTTTAGTAACTTTGTGCTTGTGTGAAGGACTTTCTCCTAATGGAACTCATATTAGTCTGTTTTTGTAACAAAAACAGGATAGGATAATCAAAGGGAATGGAGTCAATCTAGGCTCATAGTTCTGAGTTTTGGGAAGTCCAACAACATGGCTCTGCAGAGGGACTCTTGACATTATGACACATGGTGAAAAGAAGAATGGCAAGTGGACACTGGCAAAACTGGACAGCAATCAGATGTCCCTCGGAAAGTGTAGAGCTACTTGGATAAATAACCTGTTGAATATCCAGACAGTAGAATATTGTTCAGTGGTTTAAAAAAAATAAAAAATAAAATAAAGGTACTATCAAATATTTATCATTACTTTGTGGCAAAGAAAAATAAAGCTTTTAAACTCTGTGCCTCTAGTATTCTGAACATCATTGCTGTCTGCAACCCACTCTGCAACAGCACCCCAGGCCTTCTTGCCCCTCTTCAATTATAACTCAGAACATAGTGATGAACCTTTCCCATCTGTAATGCTCAGTTTTAATTGTCAACTTGACACAATCTGCAACCACTGGGGAAGAGAGTAAGGCTGTGGCTGTGAGGGATTGTCTTCATTAAGTTAAAGGATGTAGGAAGATCCTTCCCACTGTGAGCAGTGCCATTCCCTAGGCAGAACATCCTTAACTGTGTAAGAATGGAGAGAGTGAGCTATGTACAGCCAAGCGAGCACATGCATGCACTCATTTCTCTCAGCCCTTGACTCTGAATGTGCTGTGACTAAATGCTTCAGATTCCTGCCGTTGTGACTTCCCTGTAATCTGTAATTGTTTGCCAAAATATACCCTTTCTCCTCAAATTGGTTTTCATCAGAGTATTTTGTTAAAGAAATGAAACTAGGATGCCATTCCTTCTCCACCCTCAGTGAATGTTCTATTAGAAATTAAACCTTGTAACAACAAAAAGTCATTAGGAAAACATAACAGTAGCTGTTAACTCTCTATGAGAAAAATAAAGACACAGCACAGAGAGATGGAAGGAAGGAAGGAAGAGAAGGAGGGAAGACAGAGTGGGAAGGAAAGGGGGGAGAAGGGGGCAGAGGGAGGGAGGAAGAGAAAGCTAGGAAGGGAAGGAAAGATGAAGGGAAAGAGCAGGTTAGCTTCCTGGCATGGGTAGGAATGTGGGGAAGATTGTGAAGGGTTGTGTTGTGAACCAGCAGTCTGCTGACCCCACCCCCTGATGATGGGCGATGCTCATGGCCTGGCTGCCAGGGGACTCAGTTACTCATGGCAAGTTTCCCTTTTAAAGCAAGTGCGCCAAGCGTGCCTCTCTCTTTGGCTCCCTCCCTCCCCTCCCCCCCTCTCTCCTCTCTCTCAATAAACTCCACATTGGCTTGAGACTCGTGTTTGTGTTTCATAGGCAATAGCTGCAGCAAAAGAACAACAGATTGTACCTCAGGACATAAATGCGAGCATGGATATAGTAGAGAGATGATATAGTAGGCCCTGAGTTTGAAAGCCATCTTTGAAAACAAACATACACTTGTAATACAAACTAAACCAAAACATTAGTGAGCTTGCCTGGGATCACCCACTGTTCCAGCAACAGCTCTTAAGGTAGCTGACACAGTTGGCTTGATTAGGTTAGGGTGGTCATTGGAATAGATAAACTAATCAGAATCTTTCTCCAGGATTAAAAAACAGTGTATGTGGTGTGTGTGTGTGTGTGTGTGTGAGAGAGAGAGAGAGAGAGAGAGAGAGAGAGAGAGAGAGAGAGAGAGAGAGAGAGAGAGAGAGGAAGGAGGGAGAGAGAGAGAGAGAGAGAGAGAGAGAGGGAGGGAGGGAGGGAGAGAGAGAGAGGAGAGGGAGAGAGAGAAGGAGAGGGAGAGAGAGGACAGAGAGAGTTGGAGGACAATTTATATGAGTCAATTATCTCCTTCTACCCTGTAGATATCAAGGATCCAACTCAGGTCATGAAGTTTGACTGCAGGCATCTTTATCCACTGAGCCACCTTGCCAGCCCTATAAGGACGTACTTACTATCACAACATTTTAAAAAGTCATAATTGCTTTCTTTTCTGGTAACAAAGTAGTATTTTTTAATGGCCTGGCCATCTTGGTAGTTGAAGAAAATTTCCCAGCCTCCCTTGAGTGGAGCATGGTCATGTGGCCATTTCTAGCCAATGAAATCTTAATCAGATCTGCTGGGAGAGTTTGTGGAAACATTTTACTTCCCATTTCCTGCCTTGGGAAAGGATACCATGACATTTGGGGATGCTGAGAAAGCCTGTGCCCACAAGGGAAGAGGACCAATCTGAGTATAATAGTGTCTAATGCAAGGACATGCACTGTTTTGTTTTCATGTGAGTGTGTATGGGCCTCAGTGTGTGTACCATGTGCATGCAGGTACTTGAGGAGGCCAGAAGAACGCTTCAGATCCCTGGAACTGAATGTCAGGTAGTTCGTGAGCTGCCTAGTATGGGTGCTAGAAATTGAACAAGGGTCCTCTGCAAGAGTAGCAAGTGCCCTTAATTGCTGAGCCAGCTCTTCAGTCCCAGGATGTGTGCTCCTGATTGGCTCTGTTCCCACATTAGAACACTGAAGGAAGAGGGCTAGTACCCAGTGAAACTCATGTATCATATTCATAAGTGAGATGAATACCTTAACATAGAAATAATGCTTAGTTTGTAGACCATCTCCAAGAGATAGTCAAGGTTAAAAGTCAATGTTTGGCCTAAGTATCTTTACGCAAAACAGAATATCTATAAATAAATACATGTAAAATTTACATTTACATACTAAATGCATTATATTTTATAACCTGGAATGTGTGTGTGTGTGTGTGTGTGTGTGTGTGTGTGTGTGTGTGTGTGTGTGTGTGTACTTTCCCACCAGCCTGGTCCCAGAGTCGTGTCAGTCCCAAAATAACACACAGAGACTAGTAGTTATAAATCTGTTGGCCAATGGCTAGAGCTACTTACTGGCTAGCTCTGTCTTAAATATTAACTCATTTCTATCAATTTATTACCGGAGAGAGGGTCCGGACCTCTTCTTCCTCTTATGTCCTACGTTTCGACTCCTCTCTATTACATCTCCCAGAATCCTCTGTGTCTCCTAATTCCACCTATCTTGTTTCTCTATTGGCCAACAGAGCTTTATTCATTAACCAATAAGAGAAATATATTTACAGAATGACATCTCCCATCACACAGCCATACATGGGTGTGTCTGTGTTCCTAATGTGTGTGGGTGTGTATGTATGTGCAGATTTGTATGGAGACCAGAAGTCACATTTGGTGTTGATCTTCATGAGATGTCCTCCTTATTTATTGATATAGAGTCACTGAGTGGGGAGTGCGGCCTGGAGCTCTCTCATAAGGCTTAGATCCATGGCTAGCTCCAAAGACCTGCCTGACTCTGCTTCTGATGCAAGAGCCACAAAGTTGCTAGGGGGAGAACAGACTCACAGAGCTGGGACCAACTACATGCCTCTTCACACTGCCTGACCCAATCTTCAAAACCCAAGAGAGCACATGACCTCTATCCCCTTCCTTTTAAGAGATTACATCCATAGACAAGAAGCTATGTCTTAATGCCAGTTCCCCAAAGTGTTATGGGAATGAATTCACATAACACTCACCCTTTTTGCCTAAATAAGAAGGTTCTAAACCTAATATGAAACTATGTATAGTAAGAACAATTATCAAGTGTTGTCCAGGAGAAAGAAAGGGTAATAACATACACAAAATGGAACTCAACCAACAAGAATATCATCAAGCAAGAAACACACACTAAATGTCCAGGCTATATGTAATTGGCAATTAACAGAGAGAAT
Organism: Cricetiscus sungorus; assembly: GCA_030556225.1. Taxonomy (NCBI): domain Eukaryota; kingdom Metazoa; phylum Chordata; class Mammalia; order Rodentia; family Cricetidae; genus Cricetiscus; species Cricetiscus sungorus. Next base: position 7,722,236 of record JANBXA010000132.1, read on the forward strand.
ACTGATAATTGCCCTATCATGAAGAGTCTAACTCTTATACCTAATAGGCCTTTGCTAAGATATGAAAGGATAGTAACTGTGACAGTCTAGTCTTCAACCCCATCAAAGACCTGAGAAGGAAAATACTATTACCTCAGTAAGCAGGAAGTGTAAGCAAGTGACTTCCAAAAGATGCAAGAAATGACAGAAACAGCTGGCTTCCTGGACAGCCACCCAACGTCTCTCTGCAACGTCGGGGCAACCAACTTTGGCTATAGGTCTAGAATATCTGACAGACCATTTTCAGAAGCAGGAAAATTCCAAAGACTGTCCTACCCTGTTTTGGCAAGGTTCAGAAGTTATTTTTCCTTGTTCCCTGCTTGTACAGATTGGAAAGCATGCTTACTGTCAGCAGTTGAGGCAAGGGCAGTTCTTTGCCTGATAGACAAGTTTTGACGAGAAGAAAACAAGCTCCATATGGAGTATCTTCTGTGCCCATCATTCTCTCAGGAGTACATCAGTGCTACCAGGAGCAGTCATGTCTCATGTCAACAGAATTCTAAATTATTAAAACAATTAAGTTCCATATTCTTCAGGTCTTTGGAGTATTTGAAGATTACCTATCTAATGAAATACATCCTTGTGTACCTAGAGAACATAACATGACAAACATGGGTAACTATTAACTTGTAATTCTTAATAACTTATATAGCTTAAAGACTAAAATTTTACATTATAAAAATAACCTTCAAACATGTGTACAGCATAAGGACAATAATCTCAAAATTGTACCAATATATAAAAATATCTTAATCAGAGGTAGAAATGAATAGTGCAGTATGACAGACATAGCTTTTTTTTTTTTTTTTTTTTTTTTTCGAGACAGGGTTTCTCTGTGTTGCTTTGAAGCCTGTCCTGGAACTAGCTCTGTAGATCAGGCTGACCTCAAACTCACAGAGATCTGCCTTGCCTGCCTCTGCCTCCTGAGTGCTGAGATTAAAGGTGTGTACTAATGCCCGGCAACAAAAATATCCTTAATTTGTATCAATATACAAAATATCTTAAGCAGAATTAGAAACATACATACAGTATGACAAAAATAATTTTACATTTGTGTACAAAATTATTGTAAACAGAAACAAGAACACACACAATATGACCAATATAATTTTGAATTTGTATAAATATACAAATTATCTTAGACAGGAATACAAAAACAATTTTACATATGTATCAATATACAAGAATCTATTCCATTGCAAACTGACTAAAACTAATAGTTGCTAAAACAGTTTACAAATAGATACACTAATCAAAAACTATTGGCAGAATGAATTCATATAACATGCTTCCCCAGTGTTGGGATTACAAGTGTAAATATCACACTCAGCCTTTTTTACGAGCTCTGAGGATTGAACTCAGGTCCTCATGCTTGCATGGTAAGTACTTTACTGACTCTCCATCCTCAAAACATGCTTTTTATCTGTGCTCTGCCATGTGGCTCAGTACTTTTTCTCAGTATGACAAGTTCATCTTCTTTCTCTGCATCTCCTCATGACTCCCAAAATTTCTCCTCTTCTTGAAGCTCTCTTTTTGTCTGCGAGTCCTCCCTAACCTCTACCTGTCCAACTATTGGCCAGTCAACTTCTCTATTAACCCAATCACAGTGGCATATATTCACACACAGTGTAAAGGAATATTCCACAGTTTCTTTGAATAAACCTGTGGATATGAACAAAGGGTGTGCTCATTTTAAAGGTTAATACCTCTCCCTGTGCAAATGCTTACTAAGGGGCTGGTGCACATGCCATATTTATGATTGGAAAACCAAATAGATCTAAAGCCTTCCTGTTTAGTACATGGAGTTTTGGGGCTGGAAAAGGTTCTGATAGCTGAATAGAAAAACAAACAGTAGATCTTTGTAAATTAGGATGGATGATAAGTGGGAAATGAACTAATGCAGCATGGAAACAGAGACCTATTTGATAGACAAGAAGCAAACATTTTGGAGTGGTCTAGGCAGATAAGATGGCCTGTAGTAGGATGCATGGAAATACAGACTTGTATTGCTTATTTGTCTTGAAATATATAAACAAACCAATAGCTAAAAAGAAAATATTGGTGAAATCCAGTGACAAACATTCTTGGTGCCAGGGAGATGAACAGCAATTTAGAATGTTTGCTGCTCTCACAGAGGACCTGAGTTTTGTTTCCAGCACGGCACTGGGCTGCTCATATCCATCTGTGTTTCCAGCTCTAGATCGATGCCCTCTTTTGGCCTCTGTGGGTATTTCTACATTCATGTGTGCACACACACAAATAAAAACAAATCATTTTAAAAAGTATAAATTCTTACACTAGTGACCAATGGTTTTATTTGTTTGCTGGAGTTTTACATTCTATTTAATAGCTGTTAGACACTATACCTTCATAGCTCTTCAATTTCAGAGATATTTTCCCAATATTTATTTACCAAGATAAGCTTTACAATGATTTTTGTCATGGTTTAATATCACTCCGTTCCCCCAATCATATTGTTTATTGCTGCAGATCTAGGTATACATAAAAATTGAGTTGGGAAGATATGTTTTGCAATGTTGAGACTTCCTGTTTCAACATTTATTATGTTTCCATTTATGAACATCTTCTTTAATGGCCCTTAGTAAGACTTTGCCATCTCTTATTATGCTTATGATTATCATACACCTCATAATACTTACCAATAATATGAATATAATTTCCCACCATACAGTCTAAATGATAATCCCTGATATTTAGTGATGCGTGTGAAGTCTCTACAGTAGTGCCTCTCTACCTTTTAGCTTTGGACAAACTGAGGTATAGAGGAAAAAGAAATGGTACTTAAAAACTCTACCTTTATTACTGCCAAAGATGCCTGAGAAAACTTGCTGTCTTTCTCCCGTAAGTAGACATATTTATTTCTATAGTTTCAGGACAGTGATATATCTACACCCTAGGAACAGTTCTGCTCAATAGTGAAAGCATATGGAAAAAAAAAATCTGTCTGCAGTCAATTCAAATCCAAAACAGAATTCAGAGCTATCTATCCTGGTTTAATCCCTTCACCAAATTCACTAATTACTTCTACCAAACTACATTCCCCACTATGGTAGAGAGACCAGAGTTCTCTACATATAGAAAAGAAAGCCAACCACTGTTTCTGGGTTATCTTATGATTGTCGACCTTAACAAATTCTTAAAGTCAATTCTGTTGAGTTATTCCTAGGGAAACAAGCCATGAACAAATCATGAAAATGTTCTGTCTTCTCAATTTGTCGATCTCAATTACTTATCTTATTATATTGTCTTTATAATGATCATGCCAGACACTCTTGTTTCTGATTTCAATAAGAATATCTCCAATGTTTCACCATCAGATGTGTGTGTGTTGATAGCTTCTGATAGATAAACTTGACATGTTAAGTTTGGATTTGGCCAGGTAAGTAGTGGCACATGCCTTTAATCCCAGCATTCAGGAGGCACAAACAGATGGATATCTGTGAATTCTAGGTCAATCTGGTCTATAAATTGAGACTCCCCCCTATCTCAAAAATCCAAAATTAAACTAAATCTAAAACCCAAGCCCAAATCCAAACTACCACACAACAAAACACCCTTTAAATGTTCTTTCTAGTTTACTATTTTATTTTCATTTATAAGACTTTGGTGTTGAGATTCATTAAGTACTTTTAGATTATCCATCCTGGGGCTGGAGAGATGGCTCAGGCTAAGAACACCTGAGGCACTTAATGAGGTTCAAGGTGTAAGAAGAGGCAGAGCTTTTTTTGTCCTACCTGCCCAGTCCCAAATAAACACACAAGACTTACATTACTTACAAAATGCTTGGTCAATAGCTCAGGCTTATTACTAACTAGCTCTTACATTTAAATGAACCTGTTCTATTCATCTATGTATTTCCACATGGCCATGGCTTTACTGGTCCTCTTGGGTGCCCCCTTGGGTCTCTCTTGACTCTGCCCTTCATCATTTGAGTCCTCAGTTTGATTTTCTCACCTAACTTCCTGCCTGGCAACTTGCCAGTCAGCATTTTATTAGCAAATAATAGAAATACATATTTATAGTTAGAAAAGGATTGTTGCACAGCACCAGGGGTTTGTTCTCAGCACCCACATGGTGGCCTTAACTCCAATTCCATGAGATCCAATGCCCTTATTTGGTGTCTATTGGCATTGTACACATGTGGTGCACATACATGCAAGCAGGCAAACTACTTATACACACAAAATAAAAATATATGTAAAAATGTAAAGTACCTACCCTACTGATATTATAATATCTATTTTTTTTAAAAAAAAAAATCAGTGCAGTGAATTTACAAATATCTTTAAAAGGTGTTGGGGGGAGGCAGTGTGTAACGATGTATCCCTGGCTGTCCTGGAACTCTCTGTGTAGACCAGACTGGTCTCAGACTCAGAGATCTACCTGCCTTTGCCTCCTGATTTCTGGGATTGAAGCTGTATGCTAACCAAGGCTGGAGAGATGGCACAGCAGTTAAGAGCACTGGCTGCTCTTCCAGAGGACCTGAGTTCAATTCCCAGCAACCACATGGTGGCTCACAACCATATGTAATGTGATCAGGATGCCCCCTCAGGAATGTGGGTTTATATACAGACAGAGCACTCATAATTAATGCCCCCCACAAGCACTAGACCTGATATTAAAGATCCTTTTCTTTTATTATTTTATAAATATATATTTGATTTTTATGTCTGTGCATTGTGTGTATGTACATGATGCCCTGGACAGCTATGAGCTGCCATGTGGGTGCTTGGAGTTGAACCAAGTCCTCTGGAAAAACCACCAGTGCTCTTAAATTTTGTGCCAACTCTCCAGCCCCAAATTACAGCTTTTTTAGTACTGAATTTTCTCTTTGTAATTCTGGATTAAATACTGCTTGATCATAGAGTTTGGGCTAGTTTTACAGCAAACTAGATCAGAAAGTGCTAAATTTTTCTTTCTTTCTTTTAGTTTTTATTTTTCTAATTTTATATATTGATCCCAGTTCCCTTTCCCTCCCTCCCTCTCTTCCACCTTTTAATGACCCCCCAAATACCCTTCCCTCCCATTCCCCACACACTCACTCCACATGTAGGGTGATGCCTTCTAGAAGGGGTCATCTAAATCTGTCAAGTCATTTGGAGTAGGGTCTAGGCCCTCCCCACTGCCTCTAGGCTAAGGGAGTATCCCTCCATAAGGAATGTGTTCCCAAAGTCCTTTTGTGCACCAGGGATACATCCTGGTTCCACCATCAAAGGTCCCTTAGACTGCCCAGGCCTTCTAGCTTAGACCCGTGTTCAGGGGGTCTGAGTAAGTCCCATGCTGGATTCCCAGCCATCAATCAGTCTGGGGGCCCATTAGCTCCTCCTTGTTCAGGTCAGCTGTCTCTGTGGGTTTCTGTAGCCTGGTCTCGTCCTCTCTCTGCATCTGGATTCCTGTTCAGCTCAGTGTTTAGTTGTGTTTGCTTCTGTTTTCATCAGCTACTAGATGAGGGCTCCATGATGGTGGATACGTTAGTCACCAATCTCATTATCAAGGAAGGACATTTATGGTAGCTTTTCCACTGTTGCTCATATTGTTAGTTGAGGTTGAGGTCAGTCTTGTAGGTCTCTGGACATTTCTCTAGAGTCAGTTTTCTCTTCAAATGGCTCCCTCTTTTATGGTCTTTCTCCTGTCTCGTCTCTCTTCTCTCATCTATTTTTCACCTGATTCAATCTTCCTAGTCCCACATGCTTTCCTCTCCTCCCATTCTCTTTCTTCTAACTCCCTCTCCACTCACTGCCCTCCCTACTCTCAATATGCTCAGGAGATCTTGTTCCTTTCCTCTTCTGTGAAGGGCCTTGTATGAATTTCTTGGAATCCTCCTTGTATCCTAGTTTCTCTGGCAGTGTAAATTATAGGCTGGTGATCCTTTGCTCGATCTCTAAAATCCATATATGAGTGAGTACATACCATGTTTCACTTTGTGTGACTGGGTTACCTCATTCAGGATGTTTTCTTCAAGTTCCATCCATTTGCCTGTGAATTTCAAGATTCCATTGTTTTGTTTTGTCTTTGTTTTTTCCCCCCACTGAGTAGGATTCCATTGTGTAGATGTGCCACATCTTCTTCATCCATTCTTCATTTGAGGGGCATCTAGGTTGCTTCCAGGTTCTTGCTATTACAAATAATGCTGCTATGAATACAGTTGAACACATGTCTTTATTGCATGGATGTGGACATTTGGGTATATGCCTAAGAGGGGGATTGCAGGGTCGTGTGGTAGACTGATTCCCATTTTCCTGAGGAACCACCATACAGATCTCCAAAATGGATGTACAAGTTTTCACTCCCACCAGCAGTGGAGGAGTGTTCCCCTTTCTCCACATCCTCTCCAGCATAAGTTGTCATTGATGCTTCTAATTTTAGCCATTCTGGCAGGAGTAAGATGATATCTCAGAGTTGTTTTGATTTGCATTTCGCTGAAAGCCAAGGATGTCCAACACTTTCTTAAGTGTCTCTCAGCTTTTTTGATTTCCTCTATTGAGAATTCTCTCTTCAGTTCTGTACCCCATTTTTTAAATAGGGTTATTTGGTGTTTTGGTGACTAGTTTCTTGAGTTCTTTGTATATTTTGGAAATCAGCCCTCTGTCAGATGTGGGATTGGTGAAGATCTTTCCCCAGTCTGTGGGTTGCTGTTTGGTCTTGTTAACTGTGTCCTTTGTCTTACAGAAGTTTCTCAGTTTGAGGAGGTCCCATTTATTAATTGTCTATCTCAGTGTCTGTGCTACTGGAGTTATGTTCAGGAAGCAGAATGACCATATTCTTAAGTGTGTCCATCTATGGCAGTGATTCATACAGAAGGAGGTTAAATTGTGAGCTTTGAAAAGAGTTGTCTTGGCCCAGCTGGTTCTGGGAAATGGCTGACTACACAAACGAGCCAGATTTTTGTTTTACTGCTGAACATCACAGAGACTTCTGTGTTTTTTAACACTTACTGTGAGTCTCTCAAAGGTGGACAGATGGGTGATGCACAGTACTTTGTCACCTCCTTAGACCTTAGGTACCTTTTATCAAAGCACATACATTCAATTCTCTAGGGACAGTCCTCTGTTCTTGTGTTCTTTTTGGTGTAATCTTTCGTTTTTGGATCTTGGTATCGGGGTTATGATGAACCTGGAAATACATTATCTTTGCTTTTACCTTGTAGTGTGTTTTTTGTTGGATACAGGGTCTTCCTATGAAGTTCTGGCTGTCCTGGAACTAACTATGTAGACTAGGGCTGGCCTTAAACTCACAGATCTGCCTGCCTCTGCCTCTGCCTCTGCCTCTGCCTCTGCCTCTGCCTCTGCCTCCAGAGTGCTGGGATTAAAAGTGATTGCCACCACACCCGGTCTGGTAGCAGTTTAATAATAGATTGTCTGTCCCCTTATGGTGTGATTGGACTTGTTATAAATCCATTTGGACCAGTGGTGTTTCTGAGTGACACAAATGCCTGGAATGCATGCACACATTTGGGCATCATTCCCACGGAATCTCTTCCTCCACAGGCTCTTTGCTTGGCACACTAGCTTCAGGATCTGGCTATCTTGGAAAAGCCTGGGTTGTGTGACTGCGAGTCCTGGTGCACAAGCAAATCAAGCCCACTACTGTGTATGGTCCAGTTTAACACATGTCCCCTCCAGGGCCTGCAGGCTTGGCTGTGCAGGGGCAGGTGGTTCAGGGATCAAAGCCTGTTGCCGCCTTTCTGTCCAGCCTGAGAGTCCTGCTCCGTTTCATTCTGACTCCTCGTACCTTTTTCCTCAGGTAGTGCAGAAGCAGGCATCCTACTCTAGATGCCGCCTAAAGGCTTGCCCCCAGGCCCCTGTGGGTAAATCATTTGCCCAGCAAGAGGGGCAAGCTGAAACCTGCTCTGAGCGTGGGGTCAGTCTGAGGCCCGGCTGCACCGCGTTAGGTCAGCCGGGCAGTGGGGAGAGCGGAGGGGATCGCCCTGGGGTGCAGTCAAGCCTACAAGGGCCAGGTTGGAGGGCGTCCCTGAAAAGGGCCACCCCGGGCCTGCAGGCCTGGGTGCCGGAGCGTCTTCCAGGGACCTACGGCCAAGCTGAGCAGTGGACAAGGGGGACGGCGAGGCCTAGCGCAGCTGAGCGGAGGCCGACTGGGGGCGGGGATCGAGGGCGCCGGGGGCCACAGGGCGGTGCGCTCCCGGCTCCGCCGCAGGCTGCGCGCCCCTCCCGCCCCGGCCCCGGCCCGAGCCATCGCTGCCGTTGTTGCTACCGCCGCCGCCGCCGCCAGGCCGCGCCCCGCCCCTCGCCGCCGCCGCTCCCGGGGAGGCTGCGCTCGAGCTGCGGCGCCGGCTGCAGCCGCCTGGGCCCCGGGCCCGGCTCCTCCCGCGCCGCCCGGGCGATGAGAAGCTGCTTCTGCGTGAGACGGAGCCGGGACCCGCCGCCGCCGCAGCCGCCGCCGCCCCAGCGGGGAACAGTTAAGTGAGGCCCGCGCGGGAGGACGGGCGGGGGCGGGCGGGCGCGGGAGGAGCCGGCCGGGCCCAGGCCTCCGGGCTGCGCGCCCGGCCCCGCGTGGGGACAGGCCCGGGAGGGCGGCCTCCGCCCGGTGCAGTGCTGCAGGCTCGCAGGGCTCCGGCTCGGCCTTGCGGCTGGACTGAGCTGGGGATTTGAGTGTTAGCCCCGCTCCGAGGGTGGAGTCAGGTGAGGGGCGACGGTCTCCACCCGGGGCACACGCTGGGGACAGGTCCCTGGACTCCCCTGGTCTGGGGTCTGGCTCTCTGCTGTCACGTGGGTGCGGATGAGTGTGCACCTGACCCTCAAGCATCATTACCTGGCGGTACCCAAACTGTAGGGCACCTGTCTGTAAGGTGGCCAGTCATCCAGGAAGCATAGTGGGCATTTTGATGACCCTCCTCTTGCAGTGACTCCGACCAGGGCAAAGTGAGGCCTAAGGAGATCACATCCTCAGAGACAGGAACTGTGAATAAGGTAGACCCAGGAGCATCTTTGTTCCCTTTGTCTTCAGCACACAACTGTCCCTGAATTATCAGCCTGTCTCTGTTCTGTCCCCTGACCCCCCAAGGACCTGTTCAGCAAGGCAAGAGGGGAAACGACAGGCAGGCCCAAGGCAAATGGCTATTGCCCCTTCTTCCTGCCCCCATGTGAGACCCAGAGCGCCTGGATTTCAGCCACATTGGCAGACAGCAGGCAGGGTTCCTCTTTCAGGGCCTTTGTCTCTAGTGGTGCCTTCTTGGAAAGTATGCTTCCCGACAGCTGGTTGGGTCCTATCTCCTTTTAACAGGACTAGCAAATCTTATCAGCTGCCTTGGGAAAGTTAGAAGATAAGCCCTGGAGAAACCTATACCAACTGACAAACTCTGAGTAGGCGAGGTTAGTTACCAGAGATGGTGGCACCTTTCTTGCCAGCTGGGAAGTCGCTCAGGGATGCTTTGAGGAATTGTGTCACACTCACATTTAAGAGAGTGCTGAGAAGCAGGGCTTCTGCAGAGGGGCTGGTCACCAAGACCAGCAGAGGTCTATTGACAGATCAATGGGTGGTTCATTGAATATAAAATCACCTTGTCTCATTCTCTTTGTCCATCCCTTCCTGATACAGCTTAAAGACCTTTGCTGCACCTATATTGGTGGACCCTGGCCACTTCAAGAATATTTCACTAAGGTTAAGTGCAAGGGCTTTAGCATGAGACCCTGGCCTGGGCCTGGCTTTCCTAATGAACTTTTCTGTGTCTCCATTTCCTGGTATATAGACTGAAGCTAACAACTCTATTGTAGGGTTATGGTGGAATGTAAATGAAGTGTTGCAGGAAAATTTAACATAGTGCCTGCCATGGTGTGGTAAATTATTAGTAAAAGCAGGATCAGGGCTCAGGATCAAACATGTGCATATTGGTGAACTCTACCACTGACCCCCCCCCCAGCCCAGATAGCAGTTACTGTTAAGCATTTGGTAATCAGACTTGCTTGCCAGGGCAATAGGAAGCGGTGCCATAGTGAACACGGCTTGAATTTGAGAGCTTGGGTTGGGTTCTGTCCCACTCTTCAGACCCTAGGTGACCCTAATAAATAACTATCCCTTCCTTGAACCTCCTCCATCTTCTTAATTGTAAAAGTGGCTTACAAATAATACTTACCCCATAAGGATCAGCAGTCAGGAAGATACTTGACCCTTCAAAGAGGCAGAGAGCCTTGTGAAAATTAAGTGGGATCCAGCCCTCAGCAGATGCTTACATGATCTGCTGCTGAGATCAGGCCCCATCAGCAAAAGAACTCAGGGATATCTTGATTTTTGTATGTGTTACAGAACCACATGACCATTTAAATACAATGGCTGAATGCCCTCTCAAGGCTTAATAAGTAAGGGAGAGTCCCAACATTGAACTTCTGCCCTTTTCATGGCAGGTCTGCTTCAGGGGGATCAGAAGCCAAGTGGCTTGGGTCCCTCTGCTATAGCCAGTTAGAAGTGCTCCAAGCTTCGTGTCCAAAGCACGATAACCTCACCACACAGCCACATAATGATGGTGTTGGGGTTGAGTATGGGGGTGTCAGGTCAGTTGGGACAATGAAGATGACAAATGACTGCATTTCTGGATGTGGTTAGGCTGAGGACACTGTGATGGTGAGCAGAGCCTTCTTTGCCTCCCAGTTCGTGGTAGGGCAACTGTAGTAAACTGCTTCCTCTCCTGTGTCTTCTACTGTCCCCAGGGCTCTCTTCAACCTTCACCTTAACTGTGCTGCCCCAGGGAATTGTGGTTTCCCAGCGCTTTCTGCAGAGCAGGGGCCTAAGTCAATTTCCTTACTCCAGCTGCCTGGCAAGCAGAGCCACCAGAAGCAAGCAGAGTGTGTGACATCACCTCCCTTGTTGGGGACATCCTATGGGCGGTGTTTGGTTTAGTTGACACACTCCTGGCAAGATGCTAAGCTTGTTCTGGCAGAAATATGAGAGCCCCATGGGACCAGGTCCCAAGGCCACACACAGGAGCTCAGTACCTCAGCTTCTGTGAGGAAGGAGGCCCCTCTCATTGCCTTCTTGTTGGGATTTTTACTAATGTGTTCCTGTGTTCTTTTTATCTATAGATACAGACTTTGTGTGCACATGCCACATCCACTCCTTAAAAAATTTAAAAATCTAGATACAGACATAATGTTCAAAAGAGTACCTTTATGTCCATTAAAGGAGAGAAATACATGATTCTTTTAAAAGATATCTTTGTGCATGAAATCAGGGCAAGGCTTACATGTGTTTGGAGCTCAGAAAACAACTAGTAGGAGGCAGTCATTTCCTTCCACCATGTCATTAGGTCATTAGGCTTAGTGGCAAGTTCCTTAACCTGTTTGAACCATTTTCCTGGCTCATATAAAAGTTTAAGACTTACTTATTTTTATTTTAAATCCCCCCCCCCGTGTGTGTGTGTGTGTGTGTGTGTGTGTGTGTGTGTGTGTGTGTGTATGTATGTATGTATACATGTGTGCAGATGGTCATGGAGGCCAGAAGAGGGTGTTGGACCCTCTGGAGCTGGAGTTATAGGTAGCTGTGAGCCTCCCAGCAAAAACCATGGGTCCTCTGCAAGAACAGTGTACTCTTAACCACTGAGCATCTCTCCAGCCCCATACTTGAGTTCTTAACGAGCCAAATAAGCCTGTGGAGTTTATGGAATACAGACTCCAGGGTTTCTTTCCCAGACCTCACTGCGGCAGAGTGTCCAGGAAAGGGACCTGGAACCTCCGTACTTAGAAAGGTCATTTGGGTGTTATTATGCCTACTGAAGTTTGAGAACCACGGTTCCAGACACTGTTAGAAAAGTGTTAAATGGGGACATCAACTTTACCAACAGAGCCAGTGGTAAGTGTATAGATTGGTGGCAGTAAATCTAGTCACATGGTTATGCAACTGATCTGTGGCACTTTTCTGTGTGTGTGTGTGTGTGTGTGTGTGTGTGTGTGTTTGTGTACATTTGCATGTATGTGGAGGTCAGGGGTCGTCCTTGGGTACTACTCCTCAGAACTATCTGTGTTGTTTTTCGAGGCAGGGTCTCTCATTGGCCGGGGTCCATGATAATTAGGCTAGGCTGGCCTAGGCTGCCCTGGAAGCCTTCTACATCTGTCTCCTCAGCACTGGGATTACAAGCACGTGTTACCATTTCTGACTTTTTATTTATATACTTATTTTAAAATTTATTTCATATGAATGAATGTTTTGCTTGCATGCATGCTGGTGCATTGTGACCATCCCTGGTGCTCATAGAGGATGGAAGAGGGTATCAGAGCCCCTGGAACTGGGGTTGCAGATGGTTGTGAGCTACCATGTAGGTGCTTGGAATTGAACCCAGATCCTTTGGAAGAGCAACCAGTGCTCTTTATAGCTGAGCAATCTCTCCAATGCCAACCACCTACCTTCGTCTGGCTTCTGGGGGACTGAACTCAGGTCATCTTGTGTTTTCAAGGCTGAATCATTTGCCCAGCCATAATCATTAAAGTTTTTTTGGCTTGCAAAATTGAAATAATTAAACAACTCCCCATGTCTCTTCCTTACAGCTCCTGGCAGCTTCCATTCTATTTTCTGTCTCTCGGAGTATGACCATGTTGGAACCCTTATGGAGCTAGAATGTTATGATGTGTAACTTTTTCTGACTGGCTTATTTAACTTAGCACAATAGCTTCATAGTTTGTCATGTTATAGTGTGGGTCAGATTTTTCCCTCCTTCCCAGGGCTGAGTGATGTATGATTGAATGTACTGATTACATTCCATTTGCCAATTCATCATATTTTAGCCATTGAATGGGGCTGCTCTGGTTCTGATGTCGATTCTTTGGGGCATATAGCTAGGAATGGATCATATGGGAAATGTTATTTTTAATCCCTCGGAGAATTAGCATACTTTTCTCCATAAAATGATGGCCGTCATTTACATTCCCACCAATAACAGCGAAGTTTCTGATTTCTCCATCTCCTCCCAGTGTTTGTTTTCCCTTTCTTTTGGTAGGTGGTCAGCTGAATGGGTATGTGATACTTTACTATGGTTTGGGTTTTAGCGTGCATTTCCCAGGACTTTGTAGTGAACATCTTTTCCTGGGCGGCACATTATCCGTGCATCTCTCACCCTTGGAGAAATGTTTGTTCTTGTTTGCCCACTAAAAACAATGAGTAAATTGATTCTTATTTAGCTGTAGCTTTTTTTTTTTTTTTGATTTGTATAGAACTCATCAGATGCTGTGAACAGATATGGTTGGCAAATATCTTCCTCCATTCTTTGAGTTGCCTTTTACTCTGTTGATTGTATCCTCTGGTGCAATTCTAGATGTAGGGAAAACATACCTAGTGTTCCGACTTCATTTCGTAAGAACTCAGGCCTGTTTTGAGTGGTTTGCAAAAAACCACACAGCTGTGAGTGTCTGAGCTTTAACTGTCATTCTGGTCTGACTTGAAAGCTGTGCCTTTCCATTACTGTGCTCCACTGCCCATCCTACATCGGCTTGTAACATAAGAAGGTCTGGGGAGGCTCGAAGGAATTTGTGTAGGTGGAAGAAACATAGCTGAAGTCCTGGCATATCTTGCTTCCGAACACTGGCTTCCCTTGGCCTTGGCGCCATTGCTTCTCTGTGGAATAGGCAGCAGTGCCCATTTTAAAACCGAGTTTAGTTGAATTTTGTTTGTTTGTGTGTTTGTTTTTGCATTTCATAAACTTTTTTCAGAGCCTGTCTGCTGCTTGCTGTGTCCCCAGAAATCCCTGTGTATTCACACTACTGTGTCTTTGTCTATGTCATTGAGACTTGTACCATCGCCACCCTCTGTCTTCTAGGGGGACAGCTCTTTACTCTAAAAGGGATGTTGCCTACTTGGAGCCCCTTGCCTTGGGATATTCCTTGCAGCCTGGGTTCACATCTCATCTGTTGCTGCCACTCAGCATTGTGGAGCTTCTCCTAGTCTGCATTATCCAGTCTCAGCCCAGATCCAGAGCCAGGGTAGGGAGTGAGGTGGCTGCTGATGGGCAAGTTCCTCAGGACAGTCTCCTTGCAGCCAGCTGGGATACCTTTAGCCCCTACTAGGCTCTCATCCATCACCGTGGCATTGAGATCCACTTTTAGAAAAGTCTAGAAGACTGTGAGACTACAGGACTTCCTCTCCTCCACAGATATGTACTTCTGGAGTTGAGATTGTCTTGAGACATCAGTGACCCTGCCTAGGGGTTTGCTTCTGCTGTGTTATACAGTCTCCTTAGTTCAGTGAAACTTGGGTAGTATTTGAGAATGCAAGAACCTCATTTATTTGTTCTTTATCCACACATAGACTGTGTATTGCACACCTAGTATGAACATGGCACTGTGGTACACATGGCACATCTTTGAACAGTATTGGAAAGTGTATAGCCTGAGCTGCAAGGCTGTGTGCATGCGCCTGAGTTCACATTCGTTTGCATGAGCAAATGTGTACAACTAAATCACCTGCTAAGGGTGGTAGTAGAGCTCCAGGTCATGGCATTTGTCTGGAGGGGCAGCTGGAGAAGCTTTGGGGAAACTGGAGAGGTGCCTGACATGTTAGATGGTGGGGTATGTGTCTGTGGAGGAGAATCTTGGTACTCTTGGGTGACCTGTGATGGGGAGGGAGAGGCTAGGGTACTCACTCTGAAATTCTTCTCAATGGAAGGTCACCTTCAAGTTCAATTCATTTCATTCACTCATCATTTGCTTTTCAAACGTGTGATAAGGACCTGCAATGGGGTTCTTGAATTGCAGGTGGTGACCAGCTGTTTGAGCATCAACTGGGATCCTGCCCAAGTCCCTGGCAGCCTCCTGGAGTCTGTTTCTGGCATAGGGCTCAGGGCTGTGGGTTTTAGCCACTTCCCAGGAGACACTCCTGCATACAAGCTGCCACCAGCCAGAAGACTCCTGCTACCACATGTAGGAGTCTCATCCTAGCTCTGCACGGACATCTGACCTGTTAGGGAGGGAGTGTGGGAGGATGTGTGAAAGTGAGCCAGTTGGGGGTGTCAGTGGGCTGTGCAGGTGAAGTCCATTCTGCTGATCTGGCAGACAATGCCAGCAGCAGGACAATGGTATGACTATGGTATACTATGGCACTAAACAGAAAAGTGTTCTTGCTCTTAGGACCTCCTGGGATGATTTTGTTTGCTGGGCATTTTCCTTCTATTAGGGTCTTCCAATATGGCTCCATCAGGCTAGACCCAATGGGAATGGGCAGGATCAGCCCTGATTTGCTACGATCATAAACCAGGCAGAATGAGACTCACATGTGTCCTGGTGGACTCTCTTCCAGCTGGGTTCCAGGACATGTGCACAGCTGGGTCCCAGGACATGTGCAGCATTGGGTTCCAGGACATGAGTGGAGCAGAGTTCCAGAACTTGTGCAGAGCTGGGTTCCTTTGGCAGCTTTGTCTGGGCATTGCTGGAAGCTTCACCCTACGCTTGTGTGCTTTATGGGAAATATGTGTTGTTCTCAAGTGATTAATATAAATCTGAGAAAGGTCTGATTGGATTGATGCATTTGTATACGAGACTCTTTCATTAGGAAAAACTCAGCTCTTTACTGGGGGAAAAGGAAGTGCTCACCATTGTTAGTTTCCTAGCTGGAAAATTCTGTGACCTAGGGGAGCTTGGAAAAATATTTGTTGTCATTCCTAATATCAGAGTAGCCCTCTCCATAGTCAGTGGCCTGCTGTCCTGACTGTCCAACGGCAGTGGCTCAGGGATTTGACTTCTGATGGTCACCAACTTAGCTGTCCGCATGCCAGGGTGCAAGTGGAGAAGGTCCTCTGTGAAGCTCTCCAGCAGAAGCCCCTTGGCTGTGCACTGTCCCTCTCCAGTAGCCTGCTTGCTGGCCACACTTGGTCCGTGTGCTGTGTATCACCTGGTCTCAGCTTGAAGCCCCTAAATGGGGCAGGTCTTCGACCTCTGTGTTAGGGACCCTAACCCTAAACCTAAACCTAATACTAACGTTGACCCTCACCCTAACCCTAACAATAACCCTAACCCTAATTCTAACCAAAACAATAACCCTAATCTAACACAAACCTAATTCTAACTCTAAACCGAACGCTAACCCTTACCCTAGCCCTAACACCACCGCTAACTTTAACCCTAATCCTAACCTAACCCTAACAATAATTCTAACTCTAATGCTAAGCATAGTGTGTGTGTGTGTGTGTGTGTGTGTGTGTGTGTGATGTAGAGGCCCAGCCATAGTCCACCCACCTCAGAATAGGTCTGTGCCTTTTATCTTCCTTGCAGAAAGGTGCTCATGCTTGGGAAGTCCCAGAGACCATCCTTGCCACTGGGAAAGAGTTGCAGAGCTCTCCTTGCCTGAGGATACCTGACTGTAGCAGCACCTTCACTGGTTCACTGGGGAGAGTCTGCCTTTGTGCCTTGAATTGTGAACGTGTCTCCCTTTCCTTTCCTGCCCCACAAGCAGCAGGATGAAGACAGTTTGTGTTTTGGGTGCCCTTGAGCTTGGACTCCAAGCAAACTGAACACATTTCATCCTTCTGTGGGGACTTAATTTTACTCAATGATTTTTGCTATTTCAATTACAGTCAGCCCACTTTACCTGCCCCCCCTTTGTACTTTGAAATTACTCTTTTCATAAGATGCCTTTAGCCCTGGTGGGCAGTGCTGGTGCTGCTTCTGAGCCAGCCTTACCCATGCTCTGCAGGGAGGCCAGGATGGTCAGGAGGCCCCAGGCCTCCTTTAAAGGCAGCAACTCCTGCCCCCTGTAGTCCTTGCCTGGAAAACACTTTAAACTTCCAGGCCCACTACCCATCACTGGAAGGGCCTCTGTGGAGGGACTGTGTGTTGTTAGTTGGGTTTTGATTTCAGTACTGGAGTTGATAAAACGAGATAAACCCCAGGCTCACTAAGGCTGTGGAAATTAAACAGATGATATCAAAGTTGCCTGGAGTTTTCAGCTGTACTACAGTAGCCTCCCTTTCTTCTTTGATTTTGAAACAATGAGCAGCATCAGTTAAGCCCAGAACTGCTGACTTTAAGGGAGTAAGTGCATGGTGGGTAATTCTTTGATCAGCATCCACCCACCACACTGTGAAAGGGCTTCATAGTTAAAGCTCATGTCTCTGTGAGTCTGGCATGACAGAGTTGCTGAGGTGCCATGCTGTGAGGGACAAAACCTCCTCCTGGCCAGTCCTCCTTCATAAATGCTTCTAGCATGGTGTGGAGGGGCGAAAGACCCCCTCCCTTAGAAGAGCAGTCACCTTACCTTGTGCTGTGGGTGCGCACACTCTTGTCTGGAGGAGGGATCTCTCAGGGAGACACAAAAGCAGACACCTAGAGCAGGGCTCTGTAGCCCTTATCCTGGGAATGATCGCATACCCCACTCAGGAAAGGCCATTGGGGACTGACATGAGGAGAACAGCTCAAGGTCACTGTCTCCATGGTGAAGAGCAGATAAGACTCTCAAGTGCTCAACGCCATGCTTCCTTACCTGCCCTGTGTTGAGACCCACTGGGTTTCAGATTGGCTCAGCCACCCAATTAGGGGATCTACTCTGGCTTTCCCTGTGAACACTTTCTTGCAGCTGCAGCTGGATGGCACAGGCTTGCCCCTCGTCTCCCTTCCTCCAGGTCGGCCCCACTGCTTGTGTTTGGTAATGGAGCCCTTGGGTGCTGTGGATCCTGCACACTCCAGGCCATAGATCAACCCATTCCCTCCTGTGCCGAGCTCAGATCTCCCTCATTAGGCCTGAATTTACCTCTGTCCTACACAAACATGGCCTTAGCTCATTTTTATTGTTGTAAATTATTTATGAGGGCAATGTTGAATCTCAAAACTGAGGTGTGAGGAAAATTAATCCCATGTTACTTTTATCTTTCTGTACTTTCTTCTCCCTTGCTTGACTTATTGAGCTATGGCCAGAGAAAGAAGTACTTTGGCATTTTAAAATATAATTAATGTTGAAACTGCTTTCCCACTTGGGCAGGATGTTGGTGTCTGTGTGCAGTGAAACATAGCACGGACTAGATTGAGGAAGATGCCTCTGCCATCTGCCAGGGCCTGGGAACAAGCCTCAGTTTCCCCTTATAAAGCTAGCTTTGTGGACCCTCCTGCTCTGAGACGAGTTTCAGCCGACTTGCAGAGTTCTCTACAAACTTATTGGGTGTGTTCACATGGCTGAGGAGCCAGTAAGGGAGAACAAAAATTGCTTCAGGAAGGGCCTTTTGTGTTACCAGTCACCTCCTGCCTGGCAGATCAATGATGGTCTTAAACACATGCTCCCTTGCTCTCATTCATGGCCCCTCTTCTTCCTGGCAGAGGCCTGGCCCACGACCCTGGGTGGCAGGGTACTCTTCTGCTTCTGTACCTTCCCTTCTGACTGGAGGCTCCAAGCAGCCTGAGGAAACATGGAGTGCAAGTTAATAAATGGCCTTTTGTTAGGAAGGTCAATTGAAGTGATGGTAGAGATGCTGTTAAAAGTAATTTGCAGTCAGAAAATATGTAATTCAGGGCAAGCCACTTTGAGCGATGGCCTCTGCCATGGATATCTTGGGCGTTTCTCATTAAGAGGCTCCTTGGCTCTTGGCGGCTGTGCCCCACCACCAAGTAGGCCACAGCCCCTGGAACAGCCATTTGTCTCCTAGGCACAAAGGCTGCCTTGATCCCCAGGGCACAGCAGCAACTCAGAAACCAGGGGAGAGAGGCGGGGCGAGCATGGAGATGGACTGCTGGCTGGGCCAGACCTGCTGTGGGCTGAGCAGGCTGGGCTCCTGAGCTCTGAGACCAAGCTCTTTGTCTGCTTCAGTTAGAGGCTGCCTGCAGCCATCTTGGAAACTGCTGCTGGGTGCCTCCCTGGGTGCATTGTGGGAGCAGTATCTTAACCCTTGCAAGTGCACTCACCTTCCTGCAATTGACAGCATGCGGCAAGCAAGAGAACCCTTGTCGTCATGGAGTGCATTGCCATCCCAGACCATGTATCTCCCAGCAAATGAGATATTCCTTGTGTGTGCTCACTTAATCTCTCTCTGTGTCTCCTTCCTTCCCTCCCACACCTTTCCCATTCGTCTTCTTTCTTTTTCTCTTTTTCATTCTCCATCCCTCTTTCTCTTTGATAGTAAAGGCAGTAGTATTTAATTTTTTTTGTTTGTTTCACATGTTCTTTATTAAATTCACAGCATGATATTTAACACTGGCAGGATTCTTACATTCTGCTAATGAGTTGTTAATTGCAAAGCATTTTTTTGGTAACCGACAGCAGGTACCAATATTTTGCAAACTGCAGCCGTGTGGTTTTTATGTTCCCCATAATACAGGATTTTTCAGGGGCAGAGGCATTTTGTTTAGTGATTTGCTCTGGATTGGGCAGGTGCAGGTATTTAACCCTAAACCCATATTGGGGTCACCCATGTGGAGTCAGTCACTTGGTAAATATTTGCTTAAAACCTCCTGGGTGTGAGGGCACAAGCCCTGTGCTGTTACAGATAAAACCTGCTAGAAAATGAAAACGGAACCAAGCAAAGGGTATAGTGGTATGCCAGGCTGTTGGAAGCTTATTTTCAGTATAAGCAAATAAAATATAGCTGTAACTCGGCTCAGAGGGCAGGGATGTCAGGCATTGCCAAGCCCTATCTAGAAACAAGTCTGTTTCTGGGGTGCTTTGTGGGCTCTGATGACTAAATGGGTGACCTGCGTGTAGCATTTTGGTGGTTCCTGTGTGGTAGGCTACAGCATTGTGAGTGGCCAGTGCTTTTTTGATAGGCTGAGGAGAAGGAACTTGCCTCCTGCTGTCTCTTTAGGTTGGATGTTTGGTTGTTTTTGAAACTGTAGCCACCTTTGAGAGCACTACAGAGGGTCAGGCATGATTGCTTCAGAGTGAGGTGGAATTTATTGTTGTAAAAGTACTCTGAGTCAGGTGTTGCTGTTTGCACTTGGTTTCTGGGGCAGCAGCTGGCCCACTGCTCTCCATACTTCACCAGCCTCCACTTCTGGCTTCTGGTCCCCTGCAGAAGCAGCAAACTGCAGAGCAGTGACTCCACCCACCTCCCTTCTTTTCATCCAAGTGGTCAGTGAGAATGAGGGTCACTGTTAGTGCTTAGCTTTGAGTAAGCACCCCTTGACCCAGGGGCCGTTAAACTACACAAAGAAGTGGGCCAGGCCCCTAGGGCATGGTGCCTCCCATTTCTGGCTCAAGCCAGAATCCATGTAGTCTTTTGTTGTTATTGTTGTTTGCTTGTTTGTTTTTGAGACAGGGTTTCTCTGTGGCTTTGGAGCCTGTCCTGGAACTTACTTTGTAGACCAGGCTGGCATCAAACTCACAGAGATCCATCTGCCTCTGCCTCCCGAGTGCTGGAATTAAAGGTGTGCACCACCAATACCCAGCCAGAATCCATATACTGCTTTTTTCTGGGTGCCTTCTGTGTATCATAAACCTCTCTGGGCCCTTTCTTGTTTTTGCTACAAAGTGGATCAAGACCTTGTTTTACAGTTAGGAGAAAGCTGGGGCCCCCCAAGGTTTACTTTCTTGTTCAGACCCTAACTTGTAAGTGTGAAGTTCAGAGTCCCTCACACCTGAGCCCATGCCCCAAATGCTGTCTCTGGTTTTGGAGTTTGTTGAGTTTTCTGCTGAATGTCTGGCTGTGGTATGGGTATGCTGTAGGTTTGGAAGCCTAGTCCATATGGGAACACTGTATGAGGGACAGAGGTTGCTCTGAGACTTTGCTAGGGGTAGCTCATTTAGTATTGGTCCTCGTTCAGAAATCAGGCAGTTGGAAGTAGAGTTAAGAATAATGTGGGGCTGGGCAGCTAGCACAGTGGATAGCATGCTTGTTTGGCTTACATAAATCCATCTCTAGTGCTATATAAAACTAGATGTACACACCTGTAATATGAGCACTCAGGAGGTGGAGGCAGGAAGACAGGAGTTCAAGACCAGCCTGGAATATACAGAAATGTGCTTTTGGGTTTGAGTGGAAATTACCTCCTGGGAGCAGATAGGAGCCCTCAGCATTCCATGCTAACAGCTTGAGGTGTGGCGGGTGAATTCTTGATCTGAGTTCATGGTCAGATAAGGCAAGGTAAGGAATGTAGAGCTCAGCAGAGGATAGCGTTCCCAAGATTAGCTGTCTCGGAGACCTCTATCATTCACATTGAACACTGAGTTTGAATTTTGTGCTCTTCATTTCCTTTTCCAAACCAGGACCAAGCCACCATGCCTGAAGTCAAAGAACTCTCAGAAGCCTTGCCAGAGACACCAATGGACCCTATCACAGGAGTCGGAGTGGTGGCTTCCCGGAACCGTGCCCCAACGGGCTATGATGTGGTAAGACATAGAGCCAGCTTGTCACTTGTCTCTCAAGAGAGAAAAGTCACAGCAGAGGGGGCCAGGAGTGTCCTGCTTTGGGAGTCAGAGGGCTTGCTGAGGTCATGGTGTATGGGGCAATTTCCTGGCTTTTGATAATTTTGACCTTTTAATTAGATCCATTGATTTCCAAAGTTACCTCTAGTTTTGATGTTTCATAAAAAGGATTTAGGAAAGGCCCAGGGGCTTGTATTATATTGTCCCATGAGTGTAAATGTTCTGAGTGTGCTGTCCTTGCAAGTAGCTGGAACCTGTGCAGTGATTAGCTTAGTGTACAATTGAGAGATCTGAGTCTCCCCAGTGTCGGGCCAATAATCAGGTACCTCTTTGTCATGGGGCTGCCTGTGCCTCACAGTCTGTGTGGGGCATCCATGACCTCTACTTAGTTGAAATAAAGAACACCCCAGATGTTTGAGATGTTCCCCAGAAGAGGGTAGGTGAACAAAATCCTGACTGACAACCTTGCTGCAGAAAGAGAAACCCATTAAAAACAACAGCAACACTACCACCACCACCACCAAAAACAACACTACCAACAACAATAACACCACCACCAACATGACCAACAAAAACAGCAACAACAAACCCAAGAAAAACCGAAAACTCCCCTTCCCTAGTGTTGAGAAACTTGGAAGAGAGCTATTTTGACAAAGACTTGCATCTGGCTGGCCCCCTGTCTTCAAAGCCCATTTGGAATGTCTAACCTTCCATAAAATAGAATCATTAGGTATGGCTTTGTGCCAGGAAACTCTTGGGGAAGCTGATAAAAAGGCTCCTGATTTGAGAAGCCAAAGTGTGTTGATGAATTGGGTCTGAGATGGCATATTGTGCATTGGCTAGGGCTGGAGCTCCTGGTCTGCTTGTGGACCGCCCAGGGTCCCCCTGCACCGTTTACAGGAGGCTCAAGCTCCAGGCCTGGGTCTTACATCTTCCTGCTCTTCTCTGTCCATCAGTATCTGTAGCGTTCAGGCTGCACCTTTGGGGTCACTCAGACCGTTTGGCTGGTGGGCGGTAGATGGCCTTTGATAGTTTGGCTTTCTGAAAGTCTCAGGAAGCCTGACAGGGGCACAATCTATCCCTATCATTTTCTTCTAACATTTAGCTTAGGGCAGGAGAGTGTGGTGTCAAATGAGTGAAATTAATAAGCACATTTCACCATCATGCCGTACCATGCATTTTAGTGGAAGGTGAGCAGGGCAAGAGGCTCAAGCTAGCTTGCCTGTAATTACCCAGCCTGCATGTGTCCTTAGGCTCCTCTAAGAGCTCTTTCTGGGAGAGGGTGGTAGTTCTCTCTTCTCTGGCCTCTAGCCTCTTTTGAGCTAAGCATCTCATTCCCAAGGGCCTGAGTTCAAGGGGAAAGGTGTAGAGGGCAGGGTGGGAAGAGACACTTCCCTTTCTTTCATCTGGAGCTCCCTATTAAGTCAACCCAAGTGCAGGAATGTTTTGGGAAGGCTCCAAGAACTGGCAGCTGGAAGCTAGACCACTCTCAATGTAGAGTCTGTTTAGGATTAACCCCTTACCTCCCTCCCTGCCTCCCTCCCTCCCACAGTGAGGTACTCTGACCAGCTTCCTGCCATTAGTCACCAGATGTGTTGAGCCTCAGATTGCCATAGAAAGGCTATCTAGGCACTGCTGCCCTGTCCTGTCCTTCAGTCACATGCCCAGGTCTTGGGGTAACAGGCTATGGAATCTGCTCTCAGAGATTGGGATGGGTCTCAGAAAAGTGGGGGGTGGGAAGTGGGAGGGAAGTAGAGTGAGAGGGCTGAGTTTGGATGCCTCTGAGGAGCAGAGTGGGTGTGGGGTGGGGGAGCTGGACCTGATGTTTATCAGGAACAACTCTTTCCCCTGGCATAAAGGCAGGCAGGCATCAAGCTGGCCTGGGCACACATGGGAAGGATTCCAGGATGAGAGAGGGCACAAGTGGGCAGGGCCTGTCTGGTGAAGCCCAACACCATCAGAGAATGGTGTGTGTGTGGGGGGGGTCCCATTGTTTGGTGCTCACTCCTTCCTGCTACTGTGTACTTGGTGGTGGCCTCTGACATCTGTGCAACCTTCATGGGGCACCATGTGAGTTGCCAGCTTCCTTCCTTCCTCCCTGCTTTCTTGTCTCCCTGCCTTTCAATAGTGTTAAAACTAATTAGGCAACAAAACATTTCTTCAAAACTGCTGGTCCTGTATAATTTATAGATGCCCAACATATCCCAGGTGTCTTCAGAGTCACTGATGTTTGAGGCATCAGATGTAAGATGCTGTGGGTATGCAATGACAAGTCAGCTTTTCTTGGGGCAGTGGGTTGGGTTCAGGGATCCAAAGGACACACGGGTTTAAAATTGGAAACCTGCAAATGAGGGGGCAGTAGTCACTCACCAAGGCAGGAAAATTAAAAAACAAAACAAAAACTACAAAACGCAAAACCATCTGTTCAGTGCAGAAGCAGGGTCAAGAAAGCTTGTGTTTCTATAATGCGTAAGGAATCAAACCCCCCGGGAGGCGGGTAGCATGCTCTTTCCTGAAGCATGTGGTAGTTCTCAAGAGGAACATGTGAGCCACAGTCAGCCCTCTGGACTGACTGGAACTGTCACTCAGGTCTCCAAAAAGGCCAGGTTGTGGTAGGAGGCCCCTGTCCCTCATAGCCAGAGGACAGGAGACCTCTGATTCACAGGTGCCCTACCTCCTGCGCCACACCTGCAGCGGGTGAGCGATGAGGGGCTTCTTGCCTCCGTGGGCCCCTGTCCCCTTGTGGCCCCACTGGCAAGGGACTATGCCTGAGCAAGGAAATGGGGGCTTGAAGGCCCCCATAACCCCCAATCCCTCGTCACAGGCTGGTCTCTTTTCAGAGCCAAGCTGGTTTTGATAAGGGTATCACTCTGTTGTTTTGATTGAAAATACTTTAAACCAAGATTTACTGAAAACATGGAAGGTGGCCTTATGACCAGCCCTTGGCCCTGGTTTCCTGTGGCTTGATTCTGGGAAACTTCTGTGAAGTGTTTGGAGACAGACCTGCTCTTGAGAGGAGGACACACTTGGCACTTGGTGTATTGAGTGTAGTTACTGTCTTTGTGCAAGAGGCCATCAAGGCTGCCTCAGGAAGTCTGTCAGAAACAGTGGCTTCCTGTGGCTGCTGGGGAGGAGCTGTGTTCTCTTTTGGTCTCTCCTGCCCCCAGCCATGCACTTCCAGGGTTCACCAAAGGCTGGCTCAGACAATGACTGTCCTGATGCTCCCTTCTGCTCACAGAAATGTCTGGTTCACTTTTGCTAAGATTTATTAAAATAAATAAATAAATAAATAAATAAATAAATAAATAAATAAATAAAGCAAGCCTCTTTGGATTGACAGAGAAGTTAATTTTTCTTTTTTAAACTTGAAATTTAAGTTGTGAGGTAATTAAGGATTTGTATGCACTTTAAAACTAAGCAACCACTCTCAGCCTTTTGTCTAAGATCAAGTGAAGAGGTAACAGTTGCAGTGGGTGCCTTTGCCCCTGAGGTGTGTTTGGAAACTCTAACACAGCTTCAGAACCGGCACCCCAAGTTTAATCACATGGTGTGTGATCTGTGGATCAGGAGCAGATTGCCCTTGTAAAGATGGTTCCCAAGAGGAACAGGCATGTCCTACTGCTGGACAGGGCCAGGTGGGGACGCGCCAGGGTGGAGAGGGGCCTGGAGAGCAAAGGCAGTGTGGGTAAGGGGTTTCAGTTCAGCTTCTGTGGGCAAGGCAGAGGCAGGAGAGCAGACCTCAGCCCATCCTGTGTAAATGGTTCTGGCCTCTGTGCCACCAGTGTAGTGTCTGGTTGGTGGCAGGAGCCTGGTTCCTGAGATATGTGTTCTGAAGCGCACTGGTTCATTTTTGTTGTTGTTGTTGTTGACTTGACACAAGCGCCTGTGGTTTGGGAGGAGGGAGTCTCAATTGAGGAATTGCCTCCAACAGATCAGCTTGTGGACAAGCCTGTGGGGGCATTTTCTTGATTAATAATTGTTGTGGGTGGGCCCAGCCCACTGTGGGCGGAGTCACTCCCCAGCTCTTCACAGGCTAATTCCCCATCTGTGGGTCTTCATGCAGGTCTCTTTAAGTTGTTTCTTAATTGGATCATTTGCTTTTTTTTAACTATTGACTTTCCAGAGTTCTTGGCTTAGTTAATTTTTATATAAGAACTTGGATTGAATGTCTCCCTTTCCCCTTTGGAAGGCTAAACGCACCATTTTGAACCTGTGGCAAAAAGTGGTAGACATGAGTGTGGTTCTCTGTTTTGTTCTGTCTGTTCCTTTGCTCATCCCATATATCGTTGTGAACCATGTAAAGTCAGTAGAACAATCTGTCCCTCCTCTCCTCCCCTTCTTCTTCAAGATAGGGTTTTACTATGTAGCTCTGGCTGGCCTGGAACCCACCATGGATTCCTGTCTGTTGTCAGTTTTGATGTAACCCTCCTGCTTCAGGCTCCCGGGTATGTTTGTTTGTTTGTGTAATTGGTAGTTGGTTTTTTAAGGCTGTTAGAGTTGTCTGGCCTATAACTTTTAGAATAGTACTGTCTGTATGAACAGAAAATTCCCTTGTGGTTTTGAAGGGCATTGATGTTAAATCTGTATAGGATTTGGACATCTGTGATTATTATATTGAGCTTTCTAATTCCTCATCCATAATACAGTATCTGGTTCTTTGATTTCTTTCACAATTTATACTTTTTAAACATAAATATACCCATGTTTTGGTAAACCTAAGTGTGGGTACTTTTAAAAATTGCTGTGTGTGTGTGTGTGTGTGTGTGTGTGTGTGTGTGTGAGCCATAGTGCATGTGTGGAAGTCAGAGGTAGCTTGCAGGAGTATATTCTCCTTCTACCATGTGGTCCCTGAGGGATGAACCAAGGCCATTAGGCTTAGCAAGTATCTCTTTCAACTGAGCCATCTTACTGGCCCTCAAGTATTCTGGTTTTTACTTTGAATGATTATAGATGGAGTTGTGTCTTTAATTTGGTATGTTGACTGCTATTACATAGGAATACTGTTAATGTTTGTAGGATTCTAATTAGTCTTTCATTTCCTGGTCTTGCTTGATAGAGAAGCAGGGTGGTGAACTTAGTTACCCTTACTCTGTTGATCATAGGGGAAAATATCCACTATCAAGTTTATTGACTACAGACCCTACTATAGATATCTTTACCAAATTAGGAAGTTTTTGTTCTTTTTTTTTTTTCTTCTGAGAATATCATGACCAACAGATGAATTCTTAGATACCTTTTCTGCTTAAATTGATATGACCATGTGATTTTTTTTCTTTATCCTGTTAATATACAGATTTCATTGAATATTGAACAGCCTGTACCCCTAAAATAAATTCCAATTGGTCATGATATACACTTGTTTATTGGTGAATTCTCTTTGCTAATTTTATGAAGAATTTCTGTACCCATGTTCACGAGGAAAATCATTTGCTGTTTCCTTGATTTTACACTATTTTTCTCTGGTTCACCAATTCTAGATTCATAGAATGATTGGACAGATGCCCCCCCCCCTTATTTTACATTCTAGAAAAGACTGTATAATTGGTGCTAATCACTCATTAAATGTAAGGTAAAAATTTCCAGTGAGCCTTTTGAGTCTGGAGATTTAACTCTTTTGAAAGTTTGAAAATTTAAAATTCAGTTTCCCTGATAATCAAAGGGCTGTTAATGTGTTTTTAGTGAATTCTGGCAGCTTGTGTTCTTCAAGGAGTTGGTTTGTTTCACCCAAGTTATCAAATGTGCATAGAATGGCCATAGCATTTCCTCATGTTTTGATGTCTACAGAGGTTGTAGTGACTTTTTTCCGTATTGATAATTTATGTCTTCTCTTTTCTTATACTTCCTAGGAGTTAATCAGTTTTATTGACATTTTCCTCAAAACAACTGCTTCATTGATATTCATATATTGATATTTTACTTTCAATTTCATTGATTTCTGTTGTTAGTTCCTTCTGTTTGCTTTGAGTTTATTTTGTTCATTTTCTGTATTCCCATGGTGAAAGCTTAATGGTCCAATTTGAGACGTGTCCTTTTTGTTTTGTTCTTTGAGAATTTCATTTCTTTATTCTATCGCTCCCTCCCCAGCTCCTCCAAGATCCACTCTGCCTTCCCTTTGAGTATTTTTTCCCTCCAGTTAACTCATCAAGTATAATTTGTGCTGCCCATATACTCTTGGATGTGTGGCCTTCCACTGGAGTGTGATTGACTTACCAGAGATCACTCTTAGAAAAACCAGGCCCTTACTCTCCTGGTAGTTATCAGTTGCCAGTATCTCCTTGGACAGAGGGAAAACATTGTGCACACTTCCCTGCTCCATGTGTGGATTTGGTGTGTCTTCAGCTTGCCCAGGTCTGGTGCATGCTGTCACAACCGCTGTGAGATCATGTGCACAGCTGCCCTGCAGTGTCCTTGTAGTCATCTGCCCCCTTTCTGCACGATCCCTGAGCCTTGGGAGGAGGGGTGGGATACAGATGACCCGTTTAGGCTGAGCGTCCCATGGTCTTTTACACTGTACCTGGACAAGTTGTGGGTCTCTATGTTAATTTCTATCTAATGCAAATAGTTTCTCTAATGAGGTTTGAGAGATTCATAATCTTCTGCCAGATTTTCTTAAGGCAGGCTTTCACTTTGTAGCCAGGCTTGTCTGGAACTTGCAATAATCCTCCTGTCTCAGCCTCCTAAATTTTGTAATTACAGGTGCAAGCCTAATACCTAATAAAAAAGTGAGGTGGCTTTTCCTAACTTCTAGTATGTTGTTGTGTTCAAATCTACCTTGCTTCATAGATTTCCATATTTTATTTACACTTTTAAGTACATTTAAGTTTTTATTTAGATGATGTATTTGATCATAAAGTATTTAAAACAGAGATTCAAATACTGAGGGGATTTCCTTATTGATTTCTAGTTTGACTCCATTATGGTTGGAAAGAATGCTGATTCTAGTTCTTATTAACCCATAGAGGTCTCATAGTCACAAAAGGATCCCTGTGATCTGTGCCACAGGGTTTGTGAAGCAGGTGTGCTCTGCTGCTGGTGAAGTGCTCTCTGAAGGTCGAGTAGACTCTCTTGGTTGACAATGTTCTTGTGTTGCTCCACACCTTGTTAATTTTTTATGGAGGGCCCAGCCAGTTTTTGAGAGAGCTGTGTTGGAAGCTCTTACCATAATTGTAGATTTGTCTTTTGGGTTCTTTTCAGCTCTGTCAGTCTTTGCTTCGCAGATGTATTTTGCAGGACCATTGAATGGTGCTTTAGGATCACTGTGTCTTAGTGGATTGACTGATGACTTTGTTCCTTTCTGGCCATTAATTTCATTGTTTTGTATGAGTATAGATATTCCTTTCAAGTAAATACTTGTATATCTTTTTCACACTTTTATAGCCACCCTGTCTATAGTCTTAGGGTTTCTATTGCTACAGTAATACATCATCATGACCCTAAGCAACTTGAGAAGGAAAGGGTTCCTTTAGCTTACATTTCCACATTATATTCATAGTTGAAGGCCTCCAGGGCAAGCGCTCGAGGCAGGGACCTGGAAGCAGGAACTGTTGCAGAGGCCATGGAGGAGTGCTGCTTGCTGGCGTACTCAGTCTGCTCTCATGTAGCACCCAGGGCCACCAGCTCTGGAATTGCTCTGCCCACAGTGAATTGTACCCTCCTACATCAGTCATCATCAGTCAAGAAAACGAACCACCGGCTTGCCCATAGGCCAGTCTGGTGGAGGCATTTTCTCTGTTGAAGTTCCCTTTTTTAAAATGGCTTTGGCTTGTGTCAAGTTGACATAAGACTAGCCAGTACACACATTATAGTTATAAATCAGGCTGGCCTCACGTGTCTGTCTCTACCTCCTGAGTGCTGGAATTAAAGGCATGTGCCTCTTTGCCTGGCTTTGAGACACACTTCTTAAGGGAAGATAATGATTATAGCACTTTCTAAAATGCACTCTGCCAATCTGTAGCCCTTTAATGGGTATACTTAGGCCATTTATACTTAGTGCAGATTTTGGTATCTCAGGGCTTAACTAAGCCATTTTATATTTTGTATTCCATTTAGTCTCTTCTTTTTAGATTAGCTGAACATTTGTTAGGATCTGATTTTGCGTTATTGAAGTGTTTTCAGGGGTTATCCTTTTTATTAGGTATTCTATCCTGTAAGTCTACCAGTATCATTTTACTAGTTTCCAAGTGAAGTGTAGGACAGGCATCATTAATATCACAGTGATTCCTGCACATGCACTCAATGCTGTGGTACACAGCATCGTGTTCATGACCACTCCACATGTGAACATGTGATTGAGGAAGTCCATGACAAGGGAACCCATAGTTACTCATAGTCACTGACTGATTTTTTCTTTATGAGGCTGCTTTGTTGTGAAATAATCTTCTCGTACACTGTGAAGAAGTGTCACTCAGACTGATTTAATAAAAAGCTAAATGACCAATAGGCAAGGTTTGGGGGCAGGGAGAACACTGGGAAGAAGAAGGACCTGGGATAAAGAAGACAGCAGAGTCATCACCCAGATACAGAGGAAGGATGGACAGTGTGTAAATGAGATAAGCAAGCCTTAGGGCAGTACATACATTAATAGAAACGGGTTAATTTAAGTTATAAGAGCTAGTTGGAAACAAGCCTAAGCTAAGGCCAAGCTTTCATAGTTAATAAGTGTCCATGTCATTCTTTGTGAGCTGGCAGCTCAAAAAGAAAAAGTCTGCCTACCCTCCCTTATTTCCTTCTTTTCCCTGAAGGAAAAGTCACTGAAGGTAGGATGGCCCTTCTCTCTAGGCACCATGATTTCTAATGAGAAATGGCTGAAGACTGTTCAGGGCGACAGCTTAGAGTTTCCCATGCGGTTGTAAATAACCCTTCACCCATGGTCTGTAAGTAAGATCAGTAAAACTCAGCAGCCCCTAGGGTGACCTGTGGTGTCACTGTGCTTTGGTTTACAAGGAGGAGTTTGTGTTGTTTACATCTCTCCAGGGAAGACATTCTCACAGCTGATACAGTTAAAGTGTACTGGTTGGTGAATGTGAGCACAAATCTATGCAACTATCACCTCCTCCGCAAGTTTCCTCCCAGTCTCAGTATCTGTCCTGTCATCCCCATCCCATCAGTGGGGAGATGATGACACTTCCACCTCAAAGGCCAGTTTCTAGACTTCCATATAATTTTTTGGGGTCTGTTTTGTTTGTTTGTTTTTGTTTTGTTTTGTTTTCTCTCAGTATTTTTGCTGGCTCTCTCCCTCCTTCTCTCTCCCTCTCTCCCTCCCTTTCTCTCTCCCTCTCTGCCTCCCCTACCTTCCCCTGCCCAGTGTAGTATAGTTATTTGGTGATGTCCTCACATTGGAGAGAATGTCAGTGTTCTGGCTTGTTTAAGGAGTTGTCCAGCATGACATCTGTGTAGCAGCTGACTTGAGATGGCTGTTTGGATTGTCTCCAGTCTGGGTTATTCAGAGCAAAGCTGCTGTGAATGTGTACAAACATGCATTCTTTTCCTTTGCTTAACACCTAGCACCAGAATGGCTGTAGCATTTATGTTTAAAACATTGACTTATTGGAGTTAATTTTTATGTGTGGTTTGGCGTGTGTGTCAAAGGTCACTTGTTAGCCTATTGTTTCTTGTGTTGTAATCTTTCTTCAGTGAATTACCTCGACCCTGTTACCTACAATTAATTGCCTGGTAGGTACTGATTGTAGTGCTGTCTGTCTATCAGGCCTTTTGGTGATATTGGCTTTATTGGTCATTGTTGAAATGGTGTTGTCTTCAACCCTGTTCCCTTCAATGGTTCTTTCTTTGTCCTAGGTCTTTTGAATTGTATTAGAAGTTTAAGAATCCTTACATCAATGTTTACAATGCCCTGCTTGTACTATGTTTGTGGCTGTACTAATATATGGGTCAATTTGCAGGTATTGGCCACATTGTGATTCTGGGTCTTTAGGTCTGTGAATATGGTATTTAAATCTTTTTAAATTTCTGCTATCTTTTCTTTTGCAGTGTTTGATTTGTGCAGATCTTTTGTCATAGTTATTCTTAATTATCTCATATGTTCTATACTCTTGTAAAATGCTACTTACATTTTATTCTCATTTATAGGAATATAGTTGGCTTTTGTAGCTTGATGGTATTCTGCATCCCTATTAAATTAGTTCTTGCAGCTTTTGAAAACGTTCCTTAAGTATCTTCATATATATCAATGATGTCTATGAATAAAAATTTTATTTCTTCCTTATTACATATGCTTTTACAGATTTTTTTCTTGACTTATTGCCGTGGCTAGCATATATAGTGTACTATTGACTAACAGTTATGAATTCAGATTTCCTTGCTTTGTTCCAAACCTTAGAGGAAAAGACTCCAGTGTCTGACCATTTAAATATGGTGTTGGCTGTAGGTTTATCTATAGATACCATGTAGCAGGGAACAATCCTCCAGAAAGCTTCAGTCTTACATAGGAGGTTAATTTTGTCAAATGCTTTATATGTTCCTGCTGTGATGTCAGGCATTTCTTTTCTTTAATTCTTGGTGTAATGAAACACTGATGTTTGTGTGCTAAATCAGACTTGAATTCCTACAGTAAATTCCATGTGGACAGAAGAGATTGTCCTGTTTACATGTTGCTAGAATTGTGTTACAGAATGTTTTATGTAGTCGGTGATTGAGCACCTACATAGCATGCATGAGACTTTGGAAAAGGAAAAAAAACCAGAAATTTTATTTATATATATATATATATATATATATGAAAAATATGGCTACAGTGGCTATCTGTTCTTATAATCTTGTCTGACTCTGGTATTCTTGAAGGGTCACTTCACTGTTTTCTGAAATGTTGAATGTAAATTTGGTGTTTTTTTTCTTTCAATTTGTAGAATTTACCATTGGAAACTCTCTGGGTTAGGAAGCAGAAAGGTTTGTAATATGCTAACGATGTAGCTCAGCAGTTCTCACCTAGCGCCCTGGGTTCAATTGCTAGTCCTCCAAGACAGACCAATGCATAGATGCACAGATACACTAGTTTGTAACACTTGTCTCATATATATATATATATATATATATATATATATATATATATATATAAGAGAGAGAGAGAGAGAGAGAGAGAGAGAGGAATCTGAGTTATATATATATATATATATATAGTGTGGGCCAGAATGTGTATATACATACAGGTGGCTGCAGGGCATTGAAAACCTCCCCATAACTGGAGTTACAAGCAATTGTTAGCTACCTAACTTGAGTTTGGGGAACCAAGTCCAGGTCCTCTGCAAGAGCAGCCAATGAAATTGCTGAGCCATCTCTACAATGTGTTAGCTATTCTTGATGAGTACTGGAAATTTATGTCTAACAAGACATTTTCCAATCAATTAGGTTTTCTAGTGTCCAGGCATAAAGTTTTCATAATGTTATCTTATTTTGTTTTTTAGTTTTTATAAGATCTGTTGGTTGCTTTCTTTTTAATTCCCAATAATAGTAATTGATGTTGTCTGCTTGGTTTTTTGTTTTTTCATTCCCCTCTTCAGAATGTCTAGAGTTTTTCAATTTTATTTTCTCAAAGCCCTAGTTTTATTTTATTATTGTTTTTCTTATTATCTTTAGACTTAATAGCCTGATATCTGAGGGGGAGTTCTGTCCACTGAGTTGTACAGAACATAAAAGCATGATGATGATTCCCTCCTGAGCTCTGCACTCTGCACTGGCCAAGTTATTTCCTTAGATGTGATCATGTTGTAGAGAATTTTAAGTCATTTACGAAACTCTGTGAGACCCGTTTATTTTTCTCTTGATCGTGTTTTATGTCAGTGTGTGCTCTTGTGTTTTCACATTTGGGGAGTTTTTAGACATGTCTACTATTGACAACTTTCTTGGTTCCATGTGGCCAGAGAACACAGAGTAAGTGTTGGAAGCCTTCCCTTTATAAGCCTGATAGTTGACTTATTTGTTTGTTTATTCATTTATTTTGGTTTTTTGATATAGGGTTTCTCTGTATAGCTTTGGAGCCTGTCCTGGAACTCCCTCTGTAGACAGGTTAGCCTTGAACTCATTGAGATCCATCTGTCTTTGTCTCCTGAGTACTGGGCTCAAAGGCGTGTGTCACCACTACCTGGCGATATTTGATATTTTTATGATCTGTGTGTGATCTGTGTGGCCCATGATTGTAGTATGTATGTTTTCCGCCAGCCAGCCGCCGCTAGTATGGCGCGCCAGCCCCAAATAACACGCAGAGACTCTGTATTTGATACAGTTCTGTTGGCCAGTTACCATTATTGTTTATGGGCTAGCTCTGTCTTAATTATTAACCCATTTCTACTTATCTAAGTATTTCCACGTGGTCATCTTATCGGAGAGCCGCTGCCTGCATCTTCCTTCCTCCCCCGTCTACATCTTGACTCCTCCTAACTACTTCCTCTTTCCTCCTCCTAGTCTCCTAGCCCCGCTTATCTAGTTTCCTATTGGCCAACGGGGCTTTATTAATTAACCAGTATGAGAAACATATTTACAGAATAACATCTCCCATCACATGATTATGTTTTTGACCCTTAAGGAGTATAAAAACAACCTGCAAATCTCAGACTGTACACAGGCTGCAGGCTCTATTTGTCATGTTTGAACCCAGGCCTTCTGGTAGTCAAGGCAGCCAAGGCAGTCAGCGCCAGATACGGGTACAGCGTGGTACAACTCTACTCCCATCCAGAACTGTTTGTTTGTGGTAACCCATCCCAAATACTGACCACTTGTCCATCCAGTGCCTCTGTGGCTCTGTTGTGAAGCCTAGGGTGATCTGAGTCATGTGTATCTGTACATAGTACAGGTCACATATCAACCAAGGGTCCAGGTACTTTTCTGTTGCTGTGATAAGTACTTTGACCAAAGGCATCTAGGGGAAAATGTTTAATACTGGTGTCAGTCCGTCATCAGGGAAGCCAAGGGAAGGACTTGGGGCAGGAACGAAGCAGAGACATGGAGGGGTGCTGCTTACTGACCTGCTCTCCCTGACTTGCTCAGTCTGCTTCCTTACAGAGCCCAGGAATGGCTTACACCTGTCCAGAAATGGCACTGCCCATGGCTGCGTGGTAGGAAGGCTACCTCCTACATCAATGAACAATTAAGTAAAAGCTTCACGGATGTGTTTAGAGGCCAGGCTGATGGAGGCTGTTTTCCATTTGAGGTTTACTCTTCCCACATGTGTCACACTAACCACTAACACTAGCCATGACACCAAGCTTGCTTTCCTGAGATGTGAGGACCAGTGTTCTTGGAAACCTTTGGCAGAGGGACACTACCTCATTCCCCACTGTGTGTGACATTATGAAAGACCTTTTGGTTGAAAAAAGATTGATGTGTGTTCTCCTCTCCCTCCCTATTACCTAACAGCCCGCACTGTGATCTATCCTGGAAATACATCTGAAAGTATTTTCTTATTCTTTTATCTCAGTTGAACATCTGGAGTTACAGATGGTTGCAAGCTTCGATGTGTGTGCTGGGAGCTGAACTTAGATCCTCTGGGAGCAGCCAGTGCTCTTACTGCTGTCTGTCCAGCCCAGTCCTTGCTTGTTGTTTCTTAGGTACTCTGAGCTCTCACCATGCTTCCTTAGTAGCAGTCTGCCATTCACAAACAGCACAGTGTGTGTCCCCTCTTGACTTTGGTGCTATGATTGTGGGACATTTTCCCCTCTGTGCATGAAATAAGCCACATAATGCATGGCTATCAGTTTTTATTTAAATTTTTATTGTCTTATAAAAAGACTTAATAGTGAATCTCTTATAGCTATCCTTATATTGCCATATCTTTTATTCATTGCTGTGTGTTCCCAGTTTTTATCTGATGTGACTCTCCTTCATCTTTTGCATGCCTGGATAAAGTCTTTATGTGGTCTCTATTATTTGAAGGGTGTTTCCCTTTGGTGTAGCATTCTCACTCGATTCCATTCACTGTTGGAGGTATGGCTCCATTATCTTTCAGCTTGGGTTGTTTCTTATGAAAATCAGGGGTCTTTTTTAAATTTTTACTTAAATTTAAAACAATCTCATTTTACATACCAATTCCAGTTCCCTGTACCCCACAAACTCCCCACCTCACCCTCATCCATTACCCAGAGAGGGTGAGGCCTTCCATGGGGGAATCATCAAAGTCTGTCACATCTTTTGGGGCAGAACCTAGGCCCTTCCCTGTGTATCTAGGTGGAGAAAGTGTCCCTCCATAGGGAATGGGCTCTCAAAGTTCATTCATGCAATAGGAATAAATACTACTTCCACAGCCAGAGCCCCCATAGACTGCCCAGGCCTCCCAGCTGACACCCACATTCAAGGGGCCTGGTTCAGTCCCTTGCTGGTTACCCACTTGCTTAGGTCAGCTATTTCTGTGGGTTTCACCAGCATGGTCACCCCTATGCTCATCACTCCTCCCTCTCTACAGGAGAGGTCTAGGAGTTTGGCTCAGTGCTTAGCTGTGAATCCCTGCTTCTGCTTCCATCAGCTACTGGATAAAGGCTCTAGGATAGCATTTAAAGTAGTCATCCATCTCATTATGGGGAAGGGCATTTAAGGTAGCTTCTCCACTATTGCTTAGATTCTTAGTTGGGGCCATCCTTGTGGGTCCCTAGAGATTTCCCTAGTGCCAGATTTCTTGTTAAACTCATAATGGTTCTCTCTATTAAGGTATCTCTTTTCTTGCTCTCCTTCTCTATTCCCCCCCCCCCGACCTTCCTGATCTCTCATGTTCTCCTCCCCACTTCCCTTTTACCCACCTCCCCCCTCCGTGCTCCCAATTTGCTCAGGAGGTCTTGTCCCTTTTCCCTTCTCCAAGGGTTCATGTTTATCTCTCCTAGGGTCCTCCTTGTTTCCTAGCTTCTCTGGGGTATGGATTATAGGCTGGTTATCCTTTGTTCTATGTCTAACATCCACTTATGAGTGAGTGCATACCATGCTTGTCTTTGTATGACTGGGTTACCTCACTCAGGATGGTTTCTTCTAGTTCCATCCATTTGCCTGAGAATTTCAAGATTCCATTGGTTTCCCCCCCCCCTTCGGTGAATAGTACTCCATTGTGTACTATTTTCTTTATCCATTCTCAGTTGAGGGGCATCTAGGTTGCTTCCAGGTTCTAGCTATTACAAATAATGCTGCTATGAACATAGTTGAACAGATGTCCTTGTGGTATGAATGTGCATCCTTTGGGTATATGCCTAAGAGTGGAATTGCTGGATCTTGAGGTAGACTGATTCCCATTTTCCTGAGAAACCACCATACTGATTTCCAAGTGGCTGTACAAGTTTGCACTGCCACTAGCAATGGAGGAGTGTTCCCCTTTCTTCACATCCTCTCCAGCATGAACTGTCATTGGTATTTCTGATTTTAGCCATTCTGACAGGTATAAGATGGTATATGAGAGTTGTTTTGATTTGCATTTCCCTGATGGCTAAGGATGTTGAATAATTTCTTAAGTGCCTTTCAGCCATTTGAAATTCCTCTACTGAGAATTGTCTATTTAGTTCTGTACCCTACTTTTTAATTGGATTATTTGGTGTTTCAGTGACTAGCTTCTTGAGTTCTTTGTATATTCTGGAGAGCAGCCCTCTGTCAGATGTGGGGCTGGTGCAGATCTTTTCCCATTCTGTGGGCTGCTGTTTTGTCTTGCTGACTGTGTCGTTTACCTTACAAAAGCTTCTCAGTTTGAGGAGGTCCCATTTATTAATTGTCTATCTCGGTGTCTGTGCTACTGGAGTTAGGTTCAGGAAGCAGTCTCCTGTGCCAATTCATTCAAGAGCACTTTCTCTTCTAAGAGGTTCAGTGTGGTTGAATTGATGTTAAGGTCTTCGATCTATTTGAACTTAAGTTTTGCAGGGGTCTTTAAAAAAAAAAAAAAAAAAAAAAAAAAAAGATTTTCTCTGTGCAATAGCACTGGTTGTCCTGGAACTCACTCAGTTCAAGGCTGGCCTTGAACTCAGATATTTACCGGCCTCTGTCTCTGCCTCTCAGTGCTGGGATTAAAGGTGTGTGCCACCATTACCTGGTTCAGTTGTCATTATTATATGGACTCTTATGTCTTTCAGGCTGCCTCTGAGATTCTGTTTCTTCATTTGTTTATTTTGTTTTTTTAACCCCTACCCACTGGATATAACATTTTTATTGTTTTCCTAAGGCTAGTGTGCCTGCCAGTTATTTATCTGGGATCTGTGAGTTCATGGTCATCATTAAGTTTGTAATATTTCTGATTGTTGTATATATAGTTCTTTTTTCAGCTTTCTTTTCCTGGGGGCTCTGGCAACATATGTATCTAACCACTTCATATTGTCTCATGGCCTAAGTGTCTAGGGAGATATGTAGAAAAAAAGCAAGGCTAAAAATCAGAATTTAAAAAAGAGACTATTGTTAATTGAGAATTTAGTTTTTGTGTAAACTAGACAATTTGATAGTAAAAAGAAATTGAGCAAAATATAGACCAAGAAGAGGAAAATTAGAATACCGGAAGATTTGGAAATAGTGTGAGAAGGTAACATGTAGCTTTTTTGTGTGACATAATGTGCCAAAATGGAAAGCTTTAATGTGTTTGAGAATCTCTCCTATTTGTTGCTTGATTTTTTTATATGCATAAATGCTTTTTCCTGCATGTATATATGTACACCACATGCATGAAGTTCTTGTAGAGGCCAGAAGAGGGTGTCAGAGCTCCTGAAATTGGAGTTACAGATGGTAGTGAGCCACTGTGGGTGCTGGGATCTGAGCCCAGGTCCTCTGCAAGAACAGCCAGTGCCCTGCATCACTGAGGCAGCTCTCCAGCCCCTTCCCTCTGCTTCTCTGGGACAAGGTCTTGTGTAGCTGAGGAAACCAAGGTCGGCCTTGAGCTTCTGCTCCTCCTATTTTCTTATCTCAAGTGCTGGGATCACAGGTGTACACCACTACATTTGTGAAGAGCTCTAATACGGTCACAGTTTCCAAGGAAGAAACCAGCAAAGCTGTTAGAGAATTGTTTCCAACAAATGAACAGCCTAGGCTGCTTTTGGGTAACACCTCTGTGATGGTGATTCTTGGTTGTCAACTTAACTACATCTGGAATTAACTAAAATCTAAGCAGCTGGATACACCTTTGAGAGATTTTTTTTCCTTGATTGCATCATTTGAAGTGGGAAGACCCACCTTTAATTTGGATCTTTTGAGGTGGGATGCTACACCTGTAATCTGGGCCACACCCTCTATTGGCAGCCTATATAAAGGACATGGAAGAAGGAAGCCCGCTCGCTCTGCCTGCTTGCCCTCGCTCTCCCTGGCAAGCCCATTCCTTCACGGCACTAGAGCCTCTTCTTTGGGATTCTGCTGTACACTGAAGTCCAGCTGAGACATCCAGGCTGTGGACTGAACAACTACGGGATTCCTGGGCCTACTGTTGGTTGACAGCCAATGTTGGACTAGCTGAACCAAAGCCTGTAAGCCATTCTAAACACACACACACACACACACACACACACACACACACACACACACACACACACACACGCACTGTTCATCAGTTCTGTCCCTGCAAACAGCCCTAACTACTGCAACCCCCTTCACCTGCCAAGGAACAAGTGACCACACATCATCCAGACTGTTCCAAAGCTTTGACAAAAAGATAGGAATCAGTTTGTTTGAGAGCAGGTTTGACGCTGGTAATAGCATCACTACTGCATACTGAATTCCTGCTGTGGATTCAAGTAGTTATTGATTATAGTTTGCTACATTTTGCTTAGGAGAGAGCTGGATTTTTGTTTTGCTTTTGTTTAAGTTGATGTTCATGTATAGCCCAAGAACTTCATCATATTTCCCTACTGTTTCCTATCCCCCACCTTGTTGCCCTTCAGGTCATCATTTAGGATGACAAGTTTGCAAGGTCTCTGTGACCCTTTGAAATTGTGGGGAGGCACAGGCCTGTTCACTAAGCAAGTTCCCAGACATTCTGCTCTCTGGTCCTCAATGGTAAGGATTATCTTCCTAGCTTCCCACAGCTTCATTCTCAACCTCCCCCCATCCCTCCTGAGCCACTGACTGCCAAGCCCCCCCATTCATAGGCCCTAATCAACCACCACCTTCATCCAAAATGGAGTCCTACTGTCTGGAGTCGTGCACTGGGTAGATGTGTTCCAAATGGATAGGCTGCCCTGGCCTCTGAGAGCTGCCATCACTCTTGTCCCCTTAAACTTCACGTAACT
Organism: Cricetiscus sungorus; assembly: GCA_030556225.1. Taxonomy (NCBI): domain Eukaryota; kingdom Metazoa; phylum Chordata; class Mammalia; order Rodentia; family Cricetidae; genus Cricetiscus; species Cricetiscus sungorus. The sequence continues at coordinate 7,761,745 of JANBXA010000132.1, forward strand.
CCTCAGTTCTCTGCCACCAATGTCTCTGCAGCCTTGCACTTGCATACACCACTCCTTTCCCTGTGCTCTGTCTCCGTGCAGCAGGCCTCTGAAGGCTGGGGAACTGTGTCACCCACAACACTGCATCCCAGAACTCATCACAGTGCCTGGGTACACATTGGCTCCAGTAGACCCATGAAGAATGCTCACTGAATTAGCTGGCTCTTTTCCGTTCTGCCTTTCTGTGTCTGGGATATTGGATGCCAGCATCCAGCTAAGTTATGTGTGTGTTAAACATGAATTGAAATGCAATTACAGCTGGCAATGTGGTTTGAGAGCCGAGTAATAGAGTAAATAAGAAGAGTAACTCAGGCAGCAGCTAGTTCATCTCCTTGGCTTTCTCACTTGCTGTCATTGAGTGTGACTCATGAGTTCAGATTCTGTTAATTCCCTTCCCTTGCCTCTTGCTGCCTTCTCCTATTGGGTCTCTTCAGGGCCTCTTTATTCAAACCCACAAGAAGCCCAGGGCCAGAATTGATGGGTTTCCCACTCCAGGTGGTCCAAGCAGAGAGCTGGGCAAGCCACACAAGGGAGTAAGGGAAGGGGCTATGCCAGTACGCAGACCAGACTCATTTCCAAGCCTGGGGAGGGGTAGGCAAAGCCAATGCTAGGATCACTAGATATAGGGGTGTTTATCGGGGTATGGCCTCCTGCTCATCTCAGGACATGGTTTTCACAGCTGTTTGGTTGTATTCGGAGCAGTTTCCAATGGCTAGACTTCCCTAGCATTTGGTGGGTTGGTTTGATTGGTGACAGAGCTTGCTCCTGGAAGGTGTTTAGATGTCCAAAGGTTTTCAGGATCAGTGAGTGGCATGTGTGACTTGTGAACGTAGACTCCATAGACCAACCTCAAGTTCCTTCTCACCAGCCACCCTCCTGGGTTCAAAGGGGATTCCAGCAAGCTCTTGAAGGGGCTGGCTGCATGCCTAGTTAGTAAGGATGTCTTCAGGGTCACCTTGTGCAGATCCCAGGCTGGGTTCTAGAAGCCAGTTGGTGAGTGAGTTGGCATAGTCTGCCTCTGTGAACTTACATTTCCAGGCATAAGTGAAGAACTGGCAAAAGGCCAGTCCCTTCTCTCCCTCCCTCCCTCCCTCCCTCCATCCTCCCTCTCTCCCTCCCACTCTCCCTCCCTCCCTTCCTCTCTTCTTCCATCCCTCCTCAGTCCCAGGTCACACCTCCAGGTGTGTCTCATGTGGCATCTGCCTTCTTCCTCCTCCTTTTTTTTTTTTTAAATTTATTATTACTTTTTTAAAATCTTTCCAAATCTGTTTATTTTATGTATATTGAGTGTTTGTCCACATGGATTTATGCCTGGTGCCTTTGGAGGTCAGAAGAGGGCATTGGATCTCCTAGAACTAGAGTGAAGGATGGCTGTGAGCTAATTATGTGGGTATCAGGAAACAAACCAGAGCCTGTGCCCACAGAGGCCATAAGAGGGCATTGGATCACTGGGACTGGAGTTACAGATGGTTGTGAACCACTGTGTGGGTGCTGGGAATCAAACCCATGTTCTCTGGAAGGGCAGCCAGTGTTCCTAACCATTGAGCCATCTCCCCAGCCCCAGTCTCCACCTACTTTACCATTGCCTGGACACAAAATCTTGCCCCATACCTTGGACAAGCCACCAGAGCCTTCCCTGTACCTACTGTCCCTTCCCTAGGTTGTCCTGCTTGTTGTCCCTCCTCTGCATCATCACCATCTCCCCATGCCTACTCCCACTCACAGGTGATGACCCTTGCTCTCCACCTCTACTCATGTCTTGTCTTCCCCAGTGCACTCACCTGGAATCCAGACCAAAAAGATCGTGACAAGTAAGAAAAGTGACCCTTAGTTCTCATACTAGGAGAAAAGGGATTGTAGGGTTTCTGCCATGGGTTTGTTTTTGTTGGGATAGTGGATCGTTTGTGTCACCTCTAACCCCATCACCTCCTTGCTGTGTCCATCGCTTTGTAATTCTGCCATAGCTCATTTCTGTATCTTTATAGTGTGTCTCGGTCTTACATACTCTTCTTTGATCCTGTCTTGGATCTCTCATTCCTCCCTGTTTGCTGCTCTGCTGTCCTGGGTCTCTCCTTTGCAGTGTGGGCAGTACAAGCTCTGACTCAGCTCCTAGCTCCTGTCTCCTGCCCCAGTCCACACAGACACAAGCTGCCCTTCCACCTGCCTGAGAGACTAGCCTACCAAGGGATGGTCACTGAGAGATGGCCGTGGCTTAACCTCAGCTCTCTTTGCTTAGTTGAAGCCTCCAAAGCAGACTAGCCCACAGTACCCCTCTTAGGAACTGCTGACATTCACAGAGACTGAGGTCCTTGTAGGAATCCTCACCATCACCATATCCCATCCAAAACTGGCCCTGACTCTCCTCCCCACACCCACTTCCATGACTTCTACAAGATGAATTTTCAGTCAACAAGTTAGGACTTGTTGCCAGAAGCTGCTTGTTGTCAGTGCCCTGCTGTGGTCCCTCACCACTCCCTCTGTTTCTTATGCGCAGTTGGTTAGTATTTAAATCTTTTTCTTTTCTAGGTCTTTTGCCTGACTTTTGTTTTGTTTCTTGTTTGTTTGAGACAGTGTCTCTCTAGTCCTGACTATTTTGGAGCGACGTACCCCAGGCTGGCCTTGAACTCAGATCCCCCTGCTTCTGCTGGAACTAAAGGTTTGTGCCACTATGCCCAGTGTTATTATCTTTTTTCTAAAACTGAAAATTATGTTACAAAATATATATGAGAAAGCATCAGGAATAGCATAACAAATTCCTATAGGACCATCTGGAGCCTTCCAAGCTTCTAGATTCTCTAGGCTCATGCAGTTTTTCAGTAAAAGAAACAAAGCCTCATGGGCATCACACTCCTTTCCTCTCAGAACTCCAACTGTTCCGAGCTGGTGTTGCTACCCCAGTGTCTCTCATGTTTTCGGTTTTGTCTGGGTTCTAGCATAGATATGATAACATGCCAGGAATATTTGCCAGCTTGTTTTTCCTGCTCAGCATTTTTCCTGAGGGCATGTGGTGTAGTGCACAGCCTAGTAAGACCACACAGGGCTCTACTTTTGAAAGGACTAAAATTAAATCTGTTACATCTATGGGATGGGGGCTCTTTCCAGTAATTTTCCACTGCAAATCATATCCTCGATCTTCATGCTGAGTTTCTTCCTAGAAATGATTTTTGGGTAGACACGCTGGGTCCTTCTCACCTGCCTGGTGTAGGGAGGTGCTCTCTGAAGTAAGTGATGGATTGGGCTCCGTGGTACAGAAGGTCCACTCAGCCATTCCAGTAGACATGGAGGTTTGTCAGACATTTTCTGTGAAGAGAAGCCACTCTCATTTTTAATTTTCATTTTCTTCAGAGGAGAGCTATTTTCTCCTGTGGCTTTTGTGTATTATATCAGTCTCCAGCTTTCTTTTATTTTTCTTTAAATTTTATTTAATTTTATGTACATTGGTCTTTTGCCTGCATGTGTGTCTATGTGAGGGTGCCAGTCCTCTGGAACTGGGGTTACAGACAGTTGTGAGCTACTGTGTGGTGCTGGGAATTGAACTGGAGTTCTCTGGAAGAGCAACCAGTGCTCTTAACTGCAGAGCCATCTCTCCAGCCCCAGATTTCCTTCCTATTTTTTCTTTTTAAAGATTTATTTTATGTGTCTGGGTATTTTGCCTGCATGCACAGACATGTGCAACACTTACATGCCTGGTGTGATGGATCCCTAGAACTGGATCCATCTGGACACTTGTGAGCTGCCATGTGGATGCTGGGAATTGAACCCTGATCCTCTAGAGAAGCAGCCAGTGCTTGTAACTGCTGAGCCATCTCTCCAGACACCCAGCTTTGTTTCTTAATCTTACTCATTTGAGGAGTTCTCTGTTTCCTTATTTTGGCTGTTAATCCACATTGATTATGTACTGCTTATGTGCTTAGGTGTGTGTGTGTGTGTGTGTGTGTGTTATATGTGCGTGCGCACATGCTATGCATGTGTGGTGTTTTAGGTTACTACTGCTATGGTGACACACCATGACCAAAAGCAAGTTGGGGAGGAAAGGGTTTATTTGGCTTATACTTCAACATCACAATCTGTCACTGGAGGAAGTCAGAACAGGAAATAAAACAAGTCAGGAACCTTGAGCAGGAGCTGATACAGACACCATGGAGGAACAATGCTTCCTGGCTTGTTACCCATGGCTTGTTTATAAGAAAGCCTGCTTTCTTATAGAACCAGGACCACCAGCCTAGGGATAGCCCCACCCACAATGGGCTGGGCCTTCCTCCATCAATCACTTATTAAGAAAATGCCTTAAAGCCAATCTTCAGTAGGCATTTTCTTAGTTGAGCTTCCCTCCTTTCCAATGACTCTAGCTTGTGTCAAATTAACATATAACTAGCCAGTATGTGTCATCTTTGAAGTTTGGGATTTTTTATTGTAGAGCTGGGAAGATAGTACAGTGTACAAGCATGAGGACTTGAGTTTGAGCTCCAAAAGCCATGTTAAAAAAAAAAAAGGCTGGGTGTGATAATTCACCAGTTTAAACCCAGTGCCGGGGAGGCAGAGATAGGCAGATCTCTGAGGTTCTCTGGCCAGTTAGGCTGGTATACTTGGATAGTTCAAGCCAACAGACTATCAGACTATTTCAAAAGTAAAAATAGAGGGGTAACACATGAGGTGGTCATGTGCCCTGTCATGCACGCACACATGAACACAGAAAAGGTTTTCTTTTCAAAGAAGTAAAATTCATTGAAACCCATGTACACATCTACTTCTTTAATAATTTCTTTTACTAAAGCAAAGAGCTCTTAATTTTTGCTGAAAATCTTTAAGTTTGTTTGTTTGTTGGGTTTTTTTGGTGGAGATTTTGCTCTATGGCAGCCATCATTGTATCTTCATGCTGTTGGCTGAGCATTCTTTGCTTCCACCCTTAGAGTCCCTAGATGTTCCATGACCAAGAAGAATGGCCCTCCCTTGTGTGCCCACCAGCCAGGAGGAGCACTGTACACCACCAAGCTACTCCCTACAGGTCCATGGAGTGCCAGGGCCAAGCCCTGGCTCTGCCATCTGGGTGTAAAAGCCAGACACTTTGGGCCAGGTCCTCCCTCTCTGGCAGCCTCTCTCCTGAGTCCCAGGAGGAGCTGCATTGGGACCATGCAGGCTGACACCTCCAGGGTGGCTGTTGGGACTGAGGCTCTGCTTCCTCCTACCATTTTTTGTGAGGCCGCCTGTGCATCCCTGCCATACCAGGCACCAGTCTTACAGTGTGTTCCACTTTCTTAATGATTCATCCAACCATTTGGCAAATATCTGAGTGTATATTAATAAGACTTTGGGTTAGATGCATGGGAGAGTATCCACTGGATAAAACAGCACCAGATGGTGGCCAGCGATGAGTGTCTGTCATGTGCTGTCTCATGCTACATGCTTTATTGAGACACAGTACACACACTTGCTGTGGTTCATTCTTTGGGGTGCACTGTTCAGTGGGTTTTAGAATATTCACAGTTACCTAACAATCACCAATATCTTATCATAGATCATTGTTCCTGCCTTTCCAGCCTCTCCCCTACACCTACCTGTATCCCCCATCCCTACCTCTCCTGCTTCCAACAACCACCATCTCCTTCCTTTCTATCCCTAAGTGTCTTCTCCTTTGGGACATGTTAGACAGTGTGTGGGTGTGTGTGACGGTCTTGTTTTACTTAGCATGGTGTTTCCATGGTTGTTACATCAAGGGTTCATGCCCTTTTGTGGCCCAGTAATAATCCCCTGTGGATAACTACACAATGTCCATTAGCCAGTGGACATTTGTGTTGTTTCCACCATTCAGTGACTTATTTCATGTATATGATTTTATGTGCATATGTTTTCATTTCTCTTGAGTGTATGTTAGGGGAGGAGTTGATAAGTCCTATGATGATACCTGAGGAATGACATCACCATTTTTCATGGTGACCATGCCAGGTTATAGTGGCAGCAGGGTTCCACTTTGGCCGTGTCCTCATAGTGCTTGTTATTGTCTGTCTTACAGCTTTTATAACAGTTCTGATTGTGTCTCATTGTAGATAAGTACTTTTCTGTGTTTATTCAGTCCTTACAGATCATTTTTTCCAGGTTCTGATGAGGGGGAATGAGTCAGTGTGGCTTTGAGAAGTGATGTATTTGAGCAGCAGGGTCAGGACTCAAACTGGGATCCAGCTCACTCCAAGAATCCCAGTTCCGTCTGTTGGTTTCATAGAGACTGTGCTGTGGCGGCTCCTTCAGCCAAAGTACAAATAGAAAACCGTGCTAGTGTGAAGCCATACTAGGGGATGGTAGGAGCCAAGGTATGGAAGACGTGCCTGAGGGAGGAGCAAAGGGAAGCAGGCCGGCAGGTAAAGGATGGGAGGGCTGAGGTGTCCTGTACCCTGGGAGAGAAACCAACCCTGAGGCTGGCAGAAATGCTCCATCTCCAGGACCCCATTCATTTTTTTCTGAGAAATATTAAACATTTTAGCAGAAAGTCTGTGGCTGACTTAAGATCTTCACTCAGAAACCAAAATTAGGAAGGGAGGCAAAAGCAACCAAGAGCTTAAGATTCCAGACAAGGGGACAACCCTGTCCTTGACTTGACCCGGGCCCCTCCTGGCAGGCCCAGCCTTGTCTGACTGAGAATATGAGGCTTCTGCCACCTGACCTAAGCTAAGCTGCCATGTCTGAAGGCCTTTGAACTTCACAGAGTCAGCCAGAAGTTGCTCCAGAATGTCTGCAGAGTCGTGCGTGTCCCCTCCCCCCCTTCAAACTCACCTTTGAATTGTGGGCAGCCCTGCTGAAACAGCAGGCATGCACCAAGCACCCTGGAGAGTTTGCTTCTCCTCCAGCCAGGCCCCTCTGCACTTTGGATGTTTAGCTGGAGGCCAGTTTGTTTACAAGGATTTTCTCAAGTTTTAGTCCATTTTTAATTTCTTGCCTCATCAAGTAAAGTGTACAATTGTTTTTTCCTTTTATAAAAGCTGAAAGTGCTTATTGACAGAAAAAGTAACACATGATAATTAGCAAAGCAATGATTAAAACACTGTCATTGTGCATATGTTTGCATGTATTTTGTGTGGTATGCATTTGTGTTCACATGTTTGTGGGGGGGGAACATGTGTGTGTATATGTGCATACACACACATGAGTTTATGTGGATGCCAGAGTGTACTCTTCTGTCCTTGATTGCTCCCTACCTTATGTATTGAAGCAGGGTCTCTCCAGAATCTGGACCTGGCAATTTTGGCCTGTGTCTTTCCAGCTTGCTATGGGGATCCCCACCTCCATCTCCCATACACTGAGAAGGAACAACAGTCCTAGCTGTGAGAGCCAAGCAATACTTTGTATTTGAGTTTCTAGGTCCTTTTCTGTACACTGCTATTAAAAACAGAGCTCCTGTGCCATCATTCCTAGGCTGTCCTGAAACCCTAACACTGTTCTTCCTTTCCTTTGTCTGTAAGAGCAGAGCCTTAGTGAAGGCACAGGTAGTGTCCTGACCCCCCTTCTCTGGAGGGGTTCTCCCACTCCCTGCTCATCTCCAGCTGAGCTGTTGCTGCCTGTCATCCTGTTTAAAACTTAATGCGAGGAATTACATTAACTCAAGTTTGTATGTTTTATCGTGTGTCTTACCCCATCAAGAATGTGACCATTGTTTCCTTCAGCACTCTGTCCTCAGCAGTGTGGCCTCAGAAGCCAGCCATCCTCAGTGAAGGGACAGTTGTGGTAAAATATTATTATATTCAGGTGTGTGACTTTTGTTTATGCTACATTTATTTAACTCTGTGAAGCTGTGTTACTGTGCCTGTCTAAAACACCTGGTGGTTCTAATAAATAACTAAATGGCCAATAGCAAGGCAGGAGCAAGGATGGGCAGGGCTGACAGGCAGATGATATAGATAGAAGGGAAAATGAAAAAGAGAAACAGCAAGAGAACAAGGAGAAGAGACGTCAGGGGTCAGCTACTCAATACACAGCAGTCAATGGAGTAAGAGTAAGGGAATAGTAAGAGAAGGGAATAGGAAAAGCCCAGAGACAAAAGGTTCATTTCAGATAAGAAAGCTGTCTAGCAACAAGCCAAGCTAAGGCTAGGCACTCATAGCTAAGAATAAACCCCCATGTGTGATTTACTTGGGAGCTGGGTTGTGGGCCCCTTAAAAAGCCAAAAGAGTGAAAACAAAAACATCACTCAGTATAGTGGCACCTAATGTGGGGCTCAGATATCCATCTAGAGCGTGAGAAACGAACAAACAAACAAATAGGGGTTCCTTTAAGCAGTGCTGCTGTTCAGCCAACAGTGCTAAATAAAAATTAAAAAATGCTGAGCAAAAACTGCTTGTGACAACACAGGTCCCAGCTTTCATGGCTAGAAAAATTTAATACAGTTCTTGGTCACAAACCTCAAAAAGGGCTGTGAGCTCTGTACTTGGTTTTTCTGACCAGCTACATGAGGAGGACCCAGGTATAGTAACTTAACAGTCTAAAGTTTACTGGTACTTTCAAAAAAAGAGAAAAGATATATAGTAAAAGAGGTCCAGACCCCTCCCCCAAAAACCCTCTAAATAGGTTCCAGTGTGGTTTACAATGTGCATAGACTTTTAAAAATATAGACAGTCATAAAAATAGTTTCAAAATAAAAGCATTTTAAAAAGGTATGTAAAGATAAAAAACAGAGTCTAGATCCTTTATAGTTATTGTGTTGATCTAAAAGTTTTTTTGATTGCTAGAAAGGACAATTGCTAAGAAACCTAAAATTAAGAGGAACTGTAAAAATAAACCAGTCTAGATATTTTAAAAATGCCTTAACTTTAAAAAAAGTCAAAAAATGGATTTGTCAAATAAAAATAAAAAATGCTTTGGAAAAATTGTTTTGCTTTTGTTTGCTGTGGATTAGTTCCAACATTCCAGTTTGATATGGATATGGTCTGATCAAGAAAGGGCTCCTAAAACTTAACAGATATCTGTCAACAAAGGCTACTGCTGGTCTTCCCAGGACTTGGTCTGTATCTCAGATTTTCTCTCTGGGACCCCTAAAGAGGCCTTCACCCATTTTCAACAAAAAGTATAAAAATACTGTGCCCACATTCCCAAGAGAAAAGGGGTGGTCTTTTGTGGGTCATGGATGTTTGTTATAATTTAATGCAATATAAAAATATTAAAATTAAATACAACTATTAATTTCATATTTTGTCGTGGCATGGATTTTGGATACAATTTCAAAGTCAATTTGAAAACATATACATTGTATATGTTTCTGCTCTTGTTTAAAGGACTTTTGTACATTGATTCAAATTTAAGGTAATTTTTGTTACCACATGCTGTGTATGTTTCTACTCTGTTTAAAGGATTTTTTGTATAGATACAAATTTAAGGTTATTTTTGTTACAACATTGTATATATGTTTCTGTTCTTGTTTAAGGTATTGTACTTAAGGTATTGTTCATTTAAAAATCTAAGATGAAATTCTAGTTATTAAGAGCTATTATTATAAACTAATTAAGATAACCAAAAAACACAGATCAGTAGTAGTCATCTATAATAATCAAATTTGTAGATATGCTAGGTATACTTTCTAGATCATATATACATATATTTTAGATAGATGGTCTTCAAACCTTTCAAAGACCTACAAAATATGACATTTAAAATGGTTTGTTAATTTAGGGATTTCCATAACAATGAGACACATCTGCTCCTGACAGTACCAATTTACTTCAGAGATGGGCATTTTAAAAATTCCTTATGTTGGAGCCAGCCTGGTCTACAGAGCTAGTTCCAGGACAGGTTCCAGAACAAGATAGAGAAACCTTGTCTCAAAAAACAAACACAAAAGTCCTTATGGAGTCTGCTTTCATTGTGACAAGGTTAGCCACTGGACAAAAAAATTGCTCTAACCTTTGACTGTTTACAGTGTGCTGCACAAACTGAACATACAGAACCCATAAAAAAAAGTAACTGCTGAACTTTGCCAAAAACAAGACAGGACAGTCCTTCAAAATTCCAACTATAAAAAAGTCTGTCAAACATTTTACAAGACACAAGAAAAAGTGACTGATAAACTGCCAATATAGGCAGAGCAGTCTTTAAAATTTTTCTGCTTCATTGAAAAGTCTGCCAACTACCATGGGCCTATGGACTAAAGATAGATGCCCCAATGTTACAAAGAAACTTTGGATGACTGTCCAGACATTCAGATGTCTGTCATTTCTAGAGTTTTTAAAAGTTGGTTACAATGCATTTTTTTGTTTATTTAAAAATAGTATATCCTTCTGGTGCCTTTGATAAAGACTAGATAGTTATAGTTACAGTTTTTCTGGGATATGATAAAAAGTAAGTTAGGTATAAAACTTTAGAGTCACTAAAATATAATAGATAACACATTATTTTCTCTAAATATGCTAACTACCAGTGAACAAAATATTGTAAATTAATTCTTTCTTGGTAACTGTTTATGTTGTATATAGATTTACTGTGTTAAAGTAAAAACCTTTCTTTAGACAAAAAAAAAAAAGGAAAATGTGGTAGAATATTATTTTCAGGTGTGTGACCTTTGTTTATGCTTCATTTGTTTGACTCTGTGAAGCTGTGTTGCTTGTGCCTGATGATTTAATAAAGAGCTAAATGGCCAATAGCAAGGCAGGGGCAAGGATAGGTAGGGCTGGCAGGCAACATGTATAAATAGAAGGAAAAGCAAAAAAGAGAAAACAAATAAATAAATAAATAAATAAACCAAGAGGAGGAAGTCAGAGGCCAGCCCCCAGCCACACAGCATACTATGGAGTAAGAGTAAGACTTACAGAAGTAAGAGAACAGGAAAAGCCCAGAGACAAAAGGAAGTCGGGTTCATTTAAGATAAGAAGATAAGAAAACTGGCTAGCAACAAACCAAGCTAAGGCTGGTGGTGGGCTCCTTAAAACCAAACACTAAACCGCCAAAAGAGTAAAAACAAAAACATCATCCAGTAGACAATGGACACCTGACCATGTCCCCAGAGTCTCCCTGGAAGCAGGACTCCTAGCTCAAGGGACTTGTGTGTGTGTTCTCATTGCTGCCAAACTCATCCAGCTCTGACTATCTGTTCCCTCCCCTCCCCTCCCCTCCCTTCCTTCTCCTTCCCTTCCCTTCCTCTTTCCTTTCTTCCTTTCTTTTTCTTCCTCCCCCTCCCTCCCTCCTCCCCTTTCTCTTTTCTCATTTCTTTCTTTTGTGTGTGGAGGTCAGAGAACAACTTGTGGGAGTCCATTTTCTCCGTATGTTATATAGGTCTCAAGGATCAAACTCAGGCTGTTGGGTTTAAGAGGAAGTGCCTTTACCTGCCAAGGCATCTCACCTGGCCCTGGTTGTGCCTCTTGTCACCCAGAAGTGATGGGTGTATCTGCTGTCAGGGTGTCCTTGCACCGAGTGTACTGGCTCCTGCTTTAAATGTCATTAGCAGTCTGGGAAAGCCCGAGTGTATTCTTTTAGATCAGCCAGTTCCAGCATGCTCACCTTTCGCATGGTTTTCCCCATTGCTGGCTGGTGTGTTTGGCCTGACCAAGTGTTTGCCCTTTTCTGTTGCCTTGCGAGAGCTCTTTATATACATTCTCTCATGTGCTTCTTAATAAGCTAATTTTCCTCTATATAACATATCCTGGGCATAGCCCCATAGGCATATGCCATCCTGTGGATTTGCTGTATTTATGTAGCCTCTGTGCCTCAGTTTCCTTACCTATAAACTAGACAGTGGTTTTGCTCCTCACAGTTTTGTTGTGTGCACTGATATGGTGCATGAATTACTTATACTGGTGACTTAAGGAGAATAAATAATGTGTGGTGGAAAAAAAAAAATGAGGCAGGGAAGGACATCGAGACCTCAGATGAACCACATGCTTTCTTCTCTCCCTGGGGTGCATCTCCTGGTTTTGGAGAGTTTGGTCCTTCTCTTGTTTCCTGGCTTGGTAATCTTTGGTATGCACCTCTCTCTGGGCTGCTGAAAGCCTTCCAAACCATTCAGCATCCTGCTCAGACTTAGCTTTAGAATAAATAAATAAGGAAGTGGTTTGGTGTGAAAATTTGTGTTGTGCCTGTCTGTTTTCAGCTTCTGTAACAGAACACCACAGACTAGATGTGTATTTGGCTCTGGGTTCTTGAGGCTGGGAAGCCCAGGAGGGCCATGCCCCATGAAGGCTTCCTGGCAAATGCCACATGATGGCAGTGCATAGGAAAGCTGTAAGGTGAATATTCCACTGCCATAGCATCCACGCATAACAGCATGAACCCCTCTCCAAGGGCAGGACCTATGTGGCCTAGGCACACTCCTAGGCCCTACCTCTTCATCCTCACAGCACAATGGCAAGCACACTCCAGCCTGAGCTTTGGAGGAGGCCCTGAACCACAGTGCAGTCTCACACCTCTGCCTTCAAAGCAAAGCCCTCAGAGCTGCCATGCCTCCAGATGGCACCATGTCTGTAGCCTTTAACAACTTGTGGGTGCTCCCAGCTCTTCCCTTCAGCAGAGTGATAGCTGGGGAGTCCTTAATGTGGCTTTCCCTGTCTGGTTGTCTGGTTGGGTCCTTTTCCTGCATTCCAGATATAACCCTGCCTGTGGCTTGTCAAATGCATTTTCCCAGGCAGCAGTCCTTGGAGTCTGGGTTTGGCCCTGAAGCTGAGCACACTGAAAGGCATGGAGTAAGTCTGCTGCCTACAGACACATCTCTAAACTGGGATGGGGATGGAGGGTGGGTGGGTACCCTTGTCATTAGGCTGTCAGGACCCTTCAGTGAAAAGCTGCAGGTGGCTTACTTAGACCAGTGCCTGACAAACAATATACTGTAAGCAGACTGCTGCCTGGTTCCTAGCCAGGAGAAGAGCATCCCACTTGTCTCTTGTCCTTCATATCAAGATATATCTGCTAGCTGCTGGTATCTGGGATACTGCTCAACAGGCAGCTTGGGCTCTAACAGTCACTTTCTTCTGTGCCAAAAGGCAACTCATGAGGTCAAGCAGAAGGAAGAGGGAGGATGGGCCTATGAGCTCCCACCCTGCTGTGCCTGTCACCACCTCTCAGGATTCCCCTGAGTTGGGCAGCTCTAACGTGAGGCACCTGAAAGTGGATTCTGGCAATAGGGAAGACTAGAATCAACTCATATGCCACCCAGACATCGTTACCAGGTGGGAAATGTGTTGATACCATTTAACAAGGCATGAAATCACATGCCGCTAGAATCACATTCTGCTACTGTGACTGTGATTTCTCCAGATCTCTGACGTTTTCATATTATAGTATTCTTGTAGTTTGCCCTTCTAAGGCAGTATCACAAATTTCTTAAAAGTTCCCATTCAGTAGTTACATCTTGTGACAATGCAAACACTGGATGCCCGTGAAGGAACCAGTGTCCTTGGGGGACCTTCTGGCTCCAACCCTGGGCTCTAAGGACAAGCCAGCCTCCTTCAGATCTGGAGGTACTGAGGTTAGCATCAGCCTTGCTGGGGTCAAGGCAGGAAGCAGACACAATGCCCGGGGCAGTGACCTCAATGTTAGCAGCATGTGCCTGGTAGAGTGGTAGGCTGGGAAGTAGAGGGTGGGTGAGGCTTCTGCTTAGCTTGGTGGGTGGTTCAATCCTGAGAGCAATATTGCTTAGGGAAGCTGCATGGGCCATGGCTTCTCACACTTGGCTGTGGTTGAGAAGTTGCCTCGCTCACCCATCCCTTTAGCGAGTTTCCATTGAGCCTCCTTGTATCAGCTCATGGTAGGTGGTAGGGGAGGATTCATGTTAGTCACACAATACATCACCTGTGTTTGAAAGGGCAGACTGAGTGCCAGAGATGGTGAAGGAATCCCCGTACCAGAGGTCACAATAACTTCCCATGGGATGAGTTAGGGCTTTGTGAGTGATGAGGTGATATTGTGTCAAAGACTGGTTCCACGTCAGCCTGAGTGTCCTCACATTTAACCTAGAAGCACTGAGTCATCTTTGAAGGTGCTCACCAGTGAATGCTCTTGCTTCTGTAGTGTCCCCTGTGACCCTGTCCCCTGACTCCTGGGGAGGCCAGCATGTCTGCACTGTGTATACATGGGCTTAATAATGCCACATGGCTTCAAGTTCAGTGCCTCTGAATTGCACACTGCCTGTTGCTCCTAGGGCTGTGGTCCTCCTCCCTACACCACAGACTATTAGCTCATTTGAGTTGGGGGAGAAATTCGGGTTAACCTGTAGCTTTGTGTGAATGGGTTGAGAAGCACGTGCCTAGTGCATTGGGGACTTCTAGGGATAGCAGCTGACGCCACTACCTAACCGTTAGCTTTCCCAGAGCCTCCCTCGGAGCTGTCAGGGTAGATTTGCCACCTCAGCATAATGGCCTTCCTTCTCTTTACCCTCAGATTTGCTAACTGACAGTTGTTCAGTTTGAGAAATAAGTGGTTTTCTCTTGTTGGCTAGCCTTTAGCTTCTCTGAGGCAGCTTCCAAGATGGCAGCTGGGGTGAGCTTGGGGATGTAGTGGCAAACTCCCGCATGTGTGTCAGAGGCTGTTGACGATTTACAGTGCCTACAGCTTCATGGGAACAGAAGCACTTTCAGCCGTCTACCAAGATGGCCAGTAGCTCCTCAGACCATTTCCCTGTGTACATCTTAGAAGCTCAGCTGTGGCTCAGTCAGAAAACATGCTGCTTGAAGCCCCCTCCCGATATGCCCCATGTGAAGCTGCTGCCTGGTTCTCCTGACATGGCTTTGTGATGGCACAGGCTACTCTGCTCTCTCCAGGTCCCTTGTCAATTCCTTATGCCCAGACTCACTACTGGATGTCATGCCCAGTGAGGCAAATAAAGGCTCATGTTACCCTGGATTGTGTCCTGAAGGAGAACCGAGAAGAGGATTCATAGTAAGGCTGCAAGTGGAATCAACTGAGTCTAGTTTATTTTCCTATCATGTAGTTTCTGACCTCGAATTCCACTTTAGGAGCTTGTGCCAAGAAGATGCAGTGCAGAGCCGATTTCCTGACCCACCCACCATCCCAGCTCCACAGAGCTCCCTGACGGGACCTCCCTCTGGCCCCTGTGGGCAGGAAGTCACACCATGCCTCCCACAGGGGGTGCCCCTCACAGGTGTATTTCCACCTCATCGGGCTTTCTCCTGTGCCCTGTGCCCGCCCCTGAGTAAGTGGCAGCAGCCTAATGTGCTGACCGTCCAGTCCCTTCACAGTCCATTCCAACAAAAGCTATTCTTCCTGCATTAGAGCCGTTTCTGTCAGGGTGTCTTTAATCAGTGGCTTCCCCAGGGACAGTATTTTTAGAAGTTGTGTTTTTCACAGCCTCCCCTTTTCCCTTTTGAAAACATTCTTTCTGTGCGAGTGCAGTGCACTAATGAGATGCCAGGAGAGTTGGGGCCAGTGCTAATTGGAACAGGTACAGAGGAAGCTGCCCACACCCGCCTCCAGTCCCAGCTTATCTTACCTGTGACCCTCTTCTCATCTCTGTGCTGCAGGTTGCACAGACAGCAGATGGTGTGGATGCTGACCTCTGGAAGGACGGCTTATTCAAGTCCAAGGTTACCAGATACCTGTGTTTCACGAGATCATTTTCCAAAGAAAATGTGAGTCTGATGGCAGTTCCCTTTGCTGAGTGGGCAGGAATAATTTACATTCCTGGTTGGGGTTTCCTCTTTGTGCGTGTGCTTTATGTTCATTGCTGTATTAATTTATCTGTGGTTTCAGTGAACAGGGTAGAATTGGCAGCCAGCACCATGTTTCATTTATTAACAACATTATTAACCACGTCCCCAAGTGCACAGTGAATTCCATTAAGATGTTGTCTCCAAAGGAGACCAGAAAATGCTCTCACTGCTTTCTCATTTGCCTACTGTTCCTGCGAGTGGGCATTGTGGATGGAAGAGAGTCTCGGAGGATGGTTGGAATGAATAGCAGCTCGCAGAGGACAGATCAGCTCAGTGGAGGGTTCATAGAACCTACTACACCATATCTGTCCCCAAACATGACACAGCCTCTGTGTGACATGGGACATGTCATCATTTTTACAGAGAGGTATCCACCTGTGTATAATTCTCTTATACTGGTTTTTGATACTTGAGCCATGAACTAGGAAACTTTAAAGAAAGCTACAAGAGCTTTCCCATTGAGGCATTTTAGAAAAAAGGGCAATAGTTTTGGTGAGTCTCCCTGTGAGAGGCCCGTCTGTGACTGTACGTGGTTTCCTCCCCAGATGATCGTCTGCTTATGTTCGCACCATGGTAGTGAAGTCACTGCCCCTCTCTGGGGCAGAGATAATTTGTCTCTTCTAATTTAGATACTTGTTTTTTGAAATATATTTTACCAATTTAATTTAATTTTAATGGTAATGTATGTTGTAGTTTCAAAAAACCACACAACATAAAACATGCCGATCTGAAGGATAGAGGCCTTCTTCACCAGAGCCTCCCTGTCCATCACAGCCTCCCTTTCTGTCACAGCCTCTCTGTCACAGCCCTTCCTGTCATCATAACCCTCCAGCCTGGGGTTCCACTGCCAGTTCCAGGTTTGCCCCTTCAGCAATGTCTGAATGTGGACTGTGATCACACACTTGTCTGTTGCTCATTGATAATTCTTTATTATGAATATTGTTCCTAACATGTTCAGGATAAGGGGTGAAGTTATCCCCTTAAGCTCCCCTCTAATTACAAGAGCAATGCATTTGCTGCTTGCAAAGTACAGAGTTTATGAGTGAAATGGAGAATATTTTTCTACCATGCCTTTGAATGCACATTCAGTACCAGGATGGTAGCAGTTGATCCAGCACAGGCACCTGCACAGTGGTTGTGGTGTGTCTGCACAGATCCTTTTCTCTCACTGTAACCTGATGAGACTCCACAGAGCAGGGCCGAGGTGGCATCAGCACACCAGATGAGGTTCAGGAGGTTATCAGTAGACCCACCAACTATCCTTCCCACCTGCACTCTCATGCCTCTGCACCCTCATGCCTGCACCCTCATGCCTGCACCCTCATGCCTGCACCCTCATGCCTGCACCCTCATGCCTGCACCCTCATGCAGCTTCATCCTCATGCCTCTGTGCCCTCATGCAGCTGCACCTGCATACAATTGCACCTCCGTGCACCTGCACTGTCATGCACTTTCCTCAGGCCCTTTGTCCCTGGAGTCTGCTCTTTGTTCCTATTGCCTTTGTTCTGTCCGCTGACTACTGCTCCTCGTGCACTGCCGTGGGTTCACTGCTGTCAAACTCTCAGGAGGAAGTCCCAAAGACTTGGTCAAACACCTTGTCTAAGTTACTTTTCTGTTGCTATGATTAAACACCATGACGAAGGCAGCTTATAGAAGGAGGGGTGTATTTTGGCTTATAGTTCTAGAGGGATAAAAATCCATCAAGGCAGGGAGGCATGGCTGCAAGTGTAAGGTGTGGCCACAATGGAAGGTGTGGTGTTAAGAGCAGGAACCTGAGACCTCTCATCCTCAATCGTAAGCATGAAGGAGAGGGAGAACTGAAAGTGGGGTGAGCTTTTCCACTTTCCAAGTCTGCCCCCAGTCACATACTTCCTCTAGCAAGGCACACCTCTGAGACCTTCCCTAACAGTCCCATAAACTAGGGACCAAATGTTCACACCATCAAAACTATGTAGGACATTTCTCACTCAAATCACCCCAGCCCTGTGCTCAGAGGATAGCCACAATTCCGTGGGTCATTGACCCTGGGGCTTGCTACATTCCCTCATAAAATCCATGAGTTATTGATCTTCTAGGTAGAGGAGTTCTTGAAGTCCTGGGAATGTGGACAGCAACAAGTCCATTATGACTCAGAGAAAGCACGGGGTCATTAGTTTGAAATGGATTATAGAAAACACAATTTTGGGGCTTGAGGATAGTGGTAGAACTCTTGCTTAGCATGCATGGGGCCCTGGTTTCAGTCCCTGGTTCTTCTAGAAAACATGTTGCTGTCCATCAGTAGTAGCTGGGTGCTAGAAGTGATAAGGGTATGAGGCTGCCAGGAGGGTAGCCTTAGAAGCCCCTATCCCCTACTGAAGCCTAGGTACATTCATTCTCTTATGGAAAGAGAATGAATGTGTAGAGAATGAATGTGTCCAGTGCTAGAAAGCTCACTTAGCAGTTCCATCCTCAGCACCAAGAAAAATAATGAACATATTAGGACATCCAAGTGATCAAATTGGGGCATAGAATTTGTTTGGGATCAAATTTTGACAACAGCAATGCTCACTTGCCAATTCTCACATGAGGCAGGAGCTAGGCACATGCTAACCAGTGGTGGCTGCCTGTCTGTCCTGACCTAGAGTCAGAACACAGGCTTGGCAGAGTTATCATTTTACAACCATATGGGAGGGTGTGGGATCTCCAGAGCAGGCCAAGCCTTAATTAGGTGACTCGAGACTCGAAGCATAGGAGTTTGGGAGCTTCCTTGGAATCCTAAAGTCTTTTCTCCCAATCAGGCCATTAATATAGAAACCTGGCTTTAGAGTGACATTGCTTCCTGGGGAAGGAGTAAGATTAATTGCACTTTTCATGGCCTGTACTTTCTGCATTACCTGTAATAATAATGTACATAGATTAGGTAGGGAGGATGTTAAACAGAAGGATTTATGAACATTTGAATATTAAGTTGGTTATCTGTGGCTACCTTAAATGCAAAGTTGTCAAAAATAATTACAGTATACTAGCAACTACTGGCTACCAGAGACAATATAAATACCCTGAGTCAGTGTATATCGGGCTGCTGTTATGAATCATTTGCTCAACAAGGATTGGAAATACGTTCTTCATATTTATGAGGAGGAAATGAAAGAGATCACAAGTGGGGGAGGGGAGAGGAACCAGCAAAATTAATGGTGTTATGGGCCTATGGTATAAGAGAGAGAGAGAGAGAGAGAGAGAGAGAGAGAGAGAGAGAGAGAGAGAGAGAGAGAGAGAGAGAGAATAACCCGCAGAGGGGCAGCCCCATTGAAGAGAGCCACACTCAGATTGCTGGAAGCTTCAACAGAGTAGTCTCCCATTTTGTATGTATGGAAGGGTTTCCATATGCTTGTTTTAATGGCCACACCACCAGTGCTCTGATTTTATGATTAGGACATTTCCTCAAGAGTGGGGAGGGTGAGGTTGCTAATGGTTTGCAGTTGACGTCTACAGAGTCCTGCTTGTCACACTGAAGATGTTCAACCACAATATTGATGGTCGCCCATCCATTTATGGGGCAGCAGAACATGCCCAGTTGTTAATTTCTCAAAGCAGAAAGCAGTGATGACTGGAAAAGCAGCTGCCTCAGGGCAAAGGAATGAAGGCTGTGGTGTTTCCACGGCTCCTGGTAGAACCTAGCCTTCCTGTTCACATTAGAGAGGGCCTGCTCCGCACACGCTGCTGGGCACTGGCTACACATGCCTCTCTGACTTCTGAATTTCACCTAAGGCCTGTTTCACTTATGCACCATAATAAGCAATAATAAACTTTTAGACTTTGGGTGACCATTTCAATATGCCATCCAAGAAACTCTGGTTTGGTTTCTGATCACCAGTGCCCACCCAGTTGAAAAGTGTGTCACCAAATGTAATTGGAATTTTCTTTGGGCCACCAACCACCTTTCAGAGATACTGAGGTTTACTAAGTATGAATGCTCAGCCTTAGATTAGGCTTGCCCCGTTTACTAAGTATGAATGCTCAGCCTTAGATTAGGCTTGCCCCGTTTACTAAGTATGAATGCTCAGCCTTAGATTAGGCTTGCCCTGTTTACTAAGTATGAATGCTCAGCCTTAGATTAGGCTTGCCCCACTAGCTCTTTTAAGTTAAGTTAACCTCTTTTGTTCGTCTGTTTTACCTTGGGGCTTTCTACCTTTCTTTCATTCTGCATGTTCTACTTTCCTGCTTCCTCGAGTCTGTCTGACTGGTCCCTCATCTCCTTGGCATCTCCTTTTCTTTCCTCCAGAGCCTAAATTCTTCCTTCTACTTACTCTCCCTGCCTGAGAGTCCCATCTATACTTCCTCCCTCACTATTAGCCATTCAGCTTCTTATTAGACCAACCAGGTCTAATAAGGTAAAACAGCAATACATCTTTACATAATAAAACAAATGCAACAATCTTTATGTAGTTAAACTAATATTCTTCAACATAAACAAATGCAACACACTTTTGCATAGTTAAATATTCTGCAACAGCCAGACATTATTTAGCCAATAACTATTGAGTCCATACTGTGTGCCAAGAGCTAAGGAAACTTGATTGAGCAATAGGAGCAGAGGTCATTTTGGTTCTTATTTAGTAGTTCAGATGGGTCCCAAGTGCAGTTTCTGTAACGATATCTTTGAAGGTGGTAGGTAGATGGATACCTCGCAGTGTCTGTCTTAGTCTATGTTCTGTTGCTGTGAAGAGACATGAAGGTCAAGTCACCTCATAAAAGATGGCATTTAGCTGGGGGCTTGTCTGTAGTCCATTATCATCATGGCAGGGAGCATGGTGGCACACAGGGAGACATCGTACTGGGGCAGTCGCTGAGAGTTGCATCCTGGTCCACTAGCTAAGAGAGAGACACTAGGTCTGGCATGGGTTTCAAAGCCCACCCCCAGTGACATACTTTCTCCCTTTTCAAGTAATTCCACTCCCTGATGACTAAGTGTTCAAATCTATGAGCCTGTATGGGCCAATCTTACTCAAACCACTATGGAGTCCAATTATAAATTGATAGGAAGTTAAAAGGAGCTTAAGGAGAGAGTGCCTGGCTTAGTTCATAAAGCAAATGTTCCCTGTGTAGATTTCAGAGATGCCTGTGCTCTCAGGATGGAGGTGAAGTCTTTGTTCCCCAAGCTCAGAGTTGAAGGCAGTGCCTTCTCTAAGCAATAGGAGAATACAGGCTTGAGAGGACACTGTGAGGACAGCCTGGGCTGACCCCATAGGACAGGCAAAGTGAGCATGTATTCAAACTGGGCTTTGGAGGACAGTGCTTCTGTAGAGTGGGCACACAGAGCATGTTGCTGTAATCCTACCAGGAGAGATTTGGACTGGGAACCCATTTTTCTTGCCTTAACTGGCTCTGATGAGGCTGAGATGACTCTGAAATGTGAATGTAATCTCCACAACAGCCCTGCATTGGAAGATTTCTTGAGAGCCGTTTCTAGAGTGAAGTAAAAGCTGCAAGTGCTGGCGGGTTTGCAAAGAATTCTCTCTTGCAATTATAGAATGGTGTGCCACCTACCATCTTCAAAAGAAACTGTGCACTATGGACCCCTCTGCCATCACTAGATAGGAACTCTTAAGAGCCCCCAGCAAGGCATTTTAGAAGGCATGGGATACGGAGGTGGCTGGGCTGCCATTCTCTTAGTTTATGATTCTTGGGATTTTGTAAAATGCATCTTGTAACTGAAAACTGTCTGCAGCCAACAACCCCTTAGAAGTGTGATCAGTCCCTATTCAGTTCAGATGCAATTCCTCTCCTGCAAGCATCCAAGAACCTCCTCTATTTAAAACCTGCTGACCCTGAGATGTGGTGGAGTCCAGACCACATGTCCACCTGCCCTCTGCTGGGTTCTGTCTACTGAGTGGTTCCAGCTCATCAAGGCCACATTTCAGTGAGAGGCTTTGAGGTTTCACAGATGAACCCCCCTCCTGAGGTACACTGTACTCCCTGGGTATTGCTTGGGAACATTAGGTATCTTTGTTATTAACCTACTCTGGTAAAGCTGCAGCAGCAGTCATTGTATTGAATACCCATCCTGAAGCCAAGACTTCAAACTGACGGAGAAGTTCCAATTAATAGTCTGTGTGTCTTTTCTTCTTCCCAAGAGTCACTTGGGGAATGTGCTGGTGGACATGAAGCTCATCGATGTCAAGGACACATTGCCTGTGGGTTTCATCCCTATTCAGGAGACGGTGGACACACGTGAGTCAGCCCTTAGCATGCTTGCCTCAGGGACAGTCTCCTTCCCATTCAGGTAGACTTTTAAATACTTTCTGTGTGTTTTTCTCTGGAAACATTTGATGGGACTTCCTCTTGATGGAGAAGAAAGCCCGCCACTTGTGACATATGCCTGGGTTCTCTGAGTATCCAAAGAGTTTATGGGGCCCTGCTTGCAAGTGAGCAGAGTCGCTTTCCTTAGAGTGATGCCCCTGCTGCTTGGGACCACGCAAGAACAGAACAATGAGTCTAGGGATAGTTGGGCTTTACTCTGCCCTCAGCTGTAGCTGAAGTCAAGCTTGGCACAAGACCCCAAAGCAAAAGAGAGGAAGGGCAGATATAAAAAGATACCTAGGGGCTGCAAGAAACAGTTCTGTGCCTGGTTTGGGGTGCACAGAGCAAACGAGACACGTGAACCAGAAAGACTGCAAGTTAGACATGCAAGATGAAACTGGAGCCGGGTATAGTGGCTCAAACTTATGGTTCCAGCACTTAGGAGGTGGGGGTAGGAAGATCAGGAATCAAGGCCATCCTTCATTACATAGCAAATGTGAGGCCAGCCTGGGCTACATGAGACCCTGTCTATTACAAAACAACAATAAATAAAACAAGTGGATGTTCCAACCACTGAGCAACATTGCACTAAGGGGAGCAGCAGAGAACTGTGGGAATGGAGAAGCTGCATCAGGATCCTGTGGTTCTAGAGGCTGTGGTCCTGGAGGGCTCTGGCTAGGGTCCTGGAGTGCTAGGGCTGGTATTCTGGAGGGCTAGGGGCAGGGTCCTGGGGGGCTAGGGTTAGGGTCCTGGGGGAATAGGGTCAGGGTCCTGGGGGGGGGTCTATGGCCAGGGTTCTGGGGGGCTAGGGCCAGGGTCCTAGAGGGCTAGGGCTAGGATTCTGGAGAACTAGTGGCTGAGGTCCTGGGGTGCTGATTGTAATAGCAGGGCTGGTAAAGTATATCTGAGCTTCTTTGTTTGGGTGTATATTAACTTGATGTATTTATAATTATTCATGAGCTATTCCACAACAGTAAGGTAGTGAATAAGAGAACAGAGATCCCTTTATCTGTGAAACTCCTTTATGGAATTCTATATTCTTATCTTTACATTCAATATATATATATGGTGGGAACATTTCTGAACCATTACTTGCTTGCCATTTTCTTATTTGCATTTAAAACTGAATAGCTTCCATGTCTCCATGGCCACCCCCAATGGAACTTATTTCAGCAAAGCAACGGACCCCTCACTGACTGCTTTCATTTTTGTGCTGTGATGTGTCCCAGCAAATGTCATGGTGCTGGTTGGTTTTAACTGCCACTTTGACACAGTCCTGAATCACCATAGAAGGGAGTCTCAGCTGAGGGATTGTTGGATCAGATTGGACTCTGGGCATGCTTGCAGGGGAGTTGTCATGCTTGTTAACTGACCAAGCCCATTATGGGTGGCACCCTTCCTTCCCTGGGGTGTGTGTGGGTAGAGGGGTCCAGCTGAGTGTAAACTTGGAGGAAGCTTGTTTCTCTCTGCTCTTGACTGGATGCAACATGACTTTCTGCTTGAGTTCCTGTCTTGGCTTCCCCTTAATGATAGACTCTAGCCTGGAATTGTAAGCCAAATAAACCAATTCTCCTGCAGCTTCCCTTTGGTCAGGGTGTTTTATCACAGCAACAGAATGAAATAGGACACTGATATTTACTGTGTTTCATGTAAGGCCCCATGATAAATGCTTCACCCTCACAATGTCATTTATCTTTAGGAGATCTCTGTAGAGATGGACGTTGGGCCTGTTTCACATATGAGAAAAACAAGACACAGTGACTACATCTTAGCCAAGAGCAAGAACACACCCACATACAAACAAAGATGCACACATAAGCACACATGGACATACATACATATACACATAGACATGCATATGCATGCAAACGTATACACATAGACATGCATATGCATGCAAACGTGTTCATACATACATACATGTGCATAAATGCACATGGATACATGCATGCTTTCACATATGGACATATGCTCATAACACACATGTGTGTGTGCATATAATCACGTGTATATGCACACATACCTACAAATGCACATGCATGTACACAGACATACACATGCTTACACATGCAGGTATACATTCACACGTGCACCTTGCACATATAGATTTTCTAAGTAGCAGGGAAATTTTTTTTTATAATGGTTTAAGATATAGTTCAAATACCATGTAATTCACACAGTTCAGTGCGTCTTAGAATATTCACTTTCCATTGTGGTCCTTTTGTCACCGCAGCTGTCCTCAAAGCAGGCTCCGATGTCATGGAGACATGCTTCCTAGCCCTTGCCTCCCTGTCCCCACCAGCTGGTGCTTTCTGCAGAGTTCTGCCTGTTTCTGGTAGTTCTTCCACATTGACATGCCAGGCTGGGGAAATGATCCTTGGATAAGTGCTTGCTGCTCAGACACGAGGCCCTGAATCCAAACCCAAGCCAGGTGAAGGAAGGGCCTGTCCACCTCTGGATCCTCTGTTGGGACCAACCCTTACCTCTTGTCTCTCTGTCCAGTCTGGCCCTACTGCTTGAACTTGTGAATCCCAAGCAGGTCATCTCAGACTCCTGGCTTAGTTTACCCATATGTCAGTAAAGGAGGGCACTCTCTGCCTTGTAAGGTTGCTGGAGCATACTGGTCTTTCAGGTTGGCCTTGCCAGCTGTCTGACCTCCATGAAGGCACCTCACTGCCTGATAGCAGCAACAGCTCCATTTCCTCCTATTTCCTAGTGCAGGCGCTCTGCCTCTTACTTTGTTTTACTATTTAAATTGTATTTAATTTATAGTTTGTTCCTTATTATTAGCAAGCCTGAGTGCTTTTGTAAATGTTTGCTTGTAAAACTTTGCCTTTTGTTATATGAATTCTCTGCTTACAAATTAAACAAGGCCTTGTTGATTTGTATTTACTCCCATTTTCTTCCTGGGGTTTTCAAAGTCTTAAATATTTCCTTGATGTTCATTTTTGACAGCTAATTGATGTATAATATCTTTTGTATGGATATATGGCATAGTCACAAGGGATTTCCCATTCAGTATTTCCTGTTTGTTGAGCTCATTCAGTGAGAGGCCCTGTTGTGGGCCTGTGCTGTGACTGCTGGGGGCTCAGTAGGTCTGATTGGGAAGCCCCCATGTTTGTATCAGGTGCTGTCCAGTGGGTCCTGTGCTCTCTATCAGATGTCTAAAAGCACACCTCTGGTCAGGGGACCATTTCTCAATGACTTCCCAGGGGATCAAGAGCTTCATGGTCAGCCCAGGGTCTCCTGAGAGTACTTTAAGCCTTTATTTCATGGAGTCAGCCAAAAAGATGAGAACCCTGTAATTAATTTAAAATATGGCCTGTTGCAGACCGTGCAGCACTGAAACACTAGAAGACTGTTTGTTTTAGTAAAGTGCTGTGTACTCTCCCTGTGTTCATTAGCATGACTGAACACATTTATATTGACTATGTATAATATGTTTACTTAAAATGAGGCCTGCTTAAGCAAGTGTAATGAATGAGTGGATCCATCCTTGACTGAGCTGGCTGCAGATGGAGACTTGGAGCCAAGCTGTGGCAAAGGCTAGCAGAATATCTGCGCCCTGGTTTACCTCAGGGGAGGTCTCTAGTGCATCTCCTTCAGGGCTTGAACTTGGTAGCTACAGGTGTGAGGTACAGGGTTGCTATGGCACACCCTTCCTCCAGGGTGCCATCTTTGCCACAAGGAGGATGTTTGCTGAGTAGATCACAGACATCTCTACAGTTTAAAGATGTGGCCCTTTGCTTTTATTTCTGGGAAAGGACTCATAGGATTTGGGCAAACTTTTTGTTTGCCTGTTTGTTTGTTAGTTTGTTTGTAGACAGGGTTTCTCTGTGTTGTCCTGACTGTCCTGGAACTCACTTTGTAGATCAGGCTGACCTTGAACTCAGGGATCTGGCTGCTCCTGCCTACCGAGTGCTGGGATTAAAAGTGAATGCCACCAGCCACCACTGCCCTGCTCAGTCTGGCTTTATAAAAAGATACCCCCTCTCCCCAAAATGTAACAAAGACTCAACAATACTGCTGATTCTACCAGGCCTGCAGGACCACTCTTCCCCTGCCTTTGTGCTTCCAACAGGACCATGCATAAATGGTTACAAATTCTGCCACTTGAGGGTCAGTCCTAAGCCCAGCTATTAGTGCACACTGGGCTGGCTTGCCAATCCCTGCTAGCTGTTCTCTATTGAGCACTTACTGTGTGCCTAGAACTGGCCAAGAAATCATGTTACCACCCTGCATCTACTCACATTCCTCTGGAATGGGCCATCAGGTAGGTCCCTTCTACAGATGGCAAAACTGAGGCTCAGAGGGTTTAAGTGACTTCCAAGGTACCTGGGCCAGCAGTGGCAGAGTTGGGGTTCCAACCCAGATCCTACTGATGAAGCCAGTTGTGGTGGCCACACCTGTAATCCCAGCATTCATGAGGCTGAGGCAGGAAGATTGCAAGTTTCGAGACTGATTGAGACCCTGTCTCAAACAAACCCCACACCAGGCAACTAGGTGCTGAATGTGGAAGAAATAGGTTTCCCCAGAGAAGGGCATCTCCAGTTTGTCACCTGCTACCAAATGGTGGGCCCTGAAATTGTATACATACAGGAAACATTATAGAGACTGAACAGGTTGTGTCTATATATTTAGGACCATATATGTAACAACAATTAAGGAAAAAGAGGTCAGGAGTCATGAATTTAGAAGAGCCAACGGGGATGTATATAGGAGGGTTAGAGGAAGGAATGGGAAAATGATGTATTTTAATTAAAAATGTAGAATAATGAAAAATCCCACATTATCCAACTGAAAGAAAGACTCATGCACTGTTGGGAAAGGTTCAGAACCATGGATGAGCCTTACCACCACCTTGATGGTAAGGCGTCCATAACTGTCATTCGTTGCCTGAGCGCTAGCCCATGGTGTGCAGGCTGACAGTTGACAGAGAAGAGCCACACACTTGCATGCATTCCTACTCAAGAGCTACCACAGGGTGTCAAAGAGTTGGTGAAGAGAAGTTCAGTTTTAGATAGAAGAACTTGAACTCACCAGTACAGAAGAAGTGGCAGAATTTGGAAAACTGATGCTTTGAACCTGAGAACCAAGGAGTGGCTCTTAGCTATAAGCATCCTTAAAAAAACATACAGCCAGAATAGTGCACATGGGTGTTGTGGTTCAGGTCTCAGGCCCTTGCTGTGGAACTCGGTGCACTGGCCCTGGGAGCCTACAATGCACTGCCTTCCAGAAATATCTGGCCTGGGCCAAAGCCAGCCAGTTTTGATATGCTACTGGACAGGGGCAGTCCTATATCCTGCCTTTCTGTGCCACAGAGCATCAAGGAGCAGGTGGTTATAGAGCAAAAGGGACCCCAGGGACCTGCCAGCCCACTGCAGAGCACACAGCCTCTAGATGCCGATCTAGGCAGGGCAGGGCAGGGCAGGGCAGGGCAGGGCAGGGCAGGGCAGGGCAGGGCATTGTGCAATGACTGAGAAACTTGAATTCAGATCCTTCCATGGTAGGTCTGGGCAACATGATGTAGTGTGGGGATTTGTTCCATATATCCAGACAGAAAGATTAAAGGTGTGTCAAGAGCTGGAGCCAGTGTGCTGACTAGGGGCTGTTGGCCCTGCCCTGCAGTTCTCGCCCCTTGGGGTATGCTTGAAGATTTCTATAATAAAAAGTGAAAGAGAAGAGGAGCCTGACAGTGGGTGTCCTGGTGGGTGTCCATAAACTGTGCCGTGGCCTGCAGAAGCTGCAGTGGCTCTGTGGCAGTAGTTGTGGGAGCTCATCCTTGGCCAGCATGTCTGGCCCTGGATGCAGGGCAGGGTCCTTGGTGGCCTCAAGAAAGGCAGAAGTGGAGCTTAGCCCCTCTTCCAGGTGACAGGGGTGAGACCCATCCCTTCAGCCCGAAGGGGAGAGCAGGTGGCATCTGTACCAGACTCACACCTTTCTGTTGTCCCTTCCTTAGAGGAGGTGGCCTTCAGGAAGAAGAGGCTATGCATTAAATTTATTCCCCGAGATTCAACCGAAGCTGCCATCTGTGACATCCGCATCATGGGCCGGACCAAGCAGGCACCTCCCCAGTATACATTTATTGGGTAAGTCCCAACAGTATTTCCACACACAGATCTCCCTCCCCTGAGAGTATTTGGGCCACTCTTGGGCCCAAGACTTGAGAAGTCTGCCTTGCTCACAAGACTCGGCCATCATCCATGGCTCTTGGTGCTGGAACTTATCACTGACTCTGCCCTCAGCCTGTCTTAGCTCACAGGGTAGCTCCATCCTGGGGTCTTCTGTTCCCCTTTGCCTTCTGCCCTGATGCTGCTGTGGTCCTCAACTCTTCACACTGCTTATCAACCTGGGGCATTTTATGGCTATCCTGTTTGTACCACTGGACAGACCCTGTTGTGGGGGAGAGAGAGACAAGTCCCTGCCCTCACAGAGAGGCTGTTCTGAAGAGAGAGCTGCACAGTGAGCAAGAGGATAAACAAGGTTGTTTCAGACAGTGACGGGAATATAACTGACTTCTTGGTGAGTAGCTGGGCTACTCCAATTAAGACAGGAGGCAGGGATGCTAAGCAAAGATCTCCAAGTCAGGAGAGCCAACTGTGAAGAGGCTGGACTGGGTGAGCAGAGTGAGAGTGAGTGTGGCACACCCTGGGGATGGAGGCCCACCCGTGGGCACACCAGGGCTAGTGTTGGGCCCAGGGGGAAATAGGGGTCCCTGGGTTCTATTCTAGGCACACTGGTTGCAATTCAGAAAAAAAAAACCCACATATTACAGGACGCTACAGTGCATGCCTTCTAACAGCAGGGAGTTTGCTGGAGGCTGGGCCCATCGATGCCTGATTTCCTACAGAAGTGAGCAGGGCCTGGCTCAGAGCTGCTCTGTAAACTCCAAGTGCAGGCAAATCCTAGCACTTCACTTTGGACCCCCATGAGCCCAAGTGACAGGAAGCCCCACCCAAGTGGCTTAAGCAAAAGGAAGCATTTGTTGGCTGACACCGCAGTCAGGCTTAGGCAGGCAGAAGTATAAACTCAGAGAATGAGAACACCTGATTTCCCACCCTCTCAGTCCTCTGGAGGGACCCATCTGACACCTGTTTTCTCTGGGGAGGCATGGCATTGCTGTCCCTCTGCCGGCTGCCCTTTAGGAGCAGATCCAGAGACAAGAATGTATGCCTTCCTGTGGTTCCCATCACAGTTCTAGAATTCAATGTCCTTGGTCTTGATTCATCTGATCACCATCAGGTGGACCCCTCCCTGGTTACTGTTACCTGGGAAAGATCATGCTCTCCTTGGCCAGCCTCAGCTAGAAATAAGGACTGCTTCATTAGAGCTCACGGAAGAATAGTGGAATGGGTGACTGTGCCAAATTGTGCAGGGGGTAAAAGGTCAGGAAGGTGGGGCTGGGATGAGGCTGGGGTGGATCTGGGGCAGGGCTGGATGAAGAAAAGGAAATAGATGCTTACTGCACTCACTGCAGTTGAGACTAGGGTCTTGCAGCTGAAGTTGCATCAGCCTCTTCTGCTATGGATTCATGTATTCATAAGGTAGATTTGGGCTGGGCATTAGTGGTAGAGCCCATGCTTAGGGTACACCAAACTCAGCTCCATCCCCTGCCTCAAAAATGAACAAGTAAAGGAAGGGCTGTGGCCATTCCCTTCTCACACCTGCAAATCTTGCTTTGCATCCTGAGTTAAACTAACTGTGCAGGCAGGTTACAGGGTTAGGAAGCAGTTAGCAGAAAATCACACATCACCCCACAGCATCCATTTACACACACAGTACAGCTAACCTCTGCACTTTTAAAGAGTACGCATCTACTGTTTACATCTCTTATTACAATACTATTTATTTAACTTCATTTTATGTGCATTGGTATGAAGGTATTAGATCCCTTAGAACTGGAGTTACAGACAGTTATGAGACAGTCATGTGGGTGCTGGGTATTGAACCTGGGTCTTTTAGAAGAGCAGCCAATGCTCTTAGCTGCTGAGCAATCTCTCCAGCCCCCACAATGCTATTTTTAATTTTAATTCTTAATTGTTTTAAACAATTCTGAAGACTGGATTTTTTTAAAATCAGTGTCTACCTTGATTTACAAACCTAGAATTTTTCTTCTTCGGTATAATTTTTTTTTTAAATGCTGAAGTAATGATTTTTATTTCATCCTGGCCTTAACATCCTCTCTAAGAAGAAAACATAGCATGATTTTTAAGTAAGAGAAATTAGTTGAGGATTCAGTACCAAAGTCATTTAATCTGAGTGCCACCATAACAAGGGCCTGAACTTGTGCTGAGAGAGGCAGAAAGCTCAGACTGGAAAAGACACATCCTCCACTGAAGTGGGCGGCTCCAGAAGGGGCAGCCTATGGCTGGGTAGAGATGGGTGAACTTCACGGTGCTACAGCTGGGCTCACTCTTCTGCTTTAAAATAGCCCCTAGGCTACAACAAGTGTCTCCTATTTTTGGAAGAGATGCTCTCCCTTGGCTTGCAGTCCCATAGACACCATTTAGGGGCAGCAGGGAGGGCTTGCATGTGGCAGAAATTATCCTGCTGCATTGCCAAGGCTGAGCTTCCTCATTCATATCACAGGTGTGCAGTGTGGGGCACGGTCCCTGTGGCTGTCACACCACGTAAGCTGTGCATCTACTCTTGGTTGTGCTGGTTTGTGGGCTGTGAGTCTCCAGTTTGAGGCCATCTTTGCAACTGACCTTGGAGTGAAGCCACACACAGTGACTCCCAGCTAGCTATGAGGGGCCAAATCCTGACATTTGGAAGTGTTGTGTGGACTTGAAGAAGAATCCTTCTTAATAAATCAAGCATGTGTCTGCCAGATCCCTCCCCCACTGTGCTCAGGGCGCGCTAACCGAAATGAGTACTTGAGACCAGTGAGATGGTAGAACAAAGAGTGTGTGCATGCCAACCAGCAAGGCAGTGGGACCAGAGCAGGCAGGCATGCTCAGGTGGGTAAAGATGGCTGCAACACAAAGGCTTGCCTAATAGCGCAGCTGCAGTCATGCTAGGCAGTCACCCAAGCCATGAAGGGAGGTGATGGGGCCTGTCTTACACTGTGAGAACGGCCTCCCTAGAGTTTGAGACAGCTCATAATGAGGTAACGATTGGTTTTGTGGCTCAGGTCAGTGCTCCAAGCTCAGCGGTGTCTTGAAGGTTTTTCTTTTCTCCTGCAGGGAACTGAACAGCATGGGCATCTGGTATCGCATGGGCAGAGTGCCAAGAAACCACGACTCGTCTCAACCCACCACGCCCTCACAGTCATCAGCTGCTTCCACCCCAGCCCCAAACCTTCCCAGGTGAGGCTTTGTTGGGGATCTCACCCATGCAATTCCATGACCTTAGGGCCTGCTGAGCCATGCAGCAGTTTAGAAAACACCCACTTAACATCTGCTAAAATAGTGCAAAATGTAGCTGAAAATTTGCAGAAGTCTAAACTTTAGGGCCTTAAAAAGTTACAGTCGGAAATCTGTGTGTTCCACATTGTGTAAAGACTCTCAATATTCTATGTCATGGGAATGCTACAGGTTCCCAACACAGCAGGACCTGTGGCTCAAACTTGGTTGGCCAAGCCGAGCAGGTGTGGTGTCTCTCACCCTTAATCCCAGCATTCAGGAGACAGAGGGCAGAGCCAGGCAGATTTTGAGTTCCAGGCTAGCCTGCTCTACATAGAAAGTTCCAGGAGAGCCAAGGCTACATAGTAAGATCCTGTTTAACAAAACCAGATTAAACAAAACAAAAAAATTGGCTTGTTGTTCAAATGAGCTTATAGATACACAGGTGTGTGTGGCAGCCAGAGGGCAGAATTCCCTCTCAGCTCTGCCAGCAACTCCTCAGAGACCCAACAGGACTGGTCGGCTGTCCATGATGTTTGTTCTTTCCAGGGACAAACTCTTCCATAGCATTTTAAAGGAAAATATCTAAGAAACAGAAAGAAAATACTAAAATGATTATAAATTTCATTGTTAATAAATAATTTAAGTTGACACTTTTCAAAGTAAACCTCTTTAATGTGAAGTTGCCTTAACTAATAGAAAATCACCAACCAAATCAGATTATGAATGACAAACCGTTGTTTTTAAATGGGGAGCTGAGCCCTGATGCACACTGTTCTTTTGTTTTGGTTGGAACAGTCCCTTTCCCAGCTCGCACTCCATGTGTGCTAGGCTTTCTCACTATGTGCCTCTGAGTTGAAGCCAGCCTCCCTCCTGTCATGTTAGTAGTCCTTACTTAAGCAATTGTCACCCTCAAGACAGCACTAAGATTGTAAAAAAGAAACTATACCTATTTAGCTCAACCGCCGAATATGCATTTGTACTGTTCTGTATTTTAAAAGTCCTTAGAAAGTGGCAGGTTTTCAAGAAACTACATTTATTGTAATAATAATTAATTCTTCTGCCAGCATCATTTCAGGTCATCGCCTGTGCTGGGTGAGGTCAGCTTAGATTTATCTCTGGTGCTCATGGTCAGCTCAAGCTTGGGTTAACTATTGAGGCTATGGAGCCCTTGGGGATCAATTGCCTTGAAGAAATAGAGCCAGTCCCCAAAGACACGTGGTCTGGAAGGGCTCAGAAATGGGAATCACCTCATGCGGTTGCTAATCCCTATTGCATGGAATGAAGCCATTCTAATTTGTTTTTTTTTCTATAATTCATTTATTTTTATTTATGTACATTGGTGTTTTGCTTACATGTATGTCTGTGTGAGGGTGTTGGATCCCCTGCAACTGGAATTACAGACAGTTGTGAGCTGCCATATGGGTGTTGGAAATTGAACCCAGGTCCTCTGGAAGAGCAGCCGGTGCTCTTAACCTCTGAGCCATCTCTCCAGCTCCTCTAATTTGTTTTCTATTGCTGTGAAAAGCAACCTGGAGAAGACAGCTTACTTGGCTCATGATTCCTTTCACAGTCCATCATTGAGGGAAGACAGAGTAAGAAACTGAAGTAAAGGCCATGGAGGAGTGTTCTTTCCCCATGGCTGAGCACCTCAGTTATTATTAGTCAAGACAGTGCCCCCACAGACTTGCATGTAGGCCAATCTGATGGAGGCATTTTCTCAGTGGAAGTTCCCTCTTTCCTAATGACCCTAATGTTCAGGTGACAAAACACTTACTGTGCAGGGTCCCTCCTGTCCCAAAAGAATCAGGAAGAGTGCTCATCCTGTCTCAGGAGAGCCAGGTTAGCTAACCACAGCAGGCTCTGGAAGCTGGTGGAGATGGAGGGCGGCATAACACAACACAGTGCTTATAAGGCTTGTGTGTTTTATGACCTTGGTGCACAGTTTATGGTTTACAATGGCTGCAAGGAAATTGGATCAGTTCTGTTTTACTTGC
Source organism: Cricetiscus sungorus (assembly GCA_030556225.1). Classification (NCBI taxonomy): domain Eukaryota; kingdom Metazoa; phylum Chordata; class Mammalia; order Rodentia; family Cricetidae; genus Cricetiscus; species Cricetiscus sungorus. The sequence goes on from JANBXA010000132.1 coordinate 7,795,036, forward strand.
CAAATAAAACAAATGTCAAAATAGTCAATATAAAATGTATTCTAATTTGGCTGAGTTAAGTGAGTCGGCATTCAGGGGGATCACCTCCTGTATGCAAATGCTGCTGTGTGTTTCTCCCAGCTCTCCTCTCTGGCTGGGTGTTGATTTACAGGCAGTGTGCGTGCCTGTGTGAGCCTCTTAAGTCATCTGGGTCTGGTGTTTTTATCTTTCATGGGTTGGCTCAGATTTTATTCTTTTACTATCCAGCATCTTTGATTTTTTTTTTTAAAGAATTGCTAGTTACTTCAGCTTTCCATTGAAGACAGGAAGGGTTGAACATGCTATTTTGTTCCTCAAAAGAGATGCTGGGTCTCTGTAAGGCAGTGACAGACAGCTTTAAGGTAACTGAAAACTCAGCTCCCCCCATAGCTTTTACCTCCCTCCCCGTGACATTCAGCCTTCTGTGTCCCAGCCCTGGGCCCCAGAGTTTAGTCAGACTGGTCCCTGCATTTCTTCCCTGTGCCTCCCTTGTGTCTTAAAACCCTCTGGGCTGCCTATGCTCAAGTCACGTTAAGAGCCCCTCTCACACTGTGTGGGCAGTCCCCCATTGCCACAGCACAGCCTTCTCCAACAGTGAGAACCTCATGTTGCTGCCCCTCCAGATGACTCCCCATCCCTGAGCACTGCAGTTTCAGTCACAAGAGCTGGTGGGAAATTGGCAGAATGTAGAAAATAATGGGAAAACAAAACCCATTTCCAGTGAACAAATTCTCATAACCTTTTGTTACATTTCCTTCGAGCTCTCCCCATGTGCTTTTATGTAGGTGACATCATCACATGTGAAGCAAGTTCATGATTTTCCCATGGAGCTGGTAAATTGTGTGGGGACACCTTATCCAAGCTCCAAAGCATAGCTGCCAGGAGTGTGGTGGCAGGCTGCCCTCTACTGGCCACCTAGAAGGTGGCAGGTAACATGCTGGGAGGGAGCCAAAGTAAGAGGGAGATGGAGTGGGTGGCAGACAAGCTGTCTCCTGAGCCGGGGAGTCAGTCTCAAAAGCCAAGAAAATGTGTTCTGCCAACATTTGGAGTTAAAATGTTCCCAGCAGCTTTTTGGAGAGCTGTCATTTCCCACTCTACTTCAGACAAAAGGGGCATTTGCTGACCTTTTCACAGGTGACAAGCCGTCACCTTCCCCATCCCAGCCGCATGACCTTCCCTTTCGCACTTGAGCCTTCTTCGCATTGCTGCAGGGGCATTCATGGTGAGATGTGACCTGGAGCCCCCTCCCTGCCTTCCTGAACGAAGGTCTCAGGGTGGGTAGGATGCAGTATCCAGCGAATTGAGCATCGAGTTCAGTGGAATTTGTGTCAAAAGCAGCATTAAATGGCTTTGTACAGTGAGCCCTGGTTTCACCTGCAAACTTCTACTTAGGTCTCTGGAGCAAGCCACTTTGTCTAGGACCTGGAGCCCATATCTCCCTCCAAGCAGTGATCATTCTATTCCCTGTCCAGCTGTGTCATGCACATTATCCAGAAGGATAGGTGCCCTAGCTCTCCACCCCTCTTCTGGGCTGGCCTTGGCTAAGTGAGCCAGCCTTGTGGGGAAGGGGTGCTTCCTGTTCTGCTCAGGGCTACCACCTGGGGGCACAGGTACCAACGTGGACTCGCCTACAGACAACCCTCTCACACTGTGGGGTCTCATATGTGACTCCTCTAAAAAGGAGAGGTTCCATGGCTGCCTAGACTAAGATTTGAGAAGCTTCAGGGATCCATGGTTGAGAGCGCTAGGAGCCCCAAGTGGACAAATGAACACCCCTGTGTTTCCTGGGTGTGGATCTCGGTGGGCTGCTGACCCCAGCTTGTTGAACTTCTCAAACCACAGATGACACAGTCACTAAAGAGAGCAAATGTGCCAAAGGATAAGACCAATACTGTATAACTCCATGGCTGCAGCACCCATGGGAACCAGGAGATAGAAGGCAGTGGGTTCAAACAAAGACTTTCCAATGGTCACGGGGTCCACAGCACAGGGCCAGACGACCTGGCCCAGAAGTAGGGTGTGTGTTTCTAGACTGTGTCAAGTTGACAAATTAAAACCAACCATCATGGTCCCTCCCTTAGAAATTCAGATTCAACAGACACTTTGTCAGGGGTAGTCTTGGTTAGCAGTATATTGGGATAGCTCAGTGCTGGCCACTGAGACCTTCTCTAGAGTCCACAGGCACTGCCCCTTCCACTCAAGTGGCACTGGCAGTGTCAGAGGCTCCAGTAGGAGAGAGCTGCCACTGTGGCATATCCTTGGGTGGGTACAGACAGGCCTTGCAGAATGTCTATGCATCGGTGGTGCTGACTCTGTGTCTCAGCCCAGCATTGGTGTGGCTAAGCCAACAGTTACTGTGTGACCCCATCCTGTCCATCTGAAGTAAGTGGCTAGGACTCCAGAGTGCTGGACATACTAACATTTGTTTCAATGTAGACCTTGAATGGGGTTACCTAGAAACTAGGACATGTGCACACAATGACTGTGCTCTGCCTTACCTGAAGGCCTGGAGTAGGAGTCCTTGTTTGTAAACCGTGGTTTACAAACATACCAGGCCTGCCTATCCTTCATGGACAACTCACCCCCTAGGACAGAGGACTGTCCCACCAAAAGCCACAGAGTACACCACATATGTTCTAGCAGTGGGTCACAGCCATGGTCCCCTCAATGTACAGCCACTAGGAGCCATTCCCAGGTGTCACTCAGCTGAGCGTGCCTCTCTGTGGCCTGGTGCGTGCTGCTTAGATGTGTTTGGGGATCTCCCAGTGATTTGTCAGCTCCCAGAAAGTTGTCAGTCACATTTTCCAAAGTATGTTTCTCAGTGACAGACATAATTGTACTTAACTCTTTGCATGGATATTATCATTCTGTGACAGATATTCTGGGAAATGGGGCATTTGATGGCAGAGAATCTGTCATATGCACTTAGTCTTCCTCTTGGGGACACCAGGATTCAGTCACAACTTTTGCATGTCGGTGTCAGGTTTTGAGAACATAGATCCTGCTGACCTCAAAAATGGTTCCATCATTTGGGTCCCAGGGCTGTCATCTAAAAGGTTAATGGCCTTTCCTGCAGGAGATAGGAAATCATGCCACCTACTCTCACTGCTGTCACAGCCCATGAGCCATACACCATCCTGCCTGCCTGACCCTGTCTCCCTGCTGGACCCAGGGCCCAGTTTTGCTGCCTCATGAAATGTTCTGGTCGATTAGCAAAATAAGTTCTGTGCAAGCTGAAGCCTCAGTTGCTAGCTGGAATCCTCATGTCTTCACTGACAGCCTCAAATCTTCTGGCTGCCTACTGTCAGTTTTCAATTACAAGATTATCTTTGCACCACAGATGTATCTGCACTTCACCTGTTGAGTCAGGACTTGAGTGAGAGGCCCGCACGGCTCAGGCCGGGAAGCTGTCTCTTTTCTAGTGGTAGTACATGCTCCCTGTTCTGCATGGTGGAAGACTGGTAATGCAGAGACCTTTGCCCATACAAGTGTCAGACAGATTCTACTGGGGGTGGGGGAGCAGAGGATGGCTCTGCCCTGAGGGATGGAGTGAGATGCTATATGTAAGGTTTGTCATTTGCAGAAGGGCCATGTGTACCCCACCTCCTGGTCAGGTTAGCAGACAAGGCTAAGAGCTGGTTCCACGGGCTTGTTCCTCCCTGCTAATAGTGAACATGCCATGGCATGGTCTGAGTGGTTCTTCCATAGTGAGCCAGACAGAGGTAGGTGGGCACTTAGTCCTGGTCCTGTCAAGAGGGCTTGGGGCTCAGCACCACTACAGTTAGATTTTCTTTCCTTCACATGAAACCCGCCTGGATTTTTTTTCTTTTTTGGTTTTTCAAGACAGGGTTTTTCTGTAGTTTTGGGGCCTGCCCTGGAACTAGCTCTTGTAGACCAGGCTGGTCTCCAGCTCACAGAGATCTGCCTGCCTCTGCCTCCCAAGTGCTGGGATTAAAGGCATGCTGGATTTTTTTTTTTTTTTTTTAATGACATGCCTTTTGAGGTGCATACCATGGTATAGAGTTTTTTTGCTCAAGGTGCACAGACATTTACTGAGGTTTGAATTCACTATGAGCCTTACACCATTCCCTAGAGAGGACCAGTGGCTGTTAGAGGAGAGCCCTGGATGAGCCAGGCCTGGGCTCCAGAGCTGGGGCAGGGGTGAGGCTGCTGGGGTTCAGCCATGACTCATTCAGCCACTATGAGAAAGCTCACATATGCTAACCTCTTCCCCCTTTAAGAGTTAGGCTGGACACTCTCATGGCCTATGGTAGCCCCAAAGAAGACTGGCCACACAGAAAGAGCGTTGAGTTGAAACCTTTCAGCCATGCCATCTCTCTTATACCGGAAGTGCAGCTGCAGATGGATTAAGACCTCTGAGTTCCAGGTACCTAGCATGTAGGAAATATTTCCAGAAAGTATGTATTGACTGCATAGTGTGAGCTGGTGTAGAGCTAGGAGTCAGTGTGTACTCGCCACCTTCCTTTCATCTATTATATTGTCTGTATAGCTATCCAGTCATCCAGCTTCAGTTAGGAGAGATCCACACAGCAGTGCTGGGCTGGCCAGCCCTGTCTCAGGGACTTTATAAGCAATAAACAAACACCGTAACAATAGCTTCATGGGGCAGGCACTGCTGTCAGCCTCATTTTAAGTGGGAAAAAAATGGAGATTAAAGAAGTTAGGTTCCTTTCCTAGTGTCCCACAGGTGGTATGTCAGAGTTCAGATCTAAGCCCGTAGGCCAGCTCCCTTCAGAATGCAATCTCCCCTTTACCCACAGCCTGTGATTACATGGTCCCTGGTTATTGAATTTATTGAGCTTTCATTGAGATCTGGGATATGCCTGATTGAGACAGCTCTCTGATACCTGCATGTCTTAAACTGGCAGCTTCTCCAGGCTCCAGACTAGTAACCAGAGTGGAAAGTGGATGGCAGTGACTTCCCAAGGCTTACAGGGCTTGGACTTTGCCTCCCCAGTCCCCTGGCTGGACATGACACCAGCAGTCTGAATGTACTCTAAAGGGGTCCAATGCAGTGCCCTTGAGCTGTAGCTGCTGGCCAAAGACAGTAGAGTCCATACCTACGTCTCCTTTTCCCCACACAGCCCTACCACCCTGCTTCTGTAGGATTCCCAACAGTATGTTTGATTCTGGCCCCATGAGAGTATTATGAAAACCACATGCCCAGTAAGGTGCTGGTGACCAGAGTCTTTGGCTACCTCTGAAGCCAAACCCAGCTTAGTGCTGGTGTCAGGGTAATTTTGAAGGAGAAATTTCATTAGAATGCAGTTTGGTGTTGTTCAACATGAATGATGGCTTTAGGCTGAGCAATACACTTTTAGATATTAATTTTTAATATGGCATCTTGGAAAGTCAAGGCTTCTGTTTAATGAAGAATTGACTATTAGTCAATATGGCTCCTACCTCTGAGTCACAGTGGCTGTCAGTCCCTCACACCAGGTTTTAACAAGGTGTCTGTCGCTTGCAAATTTGCTAGAACTCTGTAGCTTGTGCGGCTTAGCGAGTGAGTATCCTGTTCCTCACAGTGATAGCTGTGGCTTCTGCATGGAGGTTGTCCTGAAAATCTGGGTCATGGATGCCAAGTCCTGTCTGGGACCTGCTCTCGGCGCACCTGTCAGCTCCCAGCTTTGGAGAAGGGCCTTTTTCAGGGTTATGGAAATAGTTCTTTGTGCCTCAGAGCAGATTTATCAGCACACTTTGGCCACTTAGAGGAGGATGTTTTACCTTTTCTCAGAGTGGAATATTTCACCGGGGTCTCAAGTGGAAATCTGAAATAGTTAAAATGAGCATTTGCCAGCACTCTACCTGGGGTCTCACCTCCCTCCCTGCTAGACTGCTCTGTTTCAGGACAAGCTTTCAATGATTAATTTGGATATTTAATAAAATCCTTTGCCTTCAGTAACTTTCAGAAACCCTTCTGAGTTTATTTGGGTTGGATTTTTGCCCATGGGTTGGGTAAAATTCAATACAAATATCTTCTTGAACAGCATATGTTTTCTTTCTAGTTGAATGATATTAATAGTGATTATTAGGATAAATACAGTTGTTATCATGTCAGCTATGAGTTCCTGAGCATCTTGTATTAGGCATCATATAAATGCTTAAGTGCATGTCTGTAGTTGTGCATGTGTGTGCATGTGCATTCGTAACTTTCATCTTTCCCAGGGTAAACAATCCAGCCCCGCTTTTAAGAGAGGACTGACCTGCAAAGACTGGGGCTTAGGAGAAACCAGCACTAGAGCTCAGGGCCACAAGCATACCCTGCTTGCCTTCAAGGAGCCTCAGGCCTCCTGGTTTTTCAGCCCTTTGCCTCAAAGTTTCCTATAGCCAGCCAGTATGAACTGGCACCAGACCAAATATTGCAGTCCAGCCCATGGCCACATCCTACCTTCTCCTTTGCCAGAGCTTTATTTTGCTAACCAAGATGTTTTCCACATCCCTTAAGATGGAGTGCGCTGGAGGAAGAAACTGTTGCCTGGGGTTCTTGGTCAGAGTCTGGGGCTTTGAGCGCTGCCTAGCTACTCTCCTGCTCTGGGCTCCCGTGCATGGGGCTCGTTATAGGCTTGGCCGCCTGCTCTTGAAATTCAGAAAGGCGGCCATGTCAGCTGGAAGGAGATGAAAATCCAGCAGTGCCCATGTGTTCCTGGTTTTTAAAAGTTGGGTCCACGAGATCTGGAGACTCTAAATATTTTGGTTTATAGGATTAAACTTGATTATCTGAGATGGAAGGGCTGCCCCAGGCCCAGGCATGGCCTTTTTCTTCATTTCTTTCATGTGGGAGGTAGGTGTGGGGCATTGCAGGGTCCAAGTGTGATGAAACTTAAATGCTGTGAATAAATACAGTGAACTAGACTGCTGCACAGCTCTGAAAGCTTGCTCCCCTTTTTTATTTTTGGAAATAATCATGACTTGAAAAATAGCAGATTGGTATAAGGATTGTAAAATAGGCAACAGGAAACTATCTGGCTTTGAGGGAATAGGTAGTCCCTGGTCACTGTGTACGGGAGTGTTTCCTCTGCCTGTTTGACTCCTCTCCAGGGAGGATTGACAGTATCCTGCTGTCTGTGAATGTTCATGGCAGTGAATAAAGCCATGGTTGCTTCTAATCCCAGGACACTTAAGGAGTCTGGGATGTCAGTGGCTCCCAGCTCTCCCCACAGCACAGCAAGCACCTCAGGCTTTCCACTACAGATGAGAGTATACCACTAGGGTGTGTGTCCCTGCCAGGATGTGCCCTCAGTCACCACGTGAACAGCTGGGGCCATCTGTGGGCACCAACCCTGTACAACAGCCCAGTACCCCAAGCAGAGGACCCTGCCCTCCTCCCACTCCCAAGTCAGTGGGAGCCCTGTGTCTTCACTGCCATTTCCTGTCGGGTTCCATGGAACACAATCACTCTTCGTACCTCTTGGATTCTAAATTTCAGAAGTAATTTGTCACTTTCAAAGAGCATGTCATTAATAACCATTATTTAGAACTGTCAAGTTGTGTGTGTGTGTGTGTGTGTGTGTGTGTGTGTGTGTGTGTGTGTGTGTGTGTGTGCGTGTCTTGTCTGTCTGAGTTAAACACCCAAAGTATTGGCCTTGCTGGTGGCAAACAATGCCTCCACATTGGTAGAACAGCTTTCCCCACCACCCAGTTCCACCCACAAGTGATTTGCCCCCTGTCTGCCTTTAATCACCATGAGAGTGGGTGGTGACAGAGACTGGCCAAAGCCTGGCCTCCTGGAACTCATTAGTATTATTGGCAAAGACAGGATTTTAAATTGAGAATTTTTTTTAACTGCTTGGAAAAAATTCCTATTTAACTATTTCATTTTATTGTCCTTCCAAGAGTGAGAAGGAGAAAGAGAAGAAAGACGTTCTCATAAAGCCTTTGAAACAGTAAATGAGGAACTCAAAGTTCAGATTTCACTGGGTGCAAACCCTGTGCAGTTGTTACAAATGCTGCAGAGATGGCAACTGGTCACCCTGGGACCAGGGGCCCAGGGAGCATCTCTAACCCTGCAGATGGGTGGTGGTTAAGAGACAGCATTGCCATTCAGTGTATGCTAATGCACGTTGTTATTCTTAACATTAAAATTCCACTAAAGCACTAATAATTACTGTTAATACTGTCTAGTGGAAAGTTACAGTAAAGGAGCAGTAGTAGAAACAGTATTTAAGGGAGAGCTGCTGGCATGATAAGAATGCAAATAAGCGTTATTAGCTTAATGATTTTGCCGTCGCCATGGTTGTGCGGCAGCAGTGTTGTGAATATGTCATCCGGCACCCGTGAATTTGGAAAGTGTGTCAAAACACAACTTCAATTAGTTTGCTCTAATTATGGCTCTGGAGAGTTTGTGACTACATCACTCCTCATTAAAAGAGAGATTTTCTTATATGGATTAATGTAATATACAAAGGAAAGTTTCAAAGTTCCTGACGCCATTTGCTCCCATCACGAGCTTGCTCAGAGCAGGGGTGTCCTGCTGTGATCAGACTTAGGCAGTCTGGTGGTGGGTGGCTGTGGTGAGAAAGGCTATGTGGTGTTGGGCCATGTCTGAAGTGACCATTGCAGAGGGAGGTGGGAGGTCCTCCAAAAATGGGCGATGGCGCCCGTTTAAACCAGTGAAGAGACATTAGCTACTGTGGCCCTGTCAGTCTGTCACTGCTGCTTTCCATCTCCATGGAGCTCAGAAGAGACCTTTAGCCTGAGTGAGGGCTGTGAGTAAAGGTGACTTAGAGGAGAGACTTCTTACCTTAGGCTGTATAATCTCCAGTGTGGAATATAATGAAATGTCAAGCAAAGTTGTTTTGGGTGATGAACATATAGTTTAGTCCATGAAGTGCTTGCCAGGCAGACATAAAGACCCCAGAGTTCAAACCCCAGAACTCACAGGAAAAGCCAGGTGTGGTGGGTGACGTGAGCACACTGTGCCAGAGACACAGATGAGCAGGTTTGTGTCTTCCCACAGAGTCAGAATCTACTGAATAACAATAAACTCACAAGGTTGAATGGTTCTGACAGCAATTTTTCATAAGCCTGCCTTCTGTGGTAAGTTGGCCAAGGCGAATGCAAACTCTCTCATTCCTATCTTAATTACTAATGCTAACTCTCCTATCACACCACACACAGTAAGTATGTCTGTGTATCTTTGTATGTACATGTGGTTTACAGAATGAATACAAGTTAAAGGGGTCAGGAGGTTTCAGAAGTGGGTTGAGAGTCCACATTGATTAACTCAGGGATCAGACCAGTGCCAGACAGAAGCTGCTCTGAGAACTGCTGAGTGACAAGTAACTTGGCTGTCGTGACCTCTTTGAGCACCCTCAGCACTCCTTTAAGCCGGTTTCTCCCCCTCTAAGATGGGGAAAGAGCCATCTCCCTGCAGGCTCCTGGTGAGAATTAGTAGGGAATGTAGGTAGACCTGTTGAAGCTGGCGCTCCATCAGCTCACCTCATAGTTCCCAACTCTTCAGGATTCATCTCAGAGTTGGGTCAGTGCAGGCCAGGTTCACACCTGGGAATCTTTCTTTGGCTTCCTTCTATCGAAGTCTTAGGTCTTCCAGCCCTCCCTAGTCTCAGAACCAGGGCAGGGCAGGGCACAGTGGGCACCCTCCTCCCTCAGAGCCAGAGTGCTCTCAGGCAGGGACAGCTGGGAAGGGGTTAAGGTAGTTAATTGTGTAAGTCTTCCAGGCTTTCTCCCAGTTCTGCGATAATTTGATGAAGAACTTCACCCTAATTAAATATTCAAATTAGGAATAAGTGTCAATATGGCTTCCCATTGCCTGGAACGATGATTAATTGTATTCAAAACTCCAGTGGCCTCTGTAATCTGAGCCGAACCATTGTACCTGATTATTTCTGTGCTGCATTTGCCATGTTTTTGTTTTAAGATTTAAACTAGTAATTGATTTGCCATATGCTGTCGAGCTGTGCACACTTTAAAGCTGCACAGGAGGAAGTTGGGGGCTCTGATTCCCTTAGTCTTCCTATGACAGCTTTTGTTTTTCTGGCTTGTCCGATGCATTATGCTGTGGTGGAGGCCCATGAGGGAAAGTCACTGTTGGTGACTGGAGTCATATTGATCAAGGCAGATGGGTGGCTTGGATGGAAGTGAGTGGATTTGTGTTTTGCAATTCCTCAGTAAGGTAAAATGGTGTAACATAAAGAGCATGGCTCCAATGAGAGCCTGGCCATTTTCTTTAACTGTATGACTTTGGGCAAGTTCCTTAACCCCTCTGAGGATCTGGGTCATTTAGAGATGGTTGTGGGGCATATAGATCAATGGAAACTGTCATGGTCCCAGGTACTTACAGGGACAACGCCCCCAGCATTCTCCTCTCCAGAAAGCTCTTCTGCATTATCAGCTGCCATCTCCCATGCCTCCCTCTCAGCCTCTTCATTGCCTGTATCTCACCATGTGACATCTTTTGAGTTGTTATTTTGACACATTAAATAACTATTTTATAGCTTGAGCCTTTTCTCCCCTCCCAGATAGGACCATGCAGAAGACTCTCAACAGATGTTGGCTATTGCCCCTAGTCCTCATCGTTGTAAAACCTGAGCCTGCAACCTTGTACCCCTTTAGTCTTTGGATTTTAGAGCTTTTCACTCTGTAGTAAATTTATGTTTGTGTTTCAGTGTGTGATCAGTAAATTTCCACTGGGACAACGTGCTTCACTCTGGCTTCTTAAACCATCACAGCAACTAGCACAGTGCTTAGTGTATAATAGCAGGAGTCCAAGTGAAGACAAATGGACAGGACTAGTGAGATGGCCCAGTAAGGGCACATGCTACCAAGCCTGACAGCCTACGTTCTGTCCCTGGACTGCGTTAGAAGAGAACTTTCCCACAGGTTGACTTCTGACCTCAACATGCATGTTATGGTACACACACGCACACACACACACACACACACATAAATATCAAAATAAACCTAAATGAATAGCCAACTGCTGGATAGAGTGTGTGGCCACTTGTTAGTGAGAGCAGCCTGTGTGCACACTGGTAACAACCCTCGGGCCCTGCTCCCTGGGATTCCGGCTCTGTCCAGGTGTGGGAAGCATTTGAGGTAAGCTTACAGCACTCACTTGTCTTCCCTGGTGTGGAAATGGGGCACATCAGATTATGGAAGTGACAGCAGTGGCTTCTCCCAGACATGGCCTTCAAAGCCTCAAGTCAAGAAAGAGCACAGCTGAGAGCAAGGGTGGGTCCGGGGCTCTTGAAGCACTGCCTTTCCATGTCCAAGGATTTGGGTCCAAGGAAAAGTGGTCTCTGGCTTTACTGGACCCTGTGAATCTCAGCCATGTAGGTGCTCAGAGAACCCGGAAGAGGAGCCAGGCTGGGAGGTCTGAGAGAGGGATCTGCATGCTGGCCAGGTCCTTCCAGATGAAAATGATCCAGTTTAATTATCTTCAGAGTGAGCCAGCCCCTGAGCATATGGTCCTTAAGAAGCAAGGGTCCCCAGACTGTCAGCAAGTGTGGGCACTGGCCAGGGACCTCTTTCTGACACTGTTGACCAGCTTGTAGCACAAATGCTCCAAAAGGTGCTGATTAAAATGCCAGCAGGTGCAGTGAGGGTTCCGTCCCTGTGACTCCCACACCAGGTGTTTTATCAGAGCCTTTTTCTTCATTAAGTGGCGTTCATTAAGCACATCCTCACACCTGGTGCTGAAGCGATGCATCGCAGCCGACTTCTTCCCGGTGGTGTTTTGCATGAGTAAAGGGGAATTGCATTTAGCTATTTGCCAACACCCACCACCACTTTGACTCAATTACTGTTGCTTTTGTGTGATTCTTCCTGTCCTCAACTCTGCTTCGTGCACTGCCCATGGTCACATCCCACAGTCCCACAGATGCATGATATAGATGGTGAGACTGTCCTTTCACACTAGTGCTATGCTACAGGCTGTCCCCTGTGCCATCTCCCCTGGCCTTGCCAGTGTTTCGTTGAAAACATTAGCAGTGGAAAGCATGAGAGGAATGGGGTCCACTCTCCCCTCAGGGTTATTGCTGATAACACCACAGGCATGTCCAAGAGCTGGGCATCCTTCAGGCCTCTTGACACTGCGCCTATGCACAGAAGTAGGTTGTCCCTCAGGGCCGGTTGTGACATGCTGTTTTGGACCTGCCTTACAGCTATGTTACAGAACACCCAGCTCACTTATCTCTTCTCCTTATTCTGCTCCTAGTGACGTTAGGAAGTCATCAAAGCAGCCTCAGTTTGCTGCTCAAAGACCTGGTTCCTGCCAGGCCCCACTACACATGTGGTCCTTCTGCCAGTTCCCACTCATCCCTCTCCCAGCCCTAGGCCCCGTGACCACTGCTTTATGTCCGTGAAACTTTTATGATGATCTTAGTGTTGTCTGCAGGTTTGCCTGCACCTTCATAGTCAGTGCAAAGTTGTTACCCAAGTCCAGCCTCCAGCAAACTATGTCCCTACCTGCTTGGCCCAGTGGATAAGGAACCCCAGGCACCTCTGCAGGCTGGGGCAACCTCAGAACCTGGCTACTGAGCTGGTCAGGGATTGCATACTGCTTTCCAGACAGATTCTGTGAGAATGCCAGCTAGCTGTGTTTTCCATCTAAATCACGCAATTTCCCATGTTCTTAGCTGCCCTTGGGTTTCCAAAGAGGATGAATAAGCTCCCTGTTCCTAAGCTTGGAATCACCTGGAGCGTTTGTTTGTTGTTGTTGTTGTTTTGTGTGTGTTTGTTTTCCCAATAGCTCACTATCCTCCTGCCTCAGCCCCTTAGTAGCTGGATTCGCAGCTACAGTTTTAATGCACTTATGCCAGAGAAAAAGATGGCAATGCCTTTCGTTATTGTCTTCAACTGGAAAAAGGAAGGTTTTCATAGCACAGCTTGTTATATTCCAGACATGACGTCCCTGTCTTCTTCCTGCCACTCAGTGAAGGCCCTGTTGCCTGCTCTGGGATTCCATGGCTCCCACATCTTTGCTGCATAGATCCTTGCTTACACAAGACAGTGCTTTTACTTTGCTAAAGTGGGATCCCCCACATTGTAAGCTGTATACATTTCACATAGTTTGAATGTGGCTGTGTGTGCACATGTGAGACCCTTACCAAAGCCAAAGTCACAAGTGTGTCCCCCATAAGTCCTTTCTCCATCTCTGTAAGTATCCCTCTCTTCTGGGCAACCACTGGTCTAGCTCTGTGGATTAGTTTGCATTTTCTAGAATATTCTAGAAATGGTGTTATCTCATGCATATTCCCTTCTACCCTGTTTTACTCGACATAGTTACCCTGAGATTGATCCACCTTGCATATTAGTAGTCTGTTCCTTTTTATCACTGAGTGACACCATAGCATGACAAGTCACCCAGCCTAGTCACCTGGTTTTAACCTTAGTATTTTCACTATGGCGAATAAAGCCAATGTACATTTGTGAACAAATCTTTGTGTAGACACACTTCCATTTCTTTCTCTTGGGAACAAATCTATGACTGGTGAGGTCGTGTGAATAGGTGTAGCTAACTTGCAAAAACTGCTTTCTGACATGAGTACCCTGTTACTCCTGCCAGTGCCGCCTCATGGGTCTGGTTATCTCATGCCCTTGCCAACGGTTGACAGTATCCATCTCTTTCATTTCAGCCATTCAGGATGTGCTATGCTGTAAATTCACATGTACCTCCTGCCTCATGATTAAGACTTTTCATGGAAAATTTGCTATTTGTGTTTTCTTTATGGATGTGTCATTCCAGTGTTGTGGCCATTTCTATCTTGGGTTATCTTCTGTTGTAAATGAGGGAATGCTAGCCAGCTCCAATGTGGCGAGCATGGTTCTGACAGGCCTTGCCCTTCTCCCCATTCCCTCTGCCTTGCTAAAAAACCATTAGATTACATCCCTAAAGCTAGCCACCAAAGTCTGCTTGTTCTGTTTGGCTACTTCCTCCTCCTGAGGCTGACCACTAAGGCCCAGCAATCAGAAACCCCCTTTGGCTCACCTAATTAACATGCCCTATTAAAATTAAACACTCTGCCTAACATGTTTCCCCCTTTACCTATATAAACCGCCATTTGCCTATGTGCCATGTCCGTCTCTCTCTATCCAGAGGTAGTCCTTTATCTCTCTGGGACAACACCCCTGCCCCCTTTCCCTTGTCCCCTTCCTCTTCTCCCTCATCCCCTATCTCCTTTACCATCGCATCCTAGCCCACTCTAACACAGACCTCCCCTTCTTCTCCTCTTAAAATTATATCTATAAGGGCATTTACTGCTGTTTTTCTGCCTGAATCAGAAAACTTTTCTTCCCTGCATAAAAAAGTATTTCTCCGGGTAAACAGGTGTTTGGGTGTGGTTTGTGCCTAATCCTTGGTCTGGGAGGGAGCCACCACTGTGTGGGAGTCCCCTTCAGTAAGTATTCTGAATATGCCCCAAGATAGAACTCACATTTGTGCCTATTTTCTCCCGGCTTGGTGTTTATTGTCATTTTAAAAATAATTGTTTTTATTGTTTTGTGATTATGTGTATGAATGTTTCTGTATATGGCATGTGCATGTAAGTGCAGGTGGTCCTTGGAGCTGGAGTTATGGGTGGTTATAAGCCTTGCAAGAACAATCTGTGCTCTTAACTGCTGAGCTAGCTGCCAGCCAGTGTTCATTTTTTAGCTGCATTATTTCAAAGTCCATTTACTGAATTTTTTTATAGTTTGTGTCAGTTTGTATTTTGTTTTCTTGTTTTGTTTTGTTTACAAGACTGGCCTAGAATTGATTATGTAGCCCAGGCTAACCTAAAACTCATAGTGACCCTCCTGCTTCAGCCTCCTGTATTCCTATGTGCTAGGATTATAGTTATAAGCTACCACACATGGCTTGGTTTGTGCTTTTTAATGTTTTATTTAAGGAAGGTCAAATAGCTCAATATTGTAGAAAGTGTTGTGACCTTCTACCCCACTCAAAATCTCAGGAACCCCTAGGTCCCTGCTTCAGAAGTTGACAGAACAAAGGGCTGTCAGTGCATGTACAGGGGACATGACATGAAAACAGCAGCCATCTCCAGCTACAAGTCAGCTTCAGCCCACTTGATGCTGCCCTCAGCAGTTTGAAGAGGCAGCAGGGTCTGCTGCTGCCCAGCAGCACCATCTCCAATCCGTGTGACCACTGGTCCCACAAGATTGATGGTTGCATTTAAAAAATTCACACAGACCTGGAATCAACACAAGAAAATACAGATTTAAATTAGCAAGGAAAGAGAAGAACCAGAGGAAATAAATTGTGCTGGCAACTACTGTCACATAATAAAATGTCACTTGTAACTGAAGGGCTTTTGTACAGGGCTGTCTGAGGCTTAGTGGCCATGTTAATTGAATAAGGTGCCTCACATTGACTTGGGGGCAAGAATGAAATTTCCCTTAGCATCTATTTAGCTGGAGTTGTTGTTGGCAGCAGTATGATGCTCATCTATTACAGAAACACTAGCCCCTCTGCACTGATGGAATGGCTCCAGAAGCAGCATCCAGCCCCGGCTTTTCAGGTACAACCTTGTCTCCTCAGGGCAGGTCCTGAGGAAGGAAAGCTGGCCAGGGGCTCTCTGGGGCTTGAAGGCTGCCCGGAAGCCTCTCCATCAACCAGATGTTGGAAAAATTGTTACATGAATCAAGTAGCAGTTGTTGATGACTGATGATCCCCCCAAGACTCCCAGTGAGAGGGGAGCCTGCCCTCTAGGCTTCCTGGTTGTTAGGGAGTATCTCCATAGCCACTGTGTCTACCCATAGAGTGGTCCCTTTGGAGCCCACTCCCATGATCCTGCTGTTCCTGTTATACAGTGGGCACCAGCCATGGTCACCTCCTTGAATATCTTGGTGGCATTTGAAGCCATGCAGCCCTTGGCCCAGCTGCAGAGGAGCTGAGCAAATAAACTGGCTTTGTTGAGGTCCTGCCCTCCCTTCTCTGCTGCAGTGACATGACCTCCTCTCCTATTTGGCAAGTGCCTGAGGCTGGCAGGTTTCAGTTTCAAATATGGGAACTAGATTGTCCCCTCTGTTTTATGGGTGCCAGCTTGGTCTGTCTAGCAACTGCCTAAGATTTGCACGAGGACCTTGAACTATTTCAGCACACAGTTGTACTGTAACTTCAAATGTCCCCCCCATCGTTTGATATCATCAGCTTTATAAGCCATGCCATGAGGAAAGTATTTACTGTTTATGTAAAGTTATCCTTGAATCAAAGGGAGCTGCATTTTCCAAACCATTAACCAGCCCAGTCCTGAGGATGAGAAGGAGGCAAGTGGGAAGCCTTGCTGGAAGATTCCCAAAATTATCCCTAATTACAAGTCAAAATCAAATTTATTCATTCATCAAGTCCTAGATAATTTTACAGGATCTCCCCTGAAGTATGCAAGTGCTGCTGTATGGGGCTTTGTTCTCAGCACTGGGATCCCAGGGGAGAAAAAATGATGGAGATCAAACTCTGTCCCCCAGATGGAGGGCTTGCAGAAAGCAGGGTGGGGGCATCACCTCTCCAAGGGAGGCCAAAGCAGGTATCTGTGAGGCAGCCTGGCCAGAGAAGCCAGCCTGTGGCAGAGTGTGCCTGGCACACAGAAATAGCTAGTGCAGATGCCTGAGCAAGTGAGAAAGCCAAAGGGGAAGGCACAAAAAAAACTGAAGCTGGGGTTGGGGTGTGTGGAGTGTGGAGGCTGGGCTAAGCTGGCAGGGTCTCACAGCCAGGGAGATGCAAGCTAAAGCAGAGGGGAGTCCCAGTGAAGCCCTCGGGAGCCAGGACTTTAGGGGGTGGCAACTTCAGGGAGGAAGGGTTTACTCGGGCCCAGCACCTGAGAGTACAGTCTGTCGTAGAGCTGAAGGCACGGGGACAGCTGAGGCAGCTGGCCACTGTGTCCACAGTCAGGAAACACTGATAAGCACTGCCACTTGGCTTGTTTTCACCTCGGTCAATCAGGGACCTTGTAGTTGGGGTAGACCTTCCCACCTCAACCTAATCTGGAAACTCCCTTCCTGGCGTGCCCAGATACTTGTTTTCATGGAGAGTCTAAATCCCGTCATGTTGACAAGGTTAACCCTTGCTTGCACCAAGTTAAAGGGTTCACTCATACCACCTGTGAGTGACACCTGCTCTGCCGAGGTCACAGCCTTTGTCTGCTGGGAGGTGATACATCTTTCAGAGGTCACCAGCTCCAGCACTGAGATTGAACCCCGCAACCAGTGAACTCTGGATGGCAGCGCCCTTGACCCACAGAGGGCCAGACCACTAACTGGTTGTCACTTGTTGGGGTTGCTGTCCTAGTGTGTGGCAGGGGTCCTCAGTCAGTGGCATTGCTGGCTTCAGAAACATGGCCAGGACACTACCATCCTGGCTGAGTGACCGCTCTCCATTCTGATGGTCTAAGTTCTAAGGCAGCACAGCTTTAAATAATAGTTCCCATCATCTCCAGAAGAAGTGAGGATCTGCTGTCTCCCATTGCCACACTTTACAGGTTTTGCTGTGGAGGGGCCTGTTTCCTCCTCTGTAAGTTAACATCTGTGGAGATGATTAGGTGTTGCATGTGAGGCTGGCCGCCCTGTGCCTGACACTAGAAACTGAAGCCCACACTCATCTCCTCTCACCTGAGCATGGGCATCTCTCCTCAGCCCCAAATCCACGCTTCCTTCCTGAGAGAAGAGTGGATACAAAACAATGTAAAAACTTGACTTCTGATTAACATTTGTTTGCTGAGTGGCTCCTGGAAGACTTAGGTCTGTCTTTGGTCTCTCTGGTTTCCACATTCCTACACCCTCATACCCCATGCATATAAACAGACGCCTGTCTTTCTCCCCTGAGAGTCCCTGGCTGCTGTGGCGGCTGCCTTCTTCCTTCACCCACCTGCTTCCCTCCATGGTACAGAGGCATGGGACTGGCCATGCACAGAAGCGTGATGACAGCCAGCAGCAGTTGGTGCCACAGAAGGACCAAGAGGATTAAGTTCAACACTTGATTGGGTTGACAAGTATTCAATAATTACTCTGTGACAGAAACTATCCTAGCAAATGGTGCAAAGTTGAGATCTGGCCCTGCTATCGAGCATGTGTCAGCCCTGAGAAAGAACATCCAAGCACTTGGGTGAGGTCTTGAAGGGTAAACAGGAATTCTGACATGATCACCCCACCAACATCTTTGATTTGAGTAACAGCTGGGTATATATAGCCCAAGCATAGGTGACTGAGCAATCCCAAGGCAGCCCTGAGGCATCCAGGAAGTTAGTGCTACAGTGTCCCCGACACCTGCTGGGCTCTGTACCCCACCACTGTAGTTCTCCTTGTCACTTTTGGCTGAAGGCAGCCATGAGCGTGTTGATGGATACTTGCCCTTGACAGAGGCTCATTCTACTCTGCTCACTGGCTCACTCATAGCCAGCTTTGCAGACTTAGGGAAGGTGATCTCCTAAGCATCTACGTGTCTTTTGGTCCAGGGGGTACAGGCCACAGTGGCTGAAAGCAAGGTGCCATGCTCACTGCCAGAGGTCACTAGTCTCCTTGGTTGACCTGATAGTAAAATCCCCACTGGCTGTGGTGGGTGTGGAAGCCACTGTTCCAAGCCTGAGTGCATTGTATACCACACTGAGGCCTGGGCCAGACTGCCAGTCTCTATGGAATGCCCTAAAGGTGAAGAAAATGGCTCTGGTTCCTTGAGAGGGCCAAAGCTGAGAGGTGGAGGTGTACAGAAGCACCGGTCCTGGCCACTGCGCACTGCTGTTCAGCTACAGATGCCATCATGTGCTTTCTGAGTCTAGGGGCCACTGCACACTCCTTATAACCACCTTCTCTCCTGTCTCTCTCAGGCACATCTCACTAACACTACCAGCTACCTTCCGAGGCAGAAACAACACCAGTGCCGACTATGAGTACCAGCTCTCCAATCTGTATGCCATATCAGGTATGTGGGCTACTGCCACTGCAACACGCCAGTGCAGAACTATGCCTGTGGACACCTTCTCCATGCTCCCACTTCTCACCTCATCCCCAACCCCACCCCACCCCCCACCCCCAGAGGCCTTCCCTTTCCTCTGTGTTGGAACTTAGAGAAAGGCCAAATGCATGTTTGGAAGCTAATGAGGAGCACTGTGGGTTTCTCGGGCTGAGGGAAGGTTTGGGGTAACTCACCACATCATTCACTGCCAGTCCAGGCAGCCCCCATCCCCACACTGTAGTGCTGAGCCGCCACGTTCCTGCCTGTCCTCACCTCGTGTTTCTCACAGCTAGCATGTGTCCACTGGGGACACAGCCTCTTCCCTCACTGGCCCAGAGTCTGTGTCTGTGGTTTCTGAACTCAGCCTGGAAATGGATAGTGTTACTGTGGCAGGAACTTCACCAGCCCTAGTTTCCCCATCACCTTCACCAAGGAGGGGAAATAGGGTGGCCTTGCTGCATAACTGAGATTCATGAGCTGCAAGGCCATACAGATGACCCACTAAGAGCCCAGGAAACCCACAGAAGCCTCCC
The DNA here is from genome assembly GCA_030556225.1 of Cricetiscus sungorus. NCBI lineage: Eukaryota > Metazoa > Chordata > Mammalia > Rodentia > Cricetidae > Cricetiscus > Cricetiscus sungorus. Next base: position 7,814,509 of record JANBXA010000132.1, read on the forward strand.
ATCGCTGGGGCCCTGGACAACGTTGTCTGTCTGTCAGGGGAATGTGGTAAATCATTGCCACTTACCAGCACACATCCTTAATGCTGAGTGACATTTTGAACACGGGAACATGACATTCATTCATGTCCCATAATGAATCGGTTATTTAAAAGGTAATCTCCCTCCCTCCCTCTCTCTCCCTCTCTCTTTTTTTCTAAAAACTGCAACTTTAGGTTACTAAATAGATGAACTTCAACAGTGGCGTGATTCTTGTCAGTGTTCGTTTCTCTCGCTATGATCACTGCCTAATAGGTTTGGAACTGAAAGCAAAGGCAGGTTCTTCCATTTCTAGGCAACACTCCTGCTGGGAGTGGGGGCCCCAGGTCTAGGCCCTGGCTGCACTCCAGGATCCAGGACGGGAGGGTGAGTGTGTGTCTAAGAGAAGTGTCTCTGGGGAGCATTGCTTCTGTACCAGGGCTATTTCAGAGGCCATCAGGGAACTTAACAAGTGTGGAAAGATGGCCTGTTTTGTAGAAAAGCTTACTGTTTCCCATATGCTCAGTGGCAGAGCGGTTTGTCACAGGACTGTAAAACCCAGGTCCATTCCCCTCAGACCCTGCAAGGACAGTGCCCTCACACACATCTTTTCTTCTGCAGCTTGCAAATCTCACAGCTTTGACACTGGGCTGCACCCACCATCCCTGTGAGCTCTGATGGCTTTCCCAGCTGTCGATGCTTCCTCAGCAAATGGCCCACAGGGCACATGCTCTGGTGTGGTAGGAATGTTACCTCTGCCTCGAAGCTGCTTCCTCAACACAGCTTTGATGAAGTGTTGACTGGGCTCATTTCAGCTGCTGGTTTAGCAATAGCGAGGTAACAGCCTCAGGACACAGGGGAAGCTGGTCAGAAACTTCCTGTCCCATTATGTAAATGACAATCTGTGGGATTTTATCTTCAGAGGTAGTGAGGCTCCAGCCCAGACCACAGGCAGCTCTTCTCCCTAGCAGTTGTAGGCACCAGATCGCTGTGCCAGGAGCAGGCTTTCACAGTGGCATCAAAAGTGGGGCCCTGGGGTCCCCACAAGGCCGGCAGGCCCACCATGATAACTGGGCAGGGATCTGAGAAGTTCATCTACCCCCTTCTATCCTTCCATACTGGTTGCCTGCCTCTGTCTTATTGACCCAAGGGTACAGAGCCCCCCTCTCCCCACACACACACACAGACACTGTCTGGTACCAAGTGACATACATTTCAGTTTGTCATAAAGTAAGGGTTTCCAGAGGTTTAATCCAAAAACAGTTAAGGTGACATGTGCCCCAACCAGCCTAGCCCAGTGCTGACTCCCAAGTAGGAGTTCTGCAAATCATGACGTGGGTCATCCAACTATCTCCTCCCAGCCACCAGACAGGTCACCTCCTTCTTCTAGTGCTCAGCCCTTGACACAAACTTCTGGCATGCTCTCTGTGGTTCCTGAAGATATCGATAGCCATTTGTTTAACTTGTGGCCTCCTGAGATAAGGAATATCAAAACCATGTAATTAGAAATGTATAAAGCAGCCCTGTTGGGTAGGTGTATGGATATTTGCTCTCCAGTGTTTTGTTCAATGGCATCTAGTGGTATGGATCCTTCTTCCCTGAGCCAAGACAGTCTCCTTCCACCCAGATGCCTACATAGATGTCTGCTTGGCTCAGAGCTTGGGTGGCAGCAGCAGACCATCCAGGGTGCTGCCAGGCAGGAAGAGAGAGGGACACTGAACCAGCATCTTCTCTGCCCAGAAACACAGTGTGAGAACCCTTCTGTCTGCAGTCACACGATCTGTCACCCACTCCAGCCAGCCTGCTCCCTGCCTCTGAGCCTTCCCTTTCATAGCCATCCAGTGGTTTTTGGTGCTCATCAGACAGTTTAACCATGATCTAGTCAGTCCAGAGGATTATTTCTTGCTTGTAGAAGAGAGTAAGAAACTCACTGGCTCAGTGCTAAAATTCTAAAATATTTATATCCTTTGTGCTGACATCTTGAACCCACCCCCACCTCCCCACGCCACCCCACCCCCCACACAAAAAAAAACTTGAAGTGGACCTTTGACCCTCATCCTTCCTGCCTGGGACTGTGGGACTGTCTTCTAGAAAACTCTTACAGATGTGCAATCTCACTTGTCAAAAGAAGAGGGAAAATACCCACCAGGAGGAGGACTGTTGATTTTAACAGTGGTACTGTGATGTGGGGAGGGGAAAGGGTGTCTCTTACATGTCCAGGACAGGGATGTCCTACAAACTGTCTGCCAATGGCCTTGCTTTTTAGCTAGCCATAAAAAGAAAAAGTATACAGAATGTTGCCAAGAAAACAAAATGAAATAAACAAACAAACAAAAAAACAAAAAAACACAAAATAGTTGAATGTTCAATAAGATCTCATTTTTAAAATGTAAGTTCTAGAAAGATCCACACCAACGTGTGTAAGGTGTTTTCCTCTCACTTTGGGCAAGCAGTTGCCTGTGCCTCTCATGCAGTCCTTTCCTGAGTGAGTGCCATCCACTTATAATCATCACCTGCCTGCACCTTTGAGATCTGCGCCCCCTGGAGGCTCCTCTTGGCCTCGGCACCACAAGTGGATTTGAATAGACTCTTCCACAACCAGCCCTGTAGACTTTCCCTGACCAATATGTTTCTTTTTGAGCATAATCTTATTTTTAAGCTACTTTTAAAAAGATTTGTTTATTTTTATTTTTTGTCTATGAATGTTTTGAATGCATGTATCTACATGCACTTTGTGCTGCCTGATGCTCCCAGAGGCCAGAAGAGGGCACCAGACTCCCTAGAACTGGAGTTCTAGGTGGTTATGAGCCACAGTGTGGGTGCTGGGAACTGAACCCAGGTCCTCTGAAAGAGCAGCCAGAGCTCATAGCCACTGAGCCATCTCTCTAGCCCAGCATCTCTTACTAACTAAAAGTCTTCTATTCTGGCTGTTTGACCTGTGAGCAGTAGCAAGGACAGAAGCACAGCGGCACTCTGTTGCTTGAAGTTCCTAGGTTCTTCTAGGAAGCTAGACTCAGGTAAAACAGGACACAGCTGCCTTTGAAACTAAAAGGGATTTCAGGACGAGCCAACAGGAAGCAGGGTTGTAGTTTATTTAACCAGCGAGCCAGCTCTGAGAGAATAAGGGCCCAAAGCATGGGAGTGGGCTTCTCAAAGGTGGGCCAGCTCTGCATAGGCTGCACACTTCCTCAGTGGCTCCAAGGTTAACCTCAGAAGTGCCCTTTCTGATAAAGAAGATTGTTTTTGGACTCCAAATGTTCCTTGGATAAAACTCAGATCCTCTACAGTCATACAAAGAGTTTAGGACATGTATTTTCACTGGAAGGAGGTTTCTGGTGAGACTTTTGGAAAAGTGTGGTTTGGGGGAAGTATGTTTGGATTCTCAATGCTCAGCTGGTGAGAGCTGTTAGGTAGAGCGTAAAATACATACAACAGAATCAACGTGGATGTGAAAAAATGATAGTGTGTGGGGTGGGATGGGATGTTGGGTGCAGCTGTCTGGCTGTGTGGCAGTGGATTCTGGGACTGGCTCTGAGTCTAGTCACTAAGATAAAGAGCACCGCTCGCTTGGGGAGGTGCAGATATCCTTTTTCCTGATCCCAGAGAATAACCCTTCTTCCCAGAGCACCACAAGTCGGGGGCAACACCAGGCATGCTCCCCTGGAAGCCGAACAAGTGATGAGTGGCTCTACATGTGCACATCTGGCTGCAGCCAGCCTTGTTGCTTCAGTTCTGCTCTGCCTGTGAGATACCCCAGATGGGTAATAGTCCCACAGATACATATTGAAAGCAGCAGGTCCGTCAGGCAACTTTGTATATGGGCAAGGGAACTATAACTATTTACATGGGGGCACAGTTCTATTCATAGCACACCCCCAACTTTCTGTGCCATGGTGTTTGATGAGAACAGCCCATGCCACTCTAGGAAAAAGTGCCCATCCTCCGCTGAAATGACCCACACCACTTGAGACTTTGTGAGATGTAGGTGAGGGCACTGGATTCTCCTCCCAGCCTCCTGCCCGTAGCAGTGGAATATTATGCCCCGGCATCTACCAGGACAGATGCAGCTGTAGCAGAGGACTCTCATGAGGGGGGACTTAGCTACGGAGTCTTGGTGTCACTTTCCTAACCCAGGGTGTTCCTTCAGTTCTGTGGCAGATGTGCTTAATGAACAGGACTCTGAAACAGCAGAGGAAGCGGGGCTGCTCAAGCCTTTGTTGGCTGCAGTTACAAGCTTTGCAAAATTGCCTCTTTAAAATATTTTCCTCCTTGCCTTTTCCTCCTTCCAGTTGCCTTTTAAACACCAGAAAACTTTCTTTTTTAAAGAAAAGGTAACATTGGAGTTTATAGTAGTAAAATTAAGCAAGTGAGGAAACCCAAGCTTCCCTCCATGCAGACCCTGGAGAGGCACCACAGTACAGAAACACCAACACTAGTGCTGAGTGGAGGTGGGGGCTCATCCCTGTCCACCACACAGACAGGCGGCCCCACCAACAGTGTCACGGGCCCATCGGCATCATTGACCACACACAAAAGTGAAAGCCACACCCAGACCTGCCCTGGCTCACTGTGGTGGCACCCACTGACTCCTGGTCTTCTCTTTGATTGTTAGAAAAACCATCTTCCTAGCCTCCATGGCTACTCTCTTAAAACAGGCTTCCTTTCGAGATGTTTGATACCAAGGAGGGCTGAAGGTGCTCGGGGCAAAGTCCTCATCAGGGCAGAAAGGCGGACAATTTTATCTGAAACACAGATCTATGGATGAGCTGTGGAACTCTGACGTGGGCTGTGAAGGCACAAAGCAATTAAAAATAATTAATGATTTCTGAGGTTCGGCCCTTCTCCATGCAGTTTTAATCCGGTTCTCATTTAAATTGGAAGATGGACATTTAATTATCAGTATTATGAAACTCGTGATTTATACATTTTATCCAATGGGATAAAATTTCTGCCAGCAGCTCTTCATCTTGCTGTGAAGAGTCTGTGTGTCTTGGGGGGTGGGGTTCTCTATGGCAAAGAGTCTGTGTCTTGGATTGCTTGTTTAAAACCTCAACAGCCACACAAGCAGAACACTCCATCCCAAATACAGGTCCTTTCATTTGGAGTGATTAGTCCTCCCCCCACCCCTCTCGGTGGGGAAGGTAAAAAAATAAACTGGATGTGATTGCTCATACCTGTAATCCTAGCACTTAGGAGGCTACACTCTGAGCCAACCTGAGACCATATTGCCCAAACAAAACATTGAAAGCTTGGCAGGGTTGGAAGAAGAGACCTGAAGCTCAGATAGCAGGGAAGCCCTGTTCTCCTGTGTGGTGTGCTGAGCCTGGCCACTGGTGCAAAGGGTTAAGGGCCAGGGTAACAGGATTGCAGTGGTTTCACTTGTGGGTATGCTGTGGGTCTCCTTTTAGCTCATGCATCGGTTGAGTAGATCTCTAATGATGACCAACAAGGGAAAGGAGCCTGTCTGTTTGTGGGACCCCATGGGGTGCTGCCTCTGCGTCCCAGTGTCCCTGTGGCCTTTGTCTCTGGTGGACATGCTCTCGTGATCTGCATGATGTTGCATTTTCTATCCCTGCTTCCTTTTATCCTCTGTTGAGATGCTCATGGACATGTGGGATGAGTTAGAAAGGGCATGCAGTGAAGGTCCCAGCAGGGAGTGGCAACTTGACACAGCCACAGAGTGCAGTATGTGGGGAAAGTTCCTGAATGCAGTCAAGTGTGACTTACAGCAGTGCTCAGATCAAGAGGGAAGTAGGTGGCAGCAGAGGTGGGAGGGATTTTTGTCACCCATGCTAGCCATGGCTCACCTTGTCTACCCATCTGCCCCTGCCCTGACTGACAATGAAACTGAGTCTAAAGAAAAATACAGTATGGAAAAGAAGAGCTGAACAGAAGCGGATGGGGAATTGATCGCCCAGCGTATTTGTACATCCTGATGTAAAGGGGTGCTTGACAGGTGGCCAGGCTCGCTCTGTACACAGCCATGTGTGTGCTGTCAGACGCACGCACACTGCCTTGTTTCGATTGATGAATTGCCTGCTTTCTTGATTAAACCTTCCGTCACTTAAGAAACAAAAAGCCTGTGTTTAGATGGCAGAGTGGGACATGTCAAAAAAATCTGTCTCCTTTACCTTTGTGCAGATGTGGGCACAGACTGTAACATGTATTATTAAAATGAATGTGGCATTTACTGTGCATTATTCCTTCCCTGGGAGAAAGGACTGTAAATTATATGCTAATAATAAGCTTTAACCCTTTCGAAATGCAAAAAGATTTAAGAGTGCAAATACTCACAGAGACCTGGCTAATTGGATGTGCTTTTGTACATTCGCCACGGTCGCCATGTCACAGGAGTTAATGAACACTGCGCAGAGCACGTTCACAGGGCACTCAGAGCTCAAGCCTTCTGGAGCTTTGTGGCTGCTAGTGCCTCTGCAGAACTCCACAGAGGAACTGAGCCTGACACCCCTGCCCATGGCTGGCCAGTGCCCTGTGAAACGTCAGCCCTGAGTGTGGGAGTGTCTCCTTCTCATTTTCTGAATCCACAATTCAAGAGGCTTGTGGCCCAGCTCAGGCAGGTACCTGGACATGCTGAGTGTCCCACAGCTCTCCTGTTTGACCAAGCCTTTTCTAACCCTCATTTCCAGCTGCCCGGGTGGAAAATGCTTCCTCTAAGCACAGCTTGGACCCTTCATTTCTCTCAGGTTAAACTTGTATGTCACCCCATGTCCCCAAGCCATTAATGACTGCACCTTGCAGACCTCACCTGCCCAGACTGATTTGAAACCTGATGCATTGCACATAGCCATGTCCTGCCAGACCACTGTCTCACTGACAGGACACATGTTCAGAATCTTGATGCATGCTACCCCAGCTTTCAGAGAAAGAGCTTCTGGAAGCAGCCTCCCAGGTTGTACACTGAACAACATGTCCCCTGGAGCCTTGAATTATGCTAGCTCAGGCAGGTGACACAATGCTCTAGTTACTCTCACACCTGGGAAATACAAGAATTGTCCAACCCCATCCTGCAGTGCTGGGAAGATTCAGGGCTTGGTAAAAGTGGTTTGCAAGGCAGGAATCTGTGCAGGAATATGGGTGCTTTCCATATTCACTCTCTCTGCAGGGTGTGATTTGTGGAGGAGCCCAAATATTTGTGGGGAGTGGTGACTTGGGACACACTGGCATGTGCCCAGCATGGCTTTCACTGTGGTCTGGTTCTCATATACAGAGTCTGATGGAGATGGTCTATTCTGAATGTTAGAGAAAATATGTCCTCCCCCACTCAGTCCAGAAAAACAGCCAGTAAAGGCTCTGCCGCAGTTCAGCCAGAACCTCTGGAAGCCAGGATGCTGATGCGCACGCAGCATAACTTAGAAGTGGGCTGTTTTCCATGGCAGACAGCCCACAGGCCCTTCTGGGGAGGAGACAGGGTGACGGCTCAGAGGCAGGAAGGAGGGAAGTGCCAGGCGGGCAGAGCCTGCCAGCGTTTATAAAATCTTCCTGTATGCGACTTTGGTGTCTGCAAGAAAAATGCTTGATGGGGGCTGATGGCTGCCGAGGCCTTTGTGTGCACTCCTGCACTCTGCAGGTGGGGGAACACCAAGATGCATTCCACTTTCGTCATTGTGGAAAATAAAAACATTATGAGGTGGCAGGTACTCAGAGCTCTTAAGGAGGTGACTGCTTCCCACTGCACCCACAGTCTGTGTTTGGTTTGAAAGCCTGGTGGAGCGTGGGCAGCAATGCCTTAAATCCGTAGGTGAGGCAGACAAGGGGTCTTGGGTGGATCTTGGCAGGGACTCGTAGATCAACTTGAGGCCTGAGTTCCTCTCCAGGGATCTGAGGAGCACCAGGTCTGAATGGAAGCCTATTTCCCAGGTCAGTTTGGCAAAAATAGCTGCAGTTGTCTGAGACAGGTGTGTGGCTCAGGGGGGTCCTAGATACTCCCTGCTGCTATGTATCTCCAGGCCTTAGACATCATAGGTACTCTGTCCAGACACCACCCTGACAGGGAAAGGGTAGTCTGGGTGCTCCTTTCTCCCCCGGTGTTTGCCTTCTCAGTCTGGTAGTCCCATCATAATCCCCTTCCCAGCAGAGGACAACATTGCAGACATGGCCCAAAACGTAACTAGTAACCAAGGGTGTGCATGCACTTCATCCCAGCTCTTCATCTGCTCTTGACACCTCTGCCAGGGTTTGCTTTGGACGCTGCTGTCTGGAAAGGGTTGTGTATCAAGTTTGTCTTCCATTCTCCATCAGTCTCTCGGTAATAAGCCATCAGCTCAGAAGGAGAAACGGTATGGCCATAGTATCGTTGTTCATTTAGATCCTGTTAGGGAGCTGTAGTGGGTTTTACTTTATTGAAATGGTTTGAGTTAATTGAAATAATGTATGGAATAGCACCCACCCCTCCCCAGGACTTGGTGTATGCAGGATGCCCATGTGCTCCTTTTTGTGTATCGTGTCACTGATTTAAAGTGTCCTTCTCAAGACAACACTTTCTAGGTGGTAAAGGAGCTTGCAGAGATGGACCAGCCCAGAGTTGCACCCAGGGCTGAGCTTTGAATCCAGGTTTGGACATCAGGCCCTGAGGCCATGGCCCTTGCTCAGTACAGATTGCTATTTCTTTCCCTTTGTCAAACTGAAAGTTGAAAGTGTACAAGCTCAGAATAATTCATGCAGGTATCAGGCCTCCGTGCTGTTTTTAATCACCAGTGGCCCCATCCTCTCGGATCTCATTGGAGAGAAAGCCTTGAACATGAGCTTGATACGGATCTCTAAGTTCCAAGGGCATCAGGAATGGTGTCATCCATGATTGGGAGGATTGGGCCACTTGGTTTGAAGTGACCTTGGGCAAGGAATGAGTTCTTCTGACTTTGTATCCCTATCTGAAGTGGGATGTGGGTAGGTTTTGGTGAGGATTAGAGCCATACACAGTAGGCAAAGACTCCACAGGAGTGTTGTTACTATCACGGCCCTTCACAGGCCCTTTCCAGGACAGGTAAGGGGCACAGGAGGCACCCTCAACAACTCCTTATCAGTAGGTGGGGCTATACTGGTTGTGCTGTGTAAGTCTTTGTCTAGAGATCTCTGGGCACAGTGCCCCCTTTTGGGTCTGTGAATCTTCAAGTGATGGTGGGTGATCCCAGCCCACCATGAACGTGTTCCCTAAGTTGCTATGTCTGTCCACCAGCAGGGCTCCCATCTGAACCAGTGGCCACTCTCCTTCCTCAAAGCCTTCCCAGGGCCACCCTTCAGGGAAGCCAGAGCCAGGAATAGTGGACAGCTGCCGATGCTATGCTCTAGCCACCTCTGGAGAATCCCTGCCCATGACCCGTGATCCACCAGCCCCTTTCCCCTCCACCTCACACACCCCTCTTTCTCCACCCACCTGGCCTGGCAGGCTGTGAGGCTCAGGCTGATGTCAAGATTTACCAGGCAATGGCACAGGCATCCTCAGGACCAGCTGCATGGGTGTGGGTAATAAGCTAGAAGCCGCCTGGTGTCTCACACCAGGGTCCTCCCTTCTCTGGGGACAAATGCATCTAACTTCTGACAGCTGCACGGAAGAAAGCCCAGCCAGCTTACAATAAGCAAAGCTGCCGCCAGAGCACCTGAGTCTACCCCAGCCCCCCCTGTTCCTCTTTCCTTCATGCTGCGCTGCTGCATTCCCACCGTGTTTGCTCCTTCCTTTGGTTATAGTCAATGATGATCCTAAGCCCTTTTGTTAGTTATTTAAAACAAACAAACAAACAAATGAAGCACCTTCCGTGCTCCAGCCTGGTGTTGGGATGGAATTATTTATCACATGTCACAGAGAATGAGACTCTTCACACTCAGATTTGTCTTAGCACCGTCTTTGAGATGGTGAATGATGCTGAAGTCGCCTCCAAGGTGAGAGCCTTTGTTGTCGACTGCTTTCTCACGCCTGGCATGCTTTACAGCATGAGCAATCTCTTGATCCACTGGCAAGGCAACATCCATAATCTTGAATGAGAGGGTAAAGCTTGCCTTGTTGGCCCTACACATCGCTTCTGGTGACACCGTAGGCATCCTTAATTGCTCACTACCTAGAGGCAATAGACACACTGGGCTTTTATGTTTGTTCCCTTGTGTGTTTGCTTGAAATACATCCAGTGCCAGCAGAAGTCTGTCCTTAGAGAAGGTCCTTTGTCTTGAGAGTCTCCTGGTCCCCAACACATGCTATTTCTGCCAAAGATATCGGCACCTTTGTAGGCTTGGGGAGTCATCCTCTTAGGCCAGTGAGCTTCTTGGTTGCTTTTGGTTCTTGCAGAACTTTGGCCTTGTGCTTGATTGCCCAGGTCTAAAGAAGGAGCCCAGACTTTGGCTGATGTGCTTGTTGAGGGTCATTCAGAGCTGGGAAGATGGTTCAGTCCGTAGAGTTTGTGTGAGGACCTGAGACCTAACCCCAGCAGCCACAGGGGAAAAAATGGGAGTGGGGGCAGGTGGAGGGAAGTTAGAGACAGGATCCCCTCGCTGGCCAGTAGCCCAGCCTAGTGGAGAGTGCCAGGCCAGTGAGGGACTCTGTCTGAAAAAAACTGAGATGGACAGCCTTCCTGAGTAACGACATTGGAGGCTGACCTCTATTCTACACACACACACACACACACGAGAGAGAGAGAGAGAGAGAGAGAGAGAGAGAGAGAGAGAGAGAGAGAGAGAGAGAGAGAGAGAGAGAGAGAGAGAGAGAGAGTTGTCTTCACAGCCAAAGTTCAGGGTTCATCTAGCAGAGTGAAACAAAAATATCTCATTTCCCAGCATGTTGAGTGCCCAGCCCCAGACCAGGCATACAGGAGGTACTCAATATCCATGTTCTTATTCTGAGAGGAACTGGTCTTGGAGCCATTCCTGCCTTGATGCTGTCCTGTCTGGTTGTATGAATAGAGACAGATTGTGTAACAGCGTTTTTATTTTCTCATTTGTAAGTTTGAATCACATTTTTTTCTTCTAGCTTTAGCAGATTAAAAATAACAACCACAGAGGACACTCCAGAAATGGTACCTGTCATATGTACCTTTACCTGGCCCAGAAGTACTGCTGTCACTTGGCCTGCTATGCAACCTCCCCAGGCCACTAAGGCAGCTGTGAGGTAGGGGTGGTCTAGTGTCCTGCAGGGCAAACCCACCCTCTAGCCTCTCACTTCTTGTTTGAAATTCCAGTTTACTGGGTAAAAGTATTTTAATATTTTAAGGTTTTGCAGCCATGGGTTCCTTCTTCTGGTCCTGCTTGGCTTATCTGAGAGAATCTTATATGCGCCTACTCTTTAAGTTCCTTCCTTCCCAACTACGCCTTCCTTAGATCATTTAGCAAAATAATATCAATGATTATAAAAGGCCCCTGTTCTTGCCACAGAATCACACTGGACTGTGACAGTTATGTCACAGTCCTCTTAAGGGCACAATACCCATACAGGCCATCCTTGCCTGTGTCATTTTAGTTTGAGGGAAGATATGCAACAACTTCCTCCAATGGCCAGGCAGGAGGGCATGGTCACTGTTACAGGCAAGGCAGAGAGGCTGAGATGGCTCGTTTCTTCAGGCTACCTTTTTAAAAAAGATATTGTACCTTTTATTTTGATTTAATGAGGACAGACATTTTAATCAGAGGTTAGTCATTTATTGTTGCAAACTATTGTTTTGATTCATCATTTTTTGCAGATAATTAAATGGTTGAGTTGGCACAGTGTGTCTACTTTATTAAAACAAGTAATTTTGGGGGGGGAAGAGATGCTATTTTTTGGATCACTGCACAAGAATTGCTTTTATCTTCATCTCTGAACACGGTTTTCAGCTATTGGGTGGAAAGCTCTTGTGTTCTTTCTGGCCTGGAGGGGACTGGCTGTACCAGATTGGATGTTGGCCACTCTGCCCTTTGAAACAAGAGCTGTGATGTAATTCCTACACTCTTACCTTCTCAGAAGACTTGGGTTTTAATTGGATTGGGGAAAAGAGCCTACAAGTTATGAACTTTGCTGAGCAGCAGTTCTTAATTGTAGCCCTGGTGGTAGGTGGAGTTTAAAAGTCAATTACTGCTGGTCCTATTACAATTTACACACCTAGGAGTTGAGAAAGTCTGTCACTTAGTACGAAAAGGAAAAGGTTACTCGCACCAGTTGGTGCACACCTCTTGACTCTCCATTTGTAAACGTGTTCACTACATGTATTTGTGTGTTTGTAACTTGTAGCTTTGGGCTCCATCCACCAGCTGGATTCCTCACCAGGACTAACCTTTAAGACTGGTCCTTGAGAGTCACTCAGAGCAGTCTTGAACACAACCCTTCACCTGGTCATCCAGTCCACTTGTAGGCACTGTGGCTGGCTGATGCCAAAGAGCCCCCAGATGACACCACTTAAGGGCTGTGAACTAGTCAAGGGATGGCCCTTTGGGGCCCTTTTTTTTTTTTTTTTTTTTTTTTTTTACTTTTATCTGCATTTATTTTATGCTGAGTTTATTCCCGTGCCATACATTTTTGTTTCTTCAGTTTCTTCTGGGATATCTTTTTCTTCTGTACAACCTCCTCTCCTGGCTTAGGAACAATCTGCTCCTTTTCCATGAGGATCATCTCGATGTGGCAGGGGGACTCATGTTTGGGTTAATCCTGCTGTGAGCTCTGTAGGTTCGCCAGCACATCTTAGGTGATTTGTTCACCTGGATGTATTCAATGACCAGAGAATCTCCGTCTAGACCCTTAAGCTCAGCATTACTCTCTGCATTTTTAAGCATGTGCAGCAAAAATTCAGCACTCTTTTTTGGCCACTGACCCTGTGTCCAGCCCCATTGTTCGGCCTGGGCACACCTGCCTCCTTCACCATTGTACCCCCGGAATGGCACACATTGCTTCTTCACAGTGACATCTTTCAGGTATTTGGTGACTTTTTAGATATGCATGCCCCTGAGGGCCCAGGCAGTTTCACGGGTGTTCTTAAAGTGAACCCGAAGATTCAATCCTCTTGACTTGCATGATTTCGTGGGGTTTTCTGGGTCGAGAGAGTAGCACACCATCTTCTCAGGTCACCTCAGGCCGCTTACAAGAGAGCTTGGGGTCCATTTTTAAAAAACAAATTGCTCCCAACATTTTCTTTCTTTGATTCCCCCCCCCATGTTTGTGTCCTGGATCAGTTAATTCACTCATTAAAAGGATTTATTTTGGGTGTACCAATTAAAACTTTGGAGGCTCGTTTTTTGCTGAGCAGCACAGACCTGTGAAAGCACAATTTATAACGGCTTCTGTCCTTTTCCAGGGAGAGCCGTCTGCAGGACTGTAACCCCTGTGTTGGGAGAAGTACAAAACTGCTGCTCTTTGTCCTCCAGCTCAGGCTGCTGTGGTGTGCTGGTGGCGCAGCCCAGCCCACCCATTGTTTTAAGGTGCCTCCAAGACTGCCAGTCCAGCCCAGCCCAGGAGCACTAGCTCTGTTTGTTTGCTAGCAGGAAGCCTATAGTTAATTTTTTAAAATAGGAAGCTGCTGTGTAGCTTGGATATTTAAACAGTTATTAACCGAATGACAATTAACAGATTGCATAGACAGATTTTCTTTTGAAAACCTCTGAAATTGAGTACAGTTTGCAAAACTATCACGGCATAGTAATGACAATGAATTTTGATTTCCCGGAACTGATATTAGACTCTTTATTAAACTATGTGCATCTGCTTTTAATTTACTCCAAATAATTGGAAAATGCAATGAAGCTTTCCAATTAAAGCACGGCTTTATGCTGTTTAATAATACCCCCATAATATTATAGCTTATGAAGTGACAGGTGAGTTGGTGTATGAATAAAACATAAAGGCAGCAATAAGGGACAGAAAACCAGAGACAGTTGTGGGGATTTTAAATGCTGGATGTAATTTGCATATATTAATCTCTTCTTTTCAGCCTTATCAGGCATTCTTCGGTATTTGAAGTTAAAATAGCGTTGACAGGCGGGAGTACGCTTAGTTTTTTCAAGGATTTATTACTTGTATAATTTCTGATCTTTAATAAGCAGATATGACTGATCCTCATACTTCTATAGAAATCGGTTAATTGTTCCAGATGGCGTGTACTGATTATGCAAAATTACTTTTCACACCGTTTTTTTTTTTTTGTGATGGAGTTTGGAGTAAAATTAAATTTTTTATAGCCTTCTTATCATGCTGTTTTACAGTGGTTTTTCCACAGAAGTTGAATTTAATCTACTATATTACATTGACCAGCACAGTTATTCTAATGTAGCGTTTTGTGATTTGACAAAGAATAATAGAACACATTGCTCATTGTTCATCACTGTGTCCCTAATAAAAAGGAGCTCCTGTACACGGAGTGTAGCTGTTATTTATGAAGAATGCCCTCGTTTGTGCCATTAAAAAACGCAAAATTGTGTTATGGAGTAGTTCCTTTTTGGTAGAGGCTATCTGGAGAGAGAGGGTGAAAATGGGCTTGCTGCTTCCCAGTTTACATGCAGGGGGAGGAGTCTTCTTTTAATGACTGCTGTATTTGAATTGTGTTACTTTCTTCTTTTTTTGGGGGGGGGAACCTGCATAATCTCATTCTATTAAGAGAAATGTCATGGTTTGACTTGTCTTGATTTGCATAATCCCAGAAGCCTTCCATAATTGAATAGCTTGCATAAAAGGTGGTCACACTTTGGTACAGGGTATCAGGAAGAAGAAAAAGCATCAGGAACAATTTAGTGCTCACATCTTCCAGAGTGTCAGTTTATTGCCAGCCATCTGAGCCGGTATCAAGTCTGAGTCTGAGTCATCCTTGCTCCCAGTGACATTCATGACAACAAGTCCTGGCCAGGTCCCAAAGCATCTCCATCTTCAGGTTTGCTGCCAGCAAGATCTGAGACACCTCACAGACTCAGCCTAGGAGGGCCCCCACCCCAAGTCACTGCCTTGATTCAAGGGCCAGGCCGGTTTTCTCTTGCATTAATATTCCCTGTTTGGGCTAGGTTTGGGTGTGGTTCAGTAGCAGAGCACTTGCCTAGCATGCCTGAGGTCCTGGACTCCCTCCATCCCAGAATTTGGAAAAAGAGGAAATCTCATTAAGCTATGTAGTATTTTAAATACGGTAGAGATAGTCTGAAGTTTGACTTGTCTTCAAAAGAGACCCCTGAGGCACATGGGACCCTAGCATGGAGGTGGGACTTCACTGACACCTCCAGTCTCTGGTGAACCAAAGGCAAATAGAGGGTTGTGACCCTGCAACAGAGTGTGTTCTCTGGACCTGCAGGGATGGAGCTCTGGGCACAGTCAGAGAGCAGCACTAGGGGACAGTGCCTGGGTGCGCCAGTGACACATGCTCATTTAGAGTATGTTTGGTTGAATTCTATTTTCATTCTAATCTGAAGGAAATCTGAAGTAGAATATATGTGGTACAACCCATAAAAACACAGGAAGAAATGTAATTTGGAACCTCTAGCAGCTGCATCCTACAGTACCAAGATTCTGTTTTCATCTTCTTTCATGGTACTTTCAAAACTTAAGATCTTTCACATATACTCTTTTGTAAACTACAAATGGATTTTTTAAAATGAAAGTTATGCAAAAAAAGGAATGCATAAATCAGACATGATTAAAAATATTTGTTCTAATGCAGTATAATTTGGTAGTAATGCGTTCATCGGGATAGCTTACGGCTACATTAAGTGGACAGACTTTATATGGATTCTCTAATTTTAATCTTCAAAATGCTATCTAATGTCTCATTAAGACTTGCATATAATGTATCTTAAGTACAGTCATTAAATATAGTTTAGGGAGATTTATGTTCAGATACTGCTTAAAGATGTTTTAATAGGCCCATTTACTCTGATGATATTAATGAGCTCTTAATCCAGCTGAAGCTTCTCAAACTACTGGTAAAGACTCCCAGCTCGAGTTCAGAGACTTGGGATTGATACCTGCTTTGGACAAGTGCCCACAGCATAGCCCCACTGACACCAGGGGTCAGTGTGAGCCTTTTGCCAAGGCCTGACATTTTAAAAAACAACCTTCCCTTGCCTTGCATGACTGCTGTCCATAGTGATGTCCAGAGACAGCCTCTTTGTTCCCCCAAACCATGTGCCATGTGCGGAACATGCAGGTGCTAACTTGACCAAACCTTTCATCTCCAAGGTCATTTGAGAACAAGGAGAACAAGGGGTTAAAGGGGGCTGTCACCATCCTTGTTGTGGGAGCATCTGCCAGGTGAGGCAGGCACAGCCTGACATCCTTGTGGGGCAGCATGGCTCCACTGTGAGCATGCTGCAAAAGGTCACATGGATGTGCTTCTATCTTTAGTTCAGCATGGCTGAAACACACACAGTAAAGCAGTCCTGCTAATCCACAGGCATGATGGCATAATCTCACAGAGGACACCTGTGAGACCAGGTGTCACCAGGGCGCACACAGGGAGGGTGCTTCCCAAACCCCGCTTTTAAATGCCTCTGTTCCCCACTTCTTTCAGAGAATTATTGAAAGGCACATTTTGGGGGTTTCAGTTATTTTTTAAGTGAAAGAGGAGAAAAAAAATGTGTGAGTTCAGAGACTTAGAATTCTAATTACTAAATTGGTTTGTTATAAAAAGATAGTAGCAAATTTCTTCTTTTCATAATTGGACATTTCTTCCCTGTAGGCTAATGCAGGCACAGCCCGTGCATACACAATCGTTGTACTTCTGAAAAGCCATAACTAGCTAATAACAGCTACAGTGTCATCAGAGAGTAATGGCGTGCTGATTAGCATAATTAATGACAAATGGTGGTGTAGAATTGGTGGATTGGTTTAGCGGATGATGAATGCGGCGAGGCCCTGGCTGGGGCCTGCCAACGAGGCCTCGTTGGCTGTCAGCCCTTCTGTTCTCGCCCAGGCAGCTCTCATTAGTCACGATGGGAGGTGCCAGTTGTGTTCTGTTGCAGCACAGAAAACTTAATAATCCAAGCAAACGGGGTTTCCTTTTTGCCTGTGTATTTACTCACAAAATTCTCCCCTCCCTGTCCCCACTTATGGCCAGGATGTAAGTCATGACTGTTTCTTGGTCTTTCCTGTTGCCTGAAGGGGAACAAAGGGAGGAATTCCAGGCGAGGTCTTGTGGCGGAGCAGCATTTCTGTTTATCTGTATTTGTAGAGGGAAACCCAGTAAGCTATACATGCTGTCCTGATATAAGACCAGCACATTTATCTTCGACTTGATTAATCAGGCCTCATTTGCATTTGCAAATGAGGCTGATAAAAATGGGTTTACCTTTTAACCTTTAGAGGGAAAAGCATTTCTCGGCAAGATTTCTTGGGAGACCGCTCCTTAACCGATAAGAAGTAACTCCTTTATCAATAAAGATGAAAATCCTTCATTTGCATTAGTGAGACTAATTATTATATAGTTAATTAGCATCTGGAAATGAAGGTTATCTTAATTACAAAGCACAATTTCCCTAATAGCTACAAAACTGTAAGTTTGATCTGTGTGGAAATTGGTAACTATTATTATGTAATTAGTGCTAGCATTAATAATACAGAATATTTAAGCACAATTTGCATATGCAAATGTAATTTACCTGAGCCGAACAAGTGGACCATTAATGATTGAGCATGATACATCCAGACTGAAAGTTCTAGGTCATGGAGTGGAACCCATTGTGCCAAATATCTAGATTAGAGGTGGGGTCAACAAGGTAGTCCAGCGGATTTTGCTTTAACAAGAGTTAATGACTGGGTGGTTTCATAATGAAGCCACCTGCTCAGGGAACTGGCCTCTTTGATTTCTCCGAGTCTCCCAGTGTCCCTTGATTCCTAGAAGTGCTTTGCCTACACACTTAGCAGTTCCAAATTTAGCATCTTTCTTACAACTGACACAACATTTAAAAAAAATTAGCGTGTGTGTGTGTGAGTGTGTGTGTGTGTAGGGAGTGTGTGTGTGTGTGTGTGTGTGTGTGTGTGTGTGTGTGTGTAGGGAGTGTGTACATACCTAGAGCTCCTTTGGAGATCGGAGAACAACTTGTGGGAATCAGTTGTACTATGTGAGTTCTGGGGATCAAACTCAGGTCCTCAGGCTTGGAGGTGAGTGCCCTTGACCACAGAGTCACCCCTCCTGTCCCTATGCACACTTTAAAGCATTAGTGCGCACCAGGCACAGCCAGCTGTGACTGGTGGCAGACACCCTGGTTCTAGAGTGAGATTCAGATCTTTCTGGATTTTGCCTTCATGGCACTGGAGGCTCCTCATCTCAAGCTGTTTCTTTTTTTCTGTTTTCCTGTCCCTCTCCCCTCTGTCTCTCTGTCTCTGTCTCTGTCTCTGTCTCTCTCTCTCTCTCTCTCTCTCTCTCTCTCTCTCTCTCTCTCTCTCTCTCTCTCTCTCTCTCTCTCTCAGATTGTTGCAATGTTTCTCAAAGGTGTGTGTTGTGGGGATGTGATTTTAGAGTAGATACAGTGGCCTTTTATTTCGTCCATAGTAACATACTGAATATTAAAATGTATTTATCTGTCAGTCTTTGCTGAGGTATGCTGTAGTAACAAATGGTCCCCCAGCTCACACAGCTTACCATACCCCATTTTATGTATCATACAGATTACCCATTGGTTGGTTGTAAGTTGTTGTTCTGGGCCCTAGCAGCCCCTATCTGTTGCTGTTTTTATAGTGAAAACCCAAAAGGCATGGCCATTGGCTCCTGCATCCTCTTGCAAGAGTCTCAGCTCAGCCAGGGGCAGAGGGGCAGGAGGCTCCTTCCTGCCATGACAGTGGATGAGGACAGTCATCCTCTTCAGGGAAGTGAGATACCTAATTGGTGTGGTAGAGCCCCAAGTGATAGGTATTCTGAATTTTAAACGTGAGTTTCAGCTGTAAGAAAAATACAAAGCCAGTCACTGAACTGGGGAAAATCATGAATACAGGCTACGAGACAGTGGTTCCTGGCATGGAAAACCTGCACTGACAGCATCTAGAGCCCTTCCCGCTGTCAACCTTTATCTTCAGCGCATCAGGAGCTTGGTCCAGGTGTTAGGTCTTTGTCATTGTGACAGATGCCTGAGAGAAACAGTTTTAAGGTTAGAAGGATTTACTGGGTTCTGTAGTTAGCTGTTTCTGTCACTATGGCCTGGGGTGAGACAGCACTTCATGGTGTCCAGGAAGCAATGAGAAAGATAGGAAGGGAAGCATGGAAAGGGTTCCAAGGCACAGCTCCAGTGAGTGACCAACTTCTTCCAAAGAGGCCCCACCACCCAAAATAGCACCTCCAGCTAAGGACATACCTTCGGTACCTGAGACTACCATCCTTCAGGGTGGGTAGGCAGGCAGAGCCCAAGCATCTGGGCAAGTGTCTCATCCCTAATTTTAGAAGGTGGCCTTGTTTCTCCAGGGTTTTTTTTTCCTAGATGCAAATGATACTTTGGACCAGGTATACGTCCTGGAAGCTGCCCTCACCCTCACTGCTCAGAGCCCCCTTTGAAGCAGACTTTTAGTAGGAGCTGTAACTCAGGTGTCCTAATGGGCTCCCTCTGTGCTCCTGAGCTTGGCCTTCACTTCCTGGATGAGGCTGATAAAGCAACACCTGGAGGGAAGGCTCAGCTGTTATGAGTACATACTGCTCTAGCAGATGACCTAGGTTCCATTCCCAGCACCCACACGCTGTAGCTTACGGCCTGTAACTTCAGCTACAGGGAGACCCGATGCCTCTGGCTTCTGTGGGTGCCTGTGCTCATATATCCACATACCAACACACTTAAAAAGTAACAAAATTTGATCTTTAAAAAAAAAATAAAAGAAAACAAAAGAAGCAATATAAGGCTCTGCCAGACACATGGTTTATAGATAGATTTGTTCTTTTTTCTCTTTGTTAGATGAAAACCAGATGCAAACCATTTCCTTTATGAGTTATGAGAGTCCCATGTTCACTACTAAAACAAAAGCTGAAAAAAAAATACATGAAATTGTGGGAAGAAAAATAAATGCCACTCAGGATCTTTGCTCAGAAAAACAATGTTTTAGAGACTGCCTTGATTTTTGACGGGGAGGGGATGCTTCCCATTTATATGCAAAGGTAACCGTGCATTCTGGCTATTTTTAAATCTGATTTACTGGTACAATTTTACACACAGTACAATTCGTTACTTTTATAAGTACAGCTCAGTGGATTTTGAAGAATGCCAAGTTATATGACATTACACCTCAAGAAGCAAAGTATAGAATAGATCTGTTACCCCAAAAGTTCACCCACATCTACTCTGGCAGTTCCCCTCCCCCATGGACAGTCCTGGGGATCCCATGCTACCTTATGCCATGCCCAGCCTGACATTGTGACACCTATCATATTGCATGTGTGGACAGTTTGAGCCTTCCTATGACTGCCTGTCTATGGTGACATCATGCTTCTCAGTCCTTGTCATGGAGCCTTGTCCTCTCCTGCTTCTGAGAGGGATCTCTGAATCACACTGGCTTGGGCTTCAAGCTTTACCAACCCACCTATACGTAAACTTTTTTCTTTGAGATTCGTGAGGATTTGGAAAACCTCTGCAGCCCTTAGGACTATAAAAAATTAAGAAAAAGTCAAATAAGTCATGAATGCATAAAACATATGTAGATAATCATCTGTTTGATTGCTGACTACCATAAAACACACACACACACACACACACACACCTATTATAAGAAATTATGTGTTCTCAAAACTTGTGCACCCAGGCATTCACAGCTGGTTCACAACACCATTTGCAGTCAGGAGAAATGTAAGAAATGTAAATAAGCATAAAGGTGCCATGTTAAATCATAATTACTTGCAGGATCGTTGTAACTTCTGAACTGCTATAATGATTTCCTAAACCTGTCACCTTTGAGGATAGCCAGAACTTATACCTGGGTTTGTAAGTCTGTGGGGAGTCAACACCTGTACTTTGACTATTCCT
The DNA here is from genome assembly GCA_030556225.1 of Cricetiscus sungorus. Classification (NCBI taxonomy): domain Eukaryota; kingdom Metazoa; phylum Chordata; class Mammalia; order Rodentia; family Cricetidae; genus Cricetiscus; species Cricetiscus sungorus. The sequence continues at coordinate 7,835,401 of JANBXA010000132.1, forward strand.
GTAGGTGAATGGGTAGGTGAAATGGGTATAATCACTGTAGTGTATAATGATCAACTGCCCAGCACACTAATAGAATTAATTTACATTTCTCACACAGACACAAAAGGAGGTCCTTTGGTGTCCCACCTCAAGGCCTCACAACTGGCTGTTAATATCTAAAAGGCATGTCTGTCTGCAGGTGGGAGTATGGCTTCCTGTGAGTATGTTTCCTGGGTAACTAGAAGACTGTGCTTTCTTGACTTGGTCAGTGGTCCCCACACCTGTCCTTGTAATTGGGCTCTCCTGATGAACCAGGAGCACCTTGTGAACCAGGGTCATTCATTGATGCTTTTTCCAGTTTGCATGTTGTTCTTTGGTTTAGGTTTTCTTTTCTGTTTTGTGTCTTTGCTACTGTGTGTAAGAGAACCTTCCTATCTCCTGGTAGTTGTAATTTTTTTTCCACATTTAATTCTATTTTTAGCTGTGAGCCTAGCCTTTAATGACTGAGCCATCTCTCCAGCCCTTAACATTTAATTCCAAACTAATCACCTACAACTTTTTGTTGTGTGGCAGGAATAAAAATGCATTGCTCATTGGTGTTGCTATGACATCATACTTCCTTTTTAATCAGTGCATCTGAAAGGCAGCCCTAAATGACCATCACAGCTTACACTGTGTTCTGTGGTTCCTTCCCTGCCATGTTGCCTTGGATACATGGCCTAATGGTAACCACACCTTTACTCATTACAAATATATGCCTTTGTTGTAAAGATTTTTTTAAATGATGTGTATGTGTCTGTGTGGGGGTATGTGCAAATGAGAGTAGTGCCCATGGCAGTTAGAAGAGGGTGCTAGATCCCCCAGGAGCTGGACTTGCCAGTGGTTGTCAGCACCTGCTGTGGGTCCTCTGCACAAGCAGCAAGAGCATCTTCCCAGCCCCAGAGCATGTCTTTCATTTCCTATCTTGCTGTTGTAGCTCATGTTTTAAAAACCCAGTTAGAATTTAAAGTTACTTGAAGTTCTAAGGAAAATACTCTCCAGATTTGTTTGAAAACCATTGAATTTACAAATTAATTCTGAAGGGATGTCACCTTTAAAGTGCATGATCCTTCCTTCCAGAAGAGTGAGTCCCCAGGAATCAAAAGTCCCTATCTGGGTCTTACTGTTAACATATTGCTTTGCCTGTTAGGGTTTAACGGGTGATTTTATGCATACAGACACACACTACACATACACACCACATATTACAAAATACATAATACATAAACTCATGCTATCCAGTACACGCACACACACAACACATACTATATACACACCATACACATTATAATACATACATGCATACATGAACAGTATACACACATGCACTCCTATGCATGCACACACATACATTGCACACACATACACTACACTCAATGCTCACATGTGCATGCACATACATACACTACACACTCAGTGTTCACTGCATGCACACATGTACACTACACACTCAGTGTTCATGTGCATGCATACATGTACACTACACACTCAGTGCTCACATGCATGCACACATGTACACTACACACTCAGTGCTCACATGCATGCACACATGTATACCACACACTCAGTGTTCACATGAATGCACACATGTACACTACACACTCAGTGCTCATGTGCATGCACACACGTACACTACACACTCACTGCTCACATGCATGCACACATAGTATTGAGTTTCAATACTTACTTTGTAACTGGCCACCTCTTTGCTTGTTGTTTTCTGTAACTTCCAAAATGATTTGCTTCTGCTTCCTGGTAAACTACAGCATGGTCTGTAGACACAGATGGTTTTGTCTCTGACAACTTGACGTTTCCTCTTTTTCTTGTTTCACAGTCTTGGGCAGAGCTTCCAGAGCAGCAAATGGCAGTAGTGACAGCTGCACTCCCTCTCACTGGCTCCTGGCTTCAGAACTTCCTTGTGAAGACCAGGGCAGAGCTGTGACGTGGGAGAGCTGGTTATGGTGAAGGAGTGGGCCTTCCCTTGCTCAGGCTTCTTTCTTTAAATTCAGGCACTAATTTGAATTTCATATTTTAAAAAGTCAGAATATATTAAAACAGTATTGTGGCTTTTCCCTCTCGTTTAGCTTATTGAGACGAATCACTTTGCTTTGATGATTCTGCACTTAGAAAGCTGTTGTTGTACTCTGAAGTAAATCTTGCTTTAGCATAGTGTGACAGTCTTTAAAGGTACATTAGCTCTGGGCTGCTGTTGTCTGTGTTATGATTCTAGCATTTATGGAAATGACTTGGGCTTGATGCTTATCAAAATACCATTTTTGAATGACTGAAAGGTCAGAACTGTTTCTTTCAAGTATGGGAATATTTCTAAAATATTGTAATGTCTGTTCCTCAGAGGTTGGGAATAGAGAAAATTTCCCTCCAAGCATTAACTGGTCTTGGAAGCATGTGGGGCCCAGCTGGAGTATTTTGTGGCGGTGGAGGGACAATTTCTTTCATAATTATTGACTTTTTATGCTATCTTTCCTTGAGTCAGTTTTCCCACATTGTGTTTTGTGGAATTCTTTTGGGAGGAATAGGATGAAGTATGGGGTCTTACTGTATAGCCCAGGGTATCCTCAAGTACTAAGGGCGACAAGATTATAACACCATGCCTCTGGTTGTTACTCTGAAGGTCATCTAGGCTGTGAGATTTGTGCCTGTGGCAGGCCCTCTTCAGCCTTCCTCTGTCCAGATTGAAGTGTCCCTTGGGGTCCAGGTGGCATTAGTGGCCTTGGGATCTGGTTCAAACTCTTTGTAAGGGCTCAGGCTGCTGTGAGCCCTGACCCTCTCCCTCTACTCCCAACCTTCCACCTTCCTTCTGGTTAGTTGTCCCTTGGTCCCAGAGACCTTCCAGGTGATTGCCCTCCTCCTGGAGGCCTCTAGCCTAGGCATGTTCCCATTCTTCATGGATAGGTCTAGTCCCCAGGCAACCGTTCTCCTCAGGCCACTCCTCTGATAGTGCCCCCCTTGATAACCAGGGCAGGAGCACCTCAGAAGCCTGCCACAGCTTCCCCTCCTTCCCAAGCCCCAGCAGGACAGACTGATGCTGTATGTTTAACCCTGGGTGGTATCTTTGCCTTTTGACACCCGCATTGCTGGACAGCTCTGTCCCTGAAGTTTGTGTGATACACCAGCTGTTTCACATCTCCTAGGACTTTGGTCTTTAGCCTTGCTTACTTGGAAGCCCCTCATTGTCTGGTGACACACAGGATTCTGCTCATACCACAATGACTGAGGCACCCCTGAACCTAGCACAGAGCCACGTGGGCCAGGCCCCTAGACACATGAGCTCTGGGGTTTGAGGGTGCTGTGCTGCTCCAGGCAAGTCATAGAGTAGTCTCACTGGCCAAAGGCACATAGTCCAGATACCTGCGGAATGTCCAGGCTCTTATCCCTTAGTGCTTCCTTTGGGTTCATCAGCAGGCATAGCCACCTAGCTTCCTGTCACTAGTATGGCAGTAAGGCCACAGCACCTCCTTGCCAAGTCTCAGAAGGATGGCCGGCAATCTGAGCTGATGTAGTCACTTGCTTAGTCTCCTGCTGCTGGCCTCTGTATGTTTCTGAATCTGAATAGGGTTCACTTGTGCCCAGGAGGCACCCAGCATTCCTATGCTCATAGGGTGACTGTGTCATGAATCTAGCTTTTGTCTTTCTGGGTGGCCTTTCTGTAGAGAAACAAGTGACTTGTGCCTGTTTACAGAACTAAGTCACCTTCATGGGTAGACTCCCTTATTCCTCCAACCCTATTACCCTTGTCTTACAAATGAGAAACGGAGATTCAGTGAGGTTAGTGACTTTCCCAGATCACACAGCAAATCAAGACAGTACCCAAGAATGTTTTTCCTCCTGCTGCTAGCATGTCCCATGAAACATATGCCTGGCTTTTGCAGCCCAGCATCTGAGTGTTCAATGAGAGCTCTACTGTCATGTTCATGTTACAGCCTGGACTGGGTGCCAGATGCTGTCCCTGGAAGAGCTGGTTAACTCTGCCACTTCCCATGGGAGCAGTACTAACGATGCTGGTCCCAGCCCACAGCTTGTTCATCACGGTGCCTCAACATCACCTTCCCTGTGTGAGTTATTTACAGGATTCTGCTTTGCAGGAGATGGGGTAGGCATCAGAGCAGGCACTTACTATCTTCTTTCATATTCCAGAAATAAACAATAATAATAGACATGTGTGACAGTGTTTAGAGTGTCACTTCATCCCCAGTGCCACACTTATCCCTGTCCCATCACACAGCTAATCACACTCCACGTGGTCACACAGCTTTCCATGCTAGCCTGGTATCCACTAACTACACTCTGTTGCCTGGTGTGTCATGGTGACTCAAAGAGCACCCACCTCTCATTCAGGCCTGGAGTCAGAAAGGTAGACTGAACAAATGTGTCAGGATTCCAGACACGTCCTCCAGGCCTTCAGGTGAAGACCAACCATGCTGCCCAGCCACAAAGGGAAGGCATGGAAACAGTCTCTGACATATGTCCCCATTTTGGAATGGCAAACCGTATGGTGAATCCCTTTCTCGTTCCCCTGAGCTGGGACTCTTCTGGGGTGGGGATTAGCCCAGCAAGATCGGTACCAAACTTTCCCAGTGCAACTGCCCTTCATTGGATGAAGATGCCTCTCTGGAGGAGTAGAGAGCGAGCCACAGCCATTCTCCCTGAAGAAGCACGGGAAGAGGGATGTGGCCAAAGGCTGTCCCTCGGGTGCTTTCAGGTAGACAAGGTCAAGGTACCATCAAGAGAAGGATCCAGGAGCTGTGGTGTGAGAGTCCCACCCTGCTGGCATAGGAGACTGGGTACCAGCCTCCCTACCTCCCAGATACAAGAGAGCCCAGGCCTGGTCTCCGGAAGGGACTTGCTGCCTCCTCATTTGCCTGAAGGTGTTTGGAGCTCACAGCATATGTCACAGGTAGATTCTGAAAAGCCAGACGGCCTATGAAGAGCAAGTGAACATGCCATGCTGTTTGCCCAGCCCTGTATAAAGTCCATGTGGGAGAGGGATCGAGGGCACTGAGAAGGCATTAGCCTGACTATTTTAAACACCACACTGTTTTGGCCTCTGCCAGGTATGAGTAAGTACTACAGTGTAATAAACCCACTAGCTTAGCCTAGGCCCAGGGGAGGCAAGGATCTGTGTGTCAGAGAATGTTGACAAGTATGAAGGAGTAGTGACAAGCCTCTGCATCTTGTCACTAGACAACCCTGTCTAGTTTAGACAAGAAAAGGGAAAATGCTAAAATGATGCAGTGTACACATGTAGACAGGTACACACACCTGAGGCTACAGGCTGACACACACATGTTTATATGTATATACACACATACAGGCAGGTACATATGTGTGTAGGCACACACAGTTTTCCCATTTAATAAATGGACCCAGTGTAGTTGCTATGGTTTGATGTAGACTATTAGTCACTCCTGTTATCCACAGGTCACTGCTTTATTCTGGGACATAAAGAGCAAAGAGACAGCACTGTTCTGGGGACACTGTCCCTGCTTTAGCTTGAGCTTGGGCTGGCATTGTTTGGCTATAGGTACACAGCTGGGTGATGGTGGCCCAGCTGGCCTGGGAGCAGAGCTATGTTTCCAGTCAAAGCATTGTGGTCTGGGGCAGCAGAGCCTGAGACAGAGGGCCTGGAGATTGGTGAGCTATCCAGTACCCAGACCTGAAAGGACAAGGCAGTTTGCCCCAGTTAAGCCAAGTATCCTGGAAGCCTCTGCCTTTGATCTCACTGGCAAGTCAGTGGGGTGACCTGAGAGTTTGGGGGGAGTTGGGGGCTGAAGTGATGCAGAGTCTCAGGCAGAGAGTTCAAGGATAATTGCTAACTGCTGTGAGAAATAAAAGCATTGTGAAAGGCCCGGCAGCTTCAAGGCTTCCTTACCAGCCATTCTGGAACTAAGCTCTTCATGAGGACAAGTGACCTGCTCAGAGCCTTAGAATGCAGTCCCAGAACAGTGGGGGCGAGCTCTACCCCAGACAAGCAGTGCAGGAAGCTTCAGGTCATCCCTGTCAAATAGAATAAAGATGCTGCCCCTGCCATCTCCTCTTCCTGGCCAGCGGTTTAAGGTGATGTACTGCTGGCTGTGACATTCACAAGGAGATTCTTTCTCTCTGCTGGATTGGGGACATTTTGTTGACATTATCTCTGCCTTGTCACCCTTAGCACCTGGGCCTGCTGTAGTGTCTTGTCACAGACTGGACCAATCCTGCAGAAAGGATTGGTGTGTCCAGAGAGGCTTGAAAGGGTGGCAGTGAGTCAGGGCCTGGTACAGGCAGAAAGGAGCTTGGAAGTGCCAGTCACTATTGTCCTACTTATATCTCAAGTTTGCAACTTTTTTGAGGTAGGGTGGGCATTTGTTTGCTTTTGAGACAGTCTCTCTGTGTCAGCCAGTCTGGCCTGGAACTCACTCTGTAGACCAGGCTGCCCCACAGCTCAGAGATCCTCTGCCTCTGCCTCTCAGGCCTGGAAAAAGTTTGGAGCTTCATTTTAACTTCTGAAATTAGAAATTTCACAGATGCTATCCTCTCTGTGCACTTGGACTGTGGTGGAGTCTATTTCTCCACAGCCCCTGGCAGAGGGTCTGAGGAATAGGTGTTGACCACACACACTTACCTCTGTTAAGGTTCAGGCTCATCTTGGAACCACTCACCTTACATGCACACATACACAGTGCACATGCTACATGCCCATGTACCCTACTGTGTGCATTGTCCCCACATTAGCCAGCTTCCTGGCCCAGGGAAGACTCTCTGGCCTTGATAGGACCAAGGAAGAGAGGGAAAGGAAAGGTGTCCACAGGACAATTGGGGACCTAGCAAGGGCAGGAATGGGATGCCCCATACCCCACAGTGCCTCCTGGGTCTCTCCAGCAGCTTTATAGCCCAGCTTTCCAGACCGAGAAACAGCTTTTCTGTTTCCATTTTCACACTTCAAAGATCACCCTGGAAATGAAAAGGTTTCCCAGTGAGATTCCAAAGGTTTTACACACATCTGAGGCAAGGCTTGCCTGAAGGCTGCAAATGCCCAGACCCAGGCTCAGAGGCTGTGCCAAGCGCTCCCCCTGTGGCGGGTCCTCACCACCTCTCACCTTCAGGTGGTAATTTTTACTCAGCTAGGGATTCATGAGGCCAGGGGGCCTTTTTCCTGGAAGTATTCATTTCTGTCTTGGCACCATTCACCGCTCTTTGACCATCCCAGTGAGTGTGTCTCCGAGTGGGTGCTGCGATGGCCCAGAAAACAGAAAGGAGGTTCCTAGTCTTGACCGAAGGAGATGCTGGTTAAGAGTGAGGACAGGCTGGAGAGATGGCTCAGTGAAGAGTGCTTGCTGATCTTGCTCAGGACTGGGGTTCAGTTACTAATAAATACCCTTGTCAGGTGACTCAGAACTCCCACCACCCTCTTCTGGCCTCTGCAGGCATGTGTGTACATGTTGCATGCACACACCACATTCATATGAGTTTTTAAGTAACTTTTTTAAAAGAGTGAGGACAAGGCCAGACATAGTGGGCCAAATGTATAAACCCAACACTTAAAAGGCTGAGTCTGGAGAATTGCCACACGTTCAAAGCCATCCTTGTACTGCAGAGTTCAACTTTGTCTCCAAAAAGAGTAAGGCTGAGTTTATGATGAGACATGGGCCTCATTTTAACCCTGTGTGATGTCCTGAGCTCCAAACAGTGCCTGTAGTTGACGACTAAGTACAAAGTTCATCTTGAACATCAAGTGTTTTTGTAGGATATTTCTGTAAAATGTCCCCAGATCTCCACATTTAAAAACAAAACAAAACACACAACTCTTGGGGCTGGAGAGATGGTTCAGTGGTTAAGAGCACTGACTGTCCTTCCAGAGGACCCAGGTTTAATTCCCAACACCCACGTGGCAGCTCACACTGTCTGTAACTCCAGTCTCAGGAGGCCAGACACCCTCACACAGACATACATGCAGGCAAAAATACCAATGAATATGAAATAAAAATTAAAAAAAAAACACCTCTTTAGTACAGGTGACTTGCATAAAACCTAGCAATGCAGGAACAGGACAGAGGTTGGTGAACTTTGAGAATGAATGATTCAGTAAGTAAAAGATGATGTCATTTATCAAGTTATTTAAATAAGTTTTCACTAAAATGAATTCCTTGAGAGGTGACATCATTGTTAATAATTTTAACTGTGAGATTTCTTATATAAAAATGGATTGAATTTTTTAACAAGCTTACAGTATACTTGGCTAGAGTTTTTACTATCTTAGCCTCCTCCTGCTTCCTGTCTGAGGTGCTAAAGATGTAGGCCTGGCTTGGTGGAGAGGACTACTGCTGAACCAGGCTGCAGCCCTCTTGAACCTGGAAACACAGCTGAGTGCCTCTGCTGTACTGCATCGGGCCCATGCAGCCTCTCTCCCGGACATGACCAGTCCCTTCCAAGGACAAGCTGCTTCATCAGTGGTGGGCCCTGCCTGTAGCCCCTTAGGACTTTCCACATTCTAAAGCCACTTTCTACTTGGAGCTCCTCATACCTGGCACAGCTTTCTCCTGTGTCCCTCTGAGAATGTGTGTTCTCTGTGGTGTCCTCACACCACAAGCTCCTGTCCCTCACAGAAGGTCATCAGTAGCATTAGCTGTTGGCCCTGTAATAATAGTATCAGGATATGTGTATGTGAGAGAGAGATGTGTTTTGCATATGTGGCTGTGTAAACAGTCATGTGTGAATGTAGCTGTGTGTGCTATGGCATTTGTGGAGATCCGAGGGCCTCACCCTCCACCTTATTTTGGCACAGGTCTCCTTCACTGAGTACACCAGGATGGCTGGTGTCTCCTGTCTCCACCTCCCTGTAGGCTTTTGTGAGGGCTGGAGCAGAGTATCAGAAGGGTTCACTCCCTCCTGGTGAACACCCCCCAAGAGCACCCTTTCTGCAGAACCCCAGTCCCCTTTGCAGGATAACAAATTAGTTTATGTCTCTTCCACCTTCTAGATTGTTCAACTGTGAATGTTACCATCTCAGATCCAAACAGTCATGTGACAGACATAAGGACACAGCACCCTGTCCTTCTCTTTCATACATTGTGTTATGCTCATACAATTGAGACCTCAAACTGCCATAGAAGCATCTTGTCACAGCATCTCTTTTCTAAGAGAGAAGATGTGTGGGCAGAAATGCACCCTGTGTCCTGGCCATTTGGGGTTTTACATGTAGAATGTTTAACGGCCACCTGTGTTTTCCTCACTCTGGACACAAATGAAGCCACAGGTTGTGCTTGTTCATCAGCCTTCATGGCCTCAAACTGAGAAACGCAATCACAAGCTGACCCCTACACCACCAGGACTCAGGACAAGCAAAAGCTGCTGCTTTCCAGGAGTGCCTGTCAAGAGACACTTCACAAGAAAGATGGAGCAGAAAGTGAGTCACTGTTTTCCCACATTGCTGAGCCCCAAGCTTTGCTCCATTCAAGCTGGAGCCTTGTCTCTGAGCTCTGGTGTCCATGCCAAGCCTGAGCTGAGACAGTCCTTCCACTGGCCCAGTAAATAAATGGTTGTGTAGCCAGGAGGAGAGCCACATTCTGATCCTGGCTGTCTCACTACTCCCGAGGTGCACGGAGCAAGTCTATAAACCTCTCTGTGGCAGGTGTCCTTATGGTGACACTGGGACAGGGAGGGTCAGTCTCACTCCTGGAGCCTGATGTTGATGGCACACGCCTTTAATCCCAGCACTCGAGAGGCAGAGGCAGGTGGATCTCTGTGAGTTCCAGGCCGGCCTGGTCTACAGAGGGAGTTCTAGGACAGGATCTAAAGCCATAGAGAAACCCTGTCTCAAAAAAACAAAAATGGAAAAAGAAAAGGAAGGAAGGAAGGAAGGAAGGAAGGAAGGAAGGAAGGAAGGAAGGAAGGGAGGGAGGGAGGGAGGGAGGGAGGGAGGGAGGGAGGGAGGGAGGGAGGGAGGGAGGGAGGGAGGGAGGGAGGAAAGAAGGAAGGAAAGAAGGAAAGGAAAGGAAGGAAGGAGGGAAGGAAGGAAGGAAAAAAGAAGAAAGAAAAGACTCCTCCTGGATCTGAATCTGTCAGAGTCTCCAGAGGTGCCAGGTGTCAGTGCCTGTGAAATCTGACTCTTCTTCAATTCTGGCTCCTGTGGGGTTCCTCCTCCTCCTCTTCCTCCTCCTTCTCGGTTGACACCATGTTCCACCTCCCCTGGGGATTTTAAGAAAGTGTTTTGGAGCACAGTCCTATTTCCCACTAGGGTTTCTGTGTTACCCCACAGGGGCTTTCGTGTCTCCCATCAGGCCTTGCTTTCCTGTTATGGGGCCTATCCTCCTTGGCTCCTGAGGCCTCTGGAAACCTCACAGTGGGGAGTCGCCTATGTGGAACCTTGTAAGCTGGGAGGCTGTGCAGAAATGTGTTCTTTCACTTTGTTCTGACCAAAGAGCCTCTTTAAAAACATCAGGGCAGGTTTTCAAGTGACTGTAAGTGATTTCCCACAGAAGCACAGAGAGAGGAAACCAGAGGCTCCAGACCCAGTTGGAAGCCTCACGTTCCTCAGCCCCAGACTATGAAGAGCTCAGTTTGAATTATGCAGAGAAGGAGGAAAAAATCAAAACCCCTGTCTGGATTCCAGAAGAGCCGTTCACAAGGTGTCTGCATTTATTAATGGGTTTTTTTCCCCTCAACTGTGGAAAGTTTCTATAAACCCCTGGAATTAAAAACACAGTGTACAAGGGAGGGCTTGGGTTCTTTCTGGAGTCTTTTCATACTGCAAAATTCAGAGGACCAGCCCCTGAGAGTTCTGGAACCTTGAAGTAACCCATTGGCTGTACTCAGGATCCAGGACCTAGAAGCTTCTTGCCTTGTTTTCATTATGGGTGTCCAGAGCCTGGCTGGTCATGGCTCCTCACGAGGGTTGTGCCTGGTACAAGGGCTGCAGTTTCACCAGCTGTGACCCTCCTGACCAGGTAACGAAGGGCCTGTGTGTGCAGAGGCCCTTCAAGGTCCCGCCTCTGGGAGCGCTGACACAGACATACCTGGAAGCTTCCAGTGAAGTCTGAGGTCCAGGGATGAGGGTTACATGTTTAGTGAACATCCAAGAGGCTATGCCTTCCAACACACTTCAGAAGGAACCATGCTTCTGGACTGGCGGTGAGCTATAAAGGCCTCATCTTCAAAGCAGTAAGACTGGCCGAGGTCACCTGCACCCAGGAAGGAGCTCTCTTGTCAAAGCTGCTGCCTCTGACAAAGGGATGCCACTTGCTCTGAAGGCTGAAGTCACTAGCTCCCTACCACCATGGAAGAGTGAGGCTGCTCTCCCAAGGTATCTGCTGCAGGCCCAGCTTGTTCCAAACTGCTATGTGGACTAGCCTTGCTAAGAGGCTGTGCCTTCCTTGGTTGGAACACATGCCTTGGACTTTGGATTTAGTACTCCTGTTTCCTGCAAGCTATAATTCTGCTCTACTTACCCATAGATGAGTAAGTCTCCGCTCATCACTCGGATGCACCCACTACAAGAGGCAACTTCGCAACATCCTTATTAGACATCTCTGGGAATGTCATAGGCACTTGGCCCCGGTGCCCATCTGAAGAATTAAGGTGTTCCACAAGACTAACTGCCCATCTAGCCTCTGGCCCTGCCTCAAACACCTGCCTTGGTCTGTGTCCTCAGGTTCTGGCAGCCTAGTTTCTACCAGCAACCATGTGTTTTGTTGTATGCTCTCTGCCCAAACCCTGCTCCCAGCCAGTCTACATTTCTATATGTTGCCCAAGCATCTACATGTTACCTCTGTGTTCTTTTCTGAGTGCTTTCTGTAAGATGGGCGTAAACATCATCCAGCTAACAGTAGACCCATACCTTAATGCATACCTCACAGAACTCTCTTGACATCAACAGCAAGAGTATAGGAAGCACAGAGACAGTTGGTTAGTAAGTCAGCTGCCGTCTCTGCTTCCGTCCTCTTGGGTCTAAGCTTTGGTGACTAGTGTGGCAATAGGAAGCAGGCCCTTTTGCTCCCAGGCCCCTGCACTGGACATTTAAGCAAGTGGTGAAGCTATCTATTCCTGGCTAAGCCAAAGCAGAAATAGGAAGCTTGTAAGACCGTCCTGGTGTCCCCCTTCATCTAGAAGGCTAAGAATAGCACCTGGCTCCCCATTCACCTACCATGGCCCCTTGGGTGAAGGCCTGCAGCTGTCAGAGCAGCTCAGCAATTCCAGCAGCTAGGGCTGGCTCTTTGGGAATCACCAGCCATGTCTGCTGGCTTTAGGTGGCACCATGGAAAGTCATTGTAAAGGCTCCCAAGTTTGCAACTAAAACAAGGAAGGAGAGTTTTCAGGAGATGAGAGAAAAGAGGAGCTGAGCTGAACAGGGCATCTCTCTTAAGCAGACACTGTGCTGTGAACTGTGTAGACGTGGGATTTTATCATCAACCTAGCATGGGCATCTGAAGACTGGGAAGCAACTAAGAACATCTTTTCTCCTAACCCAGCGATTTTAAGCTCCTAATATTATTTCACATTTAAAGGTGACAGCAATATCTTTAACGTTCTTCTATTGGATTAATAACGTTTAATGTTCAAAGCAATAAAGTGGAATGCTTTTATATCACTCATGGAAAACCTAAGTTTAAGAAAAAAGAGACCACACGCACACAAATGTCGAGAGTCATAAACTCCAAAATAGGGTGCCTGGGCTTGTGGATAGTCGGGTGGGTAAGTGGGTGTCCTGGCGGTGGCGTGAGGAAGGGGGGAGTCCCGCTCATGGCAGTGAGCGTGCAGAGCTCTTGCCCACTCTCCCACCATCCGTCTCCACCCAGCAGCAGAATATGACAATGTTAGCATTTTTCATTCCCCTGACGTTACCCATTAATAAAGCAATGATCCAAAAGGGGCTTTGCTGAGTCGGTGCTTTATGCGCCCATCACTCACAACGAGATAATTTCACACAGGATCGTTTTAAAATTAAATGACGATAAAAACGCTCTGCTGTTCTGTGTTCACCAGTTCATGGAAGTCTATCAAGTCATTAATGTGTCATGACAAACTGCTCGATGGATACAAGAGTAATTAATTATTTGAATAAATAACAAGTTGAACTTCGGCTTTGAACCACAATGGCACCAAGCAGCCCGTTAAGGGTGTCTGGGGAGTCTCTTCAGGGCACTGGTGTGGAGTTAAAATGTGGGCCAGGGGGGTGGGAGTGAAGAAAACCCTGTGTTTCATAAACACAGGGTAAGATTTTATGGGGAGAAAGGCACAGTGACATGTCCCCTTGCCCACCTGCGGTTCAGCGTCAAAAGTTCCTTGGCAGCGGCCGTTTCAAGATACCACTTGATCAGTGATGACTTCAGAGAACAATTAGACAGATTTTCATAATCACCATTAATCTCTGCATATTTTCAGGATAATTACAGCAATTATTATTTAGATTTCTCTTTATATGCCCATTGTAGAAAGGAACAAGTGCTTATTATCCTGGAGACTTCAAAGAACCTTTGGTGAAAATTCTTTGTCATCTCTGTGCTCATTATTTCAACTCGTGTTGCCTGTGAAAGTTCATCAGTTCTAGAAATTAGAGTAATTCCACAGGCACTGTTATCAAACCTCAAGGCTGAGGTTTGGCTGTTGGAGTAGCTAGCTGAATTGTTTGCCAGGGGTGGGGGAGGTGTCCCGGGGCAGATGATTATGAATTGCTGTCAGGTGACAGGGAATATGTGTGACAGGTACAGTCAGAAACAGGAGGTGGCCTCACACCCATTTTCTCTGGAAGATCTACAAAGTGAACCAGTATTTAAAGTGTGTGTGGGGTGTGTGTGTGTGTGTGTGTGTGTGTGTGTGTGTGTGTGTGTGGTGTATGTGAGTGTGTGTGTGTGGTGTGTGTGGTATATATGTGAGTGTGTGTGTGTGTGGTGTGTGTATGTGAGTGTATGTGAGTATGTGGTGTGTATGTGAGTGTGTGTGTGTGTGTGTGTGTGTGTGTGGTGTGTATATGTGAGTGTATGTGAGTATGTGGTGTGTATGTGAGTATGTGGTGTGTATGTGAGTGTGTGTGTGGTGTGTGTGGTGTGTGTGGTGTGTGTGATGTGTGTGTGTATGTGAGTGTGTGTGTGTGTGTGTGTGTGTGTGTGTGTGTGTGTGTGTGTGTGTGGTGTGTGTGATGTGTGTGTGTATGTGAGTGTGTGTGTGTGTGTGTGTGTGTGTGTGTGTGTGTGTGTGTGTGTGGTGCCCACATGCCCTCTAATGGTTAATGTTAAACCTGAGTGGCTCATGGCTTTGTACTTCACAGACAGTGACTTGATAGACACCAGCACACCCCATGATGTTTTCAGATCACAGTGGATGTCACTTCTGTCGTTGGTTCAGTTTCAAGCTGCTCTTTCATCCTCTGTCACAGAATCCTAGAGAGCTTACCTGCTAAAATGCCATGTGGGGAGAGTGGCTGTGGCTTACTGCCCCATTTTCATCTGGACACACGCCTCTGTGTGAGTGAGGTGCCCTCTGCCTGGCACATTGTCCTGGCCATGGTTAATGTTCAGGTCTCCATCCTTCCATACCCTTGGCATAGGATGCTCAGCATGGGAGCAGCAAGGGAAGATTTGACTCCACTCATCAGAGAGAAAGATCTTGGTGTTAGGGTGTTACCTTTGGGGTCTGTGTTTGGGTTTGGGGAGGTATTTGGTTGTTTGGGTTTTTTGTTTTGTTTTGTTGGGGTTCTTTTTGTGTTTGTTTGTTTGTTTGTTTGTTTGGGATGTGTGTTGTTTGACCGTAGGTAGTCTCTTCAATTTTAAATGAAATTTGGAGACATATCTGTCATAGAGACATTGGTGGAACTGGGATGAGAGGGACATTGAGATGCTTCCTCCAGTCCAGAAAGCTCCTGCGCTTCATCCTTGTGGAGATGAGTCACAGCCAATATTTCGGATGTTCCTGTTACACATTCTCCTGAATCCTTGCAGCTCACCTGGAATAACCAACCCGTGTGCAGAGGCACTGAGCAACATAAAGATGTCAAAGCATCTGAGAAATCTATGTGAATTTTCTCCTCAAAGATGCAGCCCTCTGTCAGTTGTCTTGCCTTATTACCTCCTCTAAGACTTAGGGCTTGAGCTAGCCAACAGTTACAATCACTCAGGGTTCTGTGGGCCAACAGGTCATGAATGGGACCATCTACATATATGGCAGGGGACACTCCCAGTTGTACAAACTGCTGTCAAATACACATTGAAACACCATTAGCCAAAGCAAGTCACATTGCCAAGCCCTGATGGAGGCCAGGAAAAGCAGGTTACATTTCGTGGTGGCATCCATGTCAGAAGTGCTTTGCAGAGGGGTGTGTGCCAAGTTAGGCCCATGTGGCATTTTTACAGGCTACCCACTCTCAGAGACACCCCTGGACTCTAGCTGCTGTGGGAGTTACTGGGGAAAAAGAAGAGATTACCACTGTTGAATTTATTTGCGTCAACTTTAAAGTAGTTTCTGTGATGCCTCAGAGATACATACTTTATAATTAAAAGAACCTAGTAATTCCTATTAAAAGTGGCTTTCAGCCCTGGGGTAGACATAATACCCCAGATATTATGTGTGGTGTGCACTACTGACTTGACAGGAAATCAGGTTTGATTGAAGCATCATCACCTTTGCTCCATCGTGAGAAGAATCAAGGAAGAGTTCTGTCTTGCACTTTAGTATCTTGTACCTGGGCGTCTTGTGCTGGACCCTTTTCCCCAGCCTGAGCTGGTGTTCAGCTTCCGTTGGCATTGGTGCATGTTGTGCATACCAGCAGGGACAACACCAAAGTCGGTCTGTCTTCTTCCTCGGGGTAGATATCAGGGGAATCCATGAGCTGTCATGACTAAGCACTGGGGTTAGCACAGATTCCCTGACTAGATGTTTGCTGGGTTTTCACTGCGAGTCACTGCTGTCCCCTCCATAATGGGCCTGAGGTCTGGGGGGGGGGTGCTTCTGGGTACTGAGAATAGCCGGCCCCTCAGCATGCCAGCTTTTACTCACTAGACTTTGTCACTATCATTCCTTCAGGATTTATGGGTTGGCATTTGATGAGAGGGAGGGGCTTTCTCTCGGCCTGTATGTGTGTATTTAGATTATATCTGTATGAACCAGTGTGTTCTCATTTGTCAGCCTTTTCCTTCCTGAGACAGGGTCTAGCTATGTAGCTTAGGCAGGTTTTGAACTTTCAATCCTCCTGCCTCAACCTCCTGAATTTGGTATCACAAGCATGTACCACCACATCTCTTTCAATCCTCGTTTTCTTAGATGCTCAGATTGTCCTAAATTAACCAATGTCCATGTTTCTGTGGTTCTGTGGCGTATTTTTGGTTCTGGATCAAGATGTCCAGTGGCCACCAAGCTTGTCTCCAGTGACAATGAAGTGTCTGGATGGGAATGGCCTCGTTTAATACTATACCCTCCCTGAGGACTCATTCATTCTTCAAGAACAGGCCTTACTCGCTGCACAGCCACACCCCCATACTTCATCTCCTGCTCGCAGTCTTCAAAGTGTCTGCCTTGGAACAGCAGGCATGAGCACTGACTCCAGAGCCCCTTGACCACAGAGGCCCCTATGGATGTGATCCTGAGACAACTGTCTTCACCTTAAGCCAAGTGCAAGGGGTCTTGGAGCAAAGCCATTACAGGGTTACAAAAGCTTTCCTCGGAGAACAGCTCTTCTAGCTGGATTTCTAGTCCCCTTGCCCTTCCTGCTCTCAGAGCTCTCCAAGAACTTCCATCACCTGACCAGGTATCTGCATTAGAGAAGGGGCTGCTCTAAGCAGGGGTGGAGGCCTCCTTCCTCTCCTGGTCCTAGGGATGTGAGGAGGAGGAGTCACCCCTCAAATGAAGTGACAATGTCTGGCATTTTGTGTAGAGATGGGGTCTGGAGATGATTATGTGAGAGAGATCCAGATTGTCTGTGTCCAACAGAACCTGGAGGATGTCCATTAGTGGGAGACACCTGTGGTTTATTAGCCTCTGACTTCTCTACAGAAGTTCTGTGTTTTGTTTCTGCCTGTGGTGTTGGGAGTGGAACCCAGGGCCTTGCACATAGTTAAACACAGCCTCCATCGCTGAGCTGTGCTCCCTGCCTTTTAGGACTCTTCCAGGAGACATCAAACAGCTGGGCTTATCCTGGGGTGGGAGTCTTGGTTTTCTTGAAAGAAAGAATTCAGTCAATGCACAGATAGTTTAAGCGAAGTTCATTTAGCAGAGCAAAACCAACAGCGTGAGCTGCCCCCTAAGTGGGATGTAGCCTAATGCACTCTGTAATGTGGATTTTAAAGTTTTAAGAGCATTTTTTTATACTTTTGTTTTTTTCAAAACACGGTTTCTCTGTAGCTTTGGAGCCTGTATTGGCTCATTCTGTAGACCAGCTAGCCTCAAAGTCACAGAGATCTGCCTGCCTCTGCCTCCCAAGTCTGGGATTAAAGGTGTGCACCACCACAACCCAGCTAGCGTCACGAATATTTATAAGGTGACACATTCATGAGATGAGGTAACCTTTTTTCCCTCTCAACTCCTGAAGGGCCAGATTTCCCTTACATGGTATTTCTTCCCATGAACTTCTAGAAAAACCCATGTGATGGGAGATGTGATTCTGTATATATGTTTCTCATACTGTTAATAAAGCCCTGTGGCCAATAGAAAACTAGATAGGTGGGGCTAGGAGACTAGGAGGAGGAAGAGAAAGTAGTAGGTGGAGTCAAGATGTAGCCCGGGAAGGAGCAGGACGCCTGCCGCGCGGCTCCCCATAAGACGACCACGTGGAAATACTTAGATAAGTAGAAATGGGTTAATAATTAAGGCAGAGCTAGCCCATTAACAATAATGGTAACTGGCCAACAGGATTGTATCAAATACAGAGTCTCTGAGTGTTATTTGGGGCTGGCGCGGCTGTGGGCCCAGACTGGCGGGCTGGTGGGCTGGCGGAAACATACACGCTACACCCATGGGACTAGATTTGAAGTCAAAATCACAATGTAAATGGTATTTCAATGGTACTAGGTCTCCTGAGGATACGGACCCTTCATTAGTTCACGTGGGGGATGTAGCACAAGCCTAGCTACAGGGATAGTTAACCACAGCAGTGTCCTGGCCACTGGAAGACCATCCCCACCTCACTCCTTACCTATGTGGTACCAGACTGCACCAGAACCTCGTTTCATTTCTGGATCAAGGTTCACTTGTAACTGCAGAAAGAGCGGATGCCAGGGAGGGCACTGTTGGGTACCCTGTGAGTCATACCACAGTACAATGCAGACATTGCATCCATGCCTCTGGGGGCCTTTGACTGGGACTCATGGGTAAGATGGTTTAATATGGATGCCTAGAGTTTGTGAAGGTCCTTTTCCTGTGTGTGGCAATGATAACATCCCTAAGCAACTGAGAAGCTTGTTTGTACATGAGCTTTGTGTTTTTATTTTATTGCAACAGGACTAGCCCAGATATTATCATTTTTACAGTTGAAAGAAAGGCTCAGATAGGGTGACCCTTGTCCTAGTCACAGCAGTTGTGGGGTAGGAAGTTGTGCTCTGAACTCAGTCCCCAAAGAAACAGTCTATGCTTTGTATATGAAAACCATGCATCAAGTGGCTGCTAAGTGTGCTCAACTCACTCATGTTTGCTGTCTCACCATCCCCAGAATAATTACTCCAGGGCAGACTTACCCTGACTCAGGCTTGTGACTTACCGAAAACCACATGGCTAACAAGTTGGATACCATTGCACATGTGACAGACACTGGTGCCCACATTTCTCCTTCCTCTTGAAGGAGGGGCTCAGGAGTCTCCGACAGTGGCTGATAAATTGCTCCTTTTGGCTTATGAATAACAGGGCAAAGCAAATTACTTTGGGGACCTAGAAGGAAGTTGTTGGCCTTGTGTAAACTCAGTTGGAATGTCACAGAGCCGACAGCTCTGGAGGCTTCTACAAATATCTTCCAAAAATATCTCCTAAGTGAGTCACCCAGAAAGCAGGGTGCCCCTGTGTTTTGGTTTGCAAATGAGTTTTGGGAAATGGCCTTGAGATTTTGAGTTTCTGGCACTTTTCCCATCCCAAATTGCAAAGGACTTTAGGAACACAGAGGAAAAGGAGAGGAAAGGGCGGGAACGGATTAGTTAACTGCTCTGAGCCTCCAGCAGGTAGGTGTATAGGAGATTAAGTGCTCTCACAATTCCATAAACGACCACCTGCCAGTAAGCCAATTTGCCATTCCTCCTCCTCCTCCTCCTCCTCCTCGAGGACACCCAGGTACTGTTACCTGGGCTCACCCAACACTGTGGTGACTGTAAGCAGATAATAACAGAGGCACTGGGAATAGGATCTTGTTTTAAAGTAAAATTTTTACAGCTCTACTTTATGACTCTTTATCTAGCACGTTGAGTTGAAATCTAAATGTCCTTGTCCCTTCTTCTTGTGGAGATGTCAAGGAGGGATGGATTTGACTGCTCTGAGCAACTTTGGGTGAAGGCCAGAGTCTGCACCCTTCGGGAGCTGGGAGCTGGTCAGTGGGTGGCTTGTGCAGAATCTGAAGAAGCCCCGAGGCATGTGTCAAGATGGGGGATCAAAGGCAAGCTCTAGGGATTGCTTTGAAAAGTAAAATGATAGTTTCCACACAAAGGGAGGAGGCAGGAGCTATAGTGGGGGGCCCATTTGCCAGGCAGACTTCCTACAGGTTCATAGAGCAGTCTGTGTGAGCAGAAATCCAATCTGATGGCAAACCAAATGCAGCATGCAAATTGGGCTGCTTCCCTGAGAGCAGCAAAGACAGGGTCTGGATCAGCTGAAGAAGATGAAACAAAGCTCTAGTCGCTCCCCACCAGCTTTCCTCGGGGGTGGGGCAGGCAGCAGATACAGTTATTTGTTTAAACCTTGGGATCTGTAAGCATGCACAGTCCTCTTGACTTGTGCTGCCTGGTTGTAAAAAGAACAGTTGAACGAGCTCATTGTTTGGGGCCTTCTTCCTTTAATGTATTTTACAAACACTCTCGGTGACAGGCCTGACATGCAGATTTCTATGTACTCGCTCTTCAGTCTGGGATTACAGCATTAATAACACAGTTCCACGCTTCGTGCCATTTTTAAGCATGATCGTTATGATAAAGGGCATATACTTAATTACAGGCCTGCTTAATTACAGCTCTGTTGAAGCTCGTTTGTTTAGGAGAATGCTAATTGTGCTACGGAGCCTGCGGCACATCCTCACTTTCCCTCACTTTCATCTGCTCCTTGTTGCCCCAATCCGTGGATCAGCATTTGTTAAAACTGCCTCCGATGTTTTGTTTTGTTTTGTTTCTCTAAGTAAAAAGAAGAAAGCAGTGCCCTGACACTAGAGGGACTTGGCTTCTAGTCAGATTGGGGAGCCCCCATGCCAGGGTGCTCTCCCCACAGCAGGCCCCTGACACTGTTGCCAATTGTGTCTGATGAGTGTACTCCTGAGCTACTGTAATGTGAGGCCCATTTTATAGACAGGCTCAAAGGTGTGGTGGTACCCAGCATGGACACAACCACCAGCCCATTCTTCCACCACAGGCCAGGGTGAGCTTGAGCCCTAACTCTGTCACAGCCCTGAACTTCTGGGTGCTTGACTTCCGTGAAGAAGCTGCAGAGAGGTTCCACCTTGTACAAGGGAAGGGACAGGCCCCTCCCTTCCTTCTTTTCTTCTCTTTTGTGGAAGTGACCTTGGAAGGACCATGAGCTTTCCATCTTTCTTCTCATTACCATCCAGGCTTGGAGGAACTTTTTATTAATGTCACCTGGGAACCCTACCTGGAGAAAGGACCAATACCTGGTGTCATTCCTGATTCTGCGACACGGACATGCATGCAATTTGATGGATCAGGGAGTACCGTGCCCTAAGTCTTGCTGGTTGGCAGGGCACAGTGACCCTGTGAACCGCTTCCTCCAGAGCTGTGTGGCCCTGAGTAGGGTCAGTGAGAGGCTGGCATCTAGGGCAGCAATCTGTGCCTTCACTCTAGAACAGTCCCTGGCTGGGGAAGGAGGGAGGAAGGAGGGGAACAGAGCTCCCTGTGAGAGAGGGGACAGACATGATTTGTGAGCAGTCTTGGGGGATCACATGAAAAATGTGTGTCATCATTTTTTTAAGGATTATGTATGTCAACATATTTTTAAATATGAAGGCCATCCAGATAAGGCTTGTAGGAATGGATGCTGTTGAATCAGAAGGGACCTTCCCTCCCACAGCCAAACTTTAACACACACACCCCGCCCAGGTCCCAGCCAGTATCAATGGATCTGCCTGTTTGCTTTGTGTAGTGTATCTTCCAAGGGGAAAATGGGCACTGCCACCCCCTCCATTGGTCCAGCCATCCCTTCTCCCTATGGCTGTGGTTTTCTGGCAGATAGGAGCTTATGCCCACCTCGAACCTTCTCTTATCCAGACACAAGCCCTACCCTGACTGCTCCCCATATGCCAAGTGCAGTACTGGGTTGCTGGGTCCCTGGGGCAGCAGAACTGAGTCTGCCCTTTGCATTTCCATCTGGAGTTAGCTTAGGGTCCCACAATGTCCCCCCTCTCTTCAAGGTTCTCAGGATGATCATAGGAGAATACCATGCAAGCTCAGAACAGACAAAGTGGCACTCAGATCCTGTGGGCATGCTGTGGCCTTGTGGCCTTGCCATGTTCAGTAATCGAATCACATTGATGTGTGTCCAGCCGTCATCCAAGCCATGTCTCCTTTTGTCACTGTGCATGTCTTCCATTCATCCTGTATGCATGTCTTCCATTCATCCTGTACAGCTGGACCTAAACGCTAAGGTGTTACATTGACCCTGGTAAATTCCATCCTCTGATGTATCCCAAATGTCAACATTTTGAGCCCTTCATCAGATTTCACTGTTAACCAATTAACAAGCACTCCTACTAGGTCTCTATCAGCCACATTTCGCTTAAACATCCTGTGTTTCTTCTTAGATAACAGGTGAGCCCTGACCCCCTCCAGAGCAGGTGGTTAATCTGTCTCTCCAGAGCCTAGGCTGTGTCACATGGAAGGGGGATGTGGATGCTGCCACTGTGGAAGACAGATGACAATTTTGCAGTGTCATTTCCCTCTTTCTACCTTTCTGTGATTCTGGGACGCAAACTCAAGTTGTCAGATTTGTTCAATAGGCAAAAGCACCTTTATCCGCCATCCCACCAGCCCCTACTATGTGTGTGAATGTTTTCCTGCGTGCCTGTCTGTGTACCACATATAGTGCTCGTGGAGGCCAGAAGAGGGTGTCGGGTCCTCTGGAACTGAGTTACAGTGGTTGTGAGCTGCCATGTGGGTGCTGGGAATGGAACCCAGTGTCCTCTGCAAGGTTTTAACCACTGAGCCATCTCTCCAGTGCCTTGTCCCCAACCACACATACACTAGATTCTTTAAATGCAATTTGGTCAGTAAGTATGGCTGGAGGTCACATGGTTTTAGCGTGTCCTGTGTGCTGGCCATTCGTTCCTCTTAAGCGCTGCCCTCTGGTTCTACCATGTGGACTAAGATCTGTTCTCTAAATAAAAAGAATGTCTTTGACTGTCCAGCCTCCTATTGTGAGCCCCCTTTACCAAATGTATCCTCAGTCATTCACCAAATGTATCCTCAGTTACTTTACCAAATGTAACCCCAGTCACTTTAACAAATGGCTTCTTGCAGTCAGGGCTGGGCACAAGGGGTTTCCCTCTCTGCTGCCAGTGCAGGCAGGAGTGTATCTGCCACTACTGTCCTGTGGCCACCGCCATCACACATCCTCATGTTTCTCATAGTGTGGAACACTCTCCTCTCTCGTCTAGGCCCCAGAGCTCCCATGAGGCTCCAGGTGAGGGCTTCACTGTAGAAGTGGGTAAGAGAAGCTTCATTAGCCCCTGTGCAGGGGTGGGAGCAGCACTGTGCACACACCTGTGTCCGCATGTAGGAAGACATAATCAATATCTGTGTCCAAGCATCATAAGTCAGGGTTTCCCGGTCACTGCTTCCTGCCAGTGTGACCTCTGCAGCCTCAGTTTTGTCATCTCAAAGGCCTAGCAAGCCTTTGACATCAGAGCACACAAGAGCCATGAGGGACTTAAAGCTCACATTGGGTGGTCAGTGGCAGAAGCCATGTGGTCTTTCTGGGACTGGACTCCATCTCTCCATGACAAGCTTGTGGCTTTCCAAGGATCCTTCAGTCATGGCCCTGTGTCTGCTGTGATAGGTTTCCACGTGGTGTTAGGGTATTTGCATGCCAGGACTTTCTCTCTCCTTCCTGTGCTAGTGTCACATCATGCCAGCACTCAGTCTCTTCTAGGTTGTAGGGCCCAACTGCAGTGGGAGATGGTCCCCGCTACAGGTATTTGTTGAACCTGGAAGACACACACAGGAGGTGGTCCTGCAGAAGGGGACTCCCAGTGTAGGCCTGCCCTGCTCTTTGTTCTCTCCCTCCCTGCAGTATTACAGACACAGCTTAACACACACTGTGGTACATCTTGTAGATTAGACGCCAGGACTGGACTCCATCCCATCCCTCCTGCATTCTCCTTTCCACTCCTGCTTCTCTTCTGCCCCAGCCCTGACAACTGGTCACAGCATTTGAATACCAAGGAAACCTTCATTTTAGGAAATGGGAGGGGGAGCACACAATGTCCATTCTAAAACCACAGTCTGCCACAAGCCACCTTCTTACCACAGGCTGCAGGTCCCTACACCAAGGGCCAGATGTGTAGGCTGGATTTTACCTCAGCTCTATCCTGACTCAGCAGCCCAATTGTTTGTCCATGGGTCACACTGTGACCCTGCATCACATGCTCCTTCTCCGTGGCAAGATTGCCACCAGTTTGGCAGTGGAAATCCAGACAGGTAACTTATAGGGAATGTGGTACAGAAAGGAACTGAGTGTCCGGATCCTTGCATCCCCCATTCACAGGCTGCTTATCCTACACCCTTTCCCTGTCCTGTTGTATTTAAGCACACAGGGCAAGTCCTGACTCAGTCCTGAAGCCGTGACAAGTAGTCAGTAACCATGAGCCTGTGTTCCCCCTTCCACGCACACACTGAGCTGACTCTGACAGGTCCTGAGCAAGTTGCTGGCACACTTCACTGAAGACCCATAGCACACCCTGCAGCCATTAGTCAAGCTTCATTCACAGGATTTCAGATGCTTACCTCAAGTCCAGGCCAAAACTCAAGCATAGTCATCCTTACCACCAAACGACATGTCTTTCCATCCCTGATGGGCACCCAACACTGCCCAAGAGAGATGATGGATCAGCCTAGAGAATGTGCAATGGACACACTTTTGCTAGCTTCTTCCCAGAATACACCTTTGTTCCCTCCTAGCTATTCATCACTTTCTTCCTGCTGACAGGCTGGCTCCCACCACTTATGACATAGGCTAGGCTCCTGGGTAGGGGTGGGAAAGGACTTCCTTACCCCCATCAGCTATCCCTGCCTCACTGTCTGTACTCAGAAGATCCATGAGAGGCATCTGCCTCCCTGAGTAGGATGTGGTTCCTGGGAACGATGGCACCCTGTTCCATTCTGTAGCTCACTTGAACTATGCAGTACCTGCCTCCACCCAGGGACTGATTGGTCCTCTCTGTACTGACATGTTAGGTTCTTGGGCAGCAATGGTATCTTAATGTTTGCCTATCCTTTCCTCTCTTGCAGCAATGGATGGTGTGCCTTTCATGATTTCAGAGAAGTTTTCCTGCATCCCAGAAAGTGTAAGTGTTATGCATGATCCTCTCCCCCTCTCCCTCCTGAACTTGAGTCCCTCAGTATCTGTGCTATATGAGTTGCTCTTAGCACCCTGGAACCCCCTGAGCCTGGGAAAGCATTTCTACACAACTTCCAAGAGCTGGGATGCACTCTGCTCATCTCTGGGCCCTTCAGCTGGGGCCTGTACCTAGCAAATGCTTGAGAAGTGGAAGAAAAGAGCAGGTAGGGGCCAAGTTTCTAGAGACACTAAGCAGATGTGTTCATAGGACCATGCTTTTGCATTTGAGCCTTGTCTCACATTGGTTCCCAAGTTGAGCCTAGTCAGTCTAGCTGTTTGCTTGCTTGTAGCTCTCACTGTACAACCCTGACTGGTGTAGAGCTAGCTCTGTACACCAAGCTGGCCTTGCACTCACAGAGATCCACTGCTTCTGCCTTTTGAGTGCTGGGATTAAAACATGTACTACAACCATCGTTAATGACTTTTTTTTTTCATATAGCAATGGCTGGCCTGGAACTCGCTAACATAGATCAGGCTGTCATCAAATTCAGGCCCACATGCCTCCTCTTTCCTGGTGCTGCTCTACCACACATGGCCTTAGCTTTTTTTTTTTTTTCATGGTGATGGAGTTGGCCCTAGTTCCCCACCATCATTGCAGTGTTCTGTGTGTACTGCATACTCTTCTGTGTCTCGGCTCAGGTTGAGCCCTGAGCCCCCTTGAATAACAGAGGAAGTAGGTGAACCCACCAAGAGCAAAGGTCAGTTTTCAGATCATGCAAGTTGCCAGCCACAGCCAGAGCCCTGTCCTGGGCTCTGTGCCCTCCTGAAGACATCCCTCTGCTGGTGCTTGGTCCTCTCAGCTGCACAAGCCTGGGCCACACTGGGTCAGTAAACTTGTTTCTGGCTTTTATCCCCCTGTAGAAGATTGCTTTGAGGCATCTCTAAGCACCAAGGCCCTAGTTTGGCCCAGTGAAAGACCCCTCCAGTGTTTTTCTTGGACCCAGTTTAAAACCACCCGGCTGGCGATCCGACCCACTCTGTCGTTTCCATTTTTATGAAATATAATAGGCCTCCTCTGAGCCCTTCTGGTAAGCAGCTTAATCGTGAAAAATGCTCCTGACGTGACATGGGGAGCCTGAGGAACTTCCGCAGACTCCACTTGGTTGCGTTGCCATAGAGACGCTGGCACCTCTCCCACATGCTCCCTGGGAGAGGCAGCTCTGCCCTGCTCACCAGCTCCAGTTGGGAAAGTTTAGTGGAATAGTTAGAGCCTAATGATGCAACAGCTGGACCTCTGCTGGCTTCTGGGCCAGGCGGGCAGGCAGCCCCATCCTCACACCACGAAGGCTGGCATCTTCAGCATAGCCAAACTGTTTTGTGGCTACTGGTAGAGCGGCCCCGGGAGCTCAGGGCCTAATTTGGTGGCCCTATACCAAGTTTGCCCTCACAATGTGCTACTGCCAATTCAGCAAATGCTCAAGGCCACAGATGCAGGCCAAGCCCAGTGTTAAGCCCTTCCAAACACTTTTCTGTTTAATCCCCCTACAGCCAGACCAGAAGGGCCCACCCATGCCACTTTTAACAGGTTTTAAATGTGGCTTTTAAAGTAAATATGAGAGGGCATCCAGATGCCTCGGCAAGTAAAAGGGCTTGCGGCAAAAGTCCAATCACTGGAGTTCAATCCCAGGAACCCATATTTAAAAGCCAGATACAGTGCCCTGTGTGTGTAATCCTAGCACACCTAAGATGTGGGAGTTGTGAGCCAGCTGGCCTAGAGTTAGTACAAAGGTAGTAGAAACAAGAGAAACCCTGCCTCAGCAAGGTGGAAAGAACCAACTCTTGAGAGTTGCCCTCTGACCTACACATGTGTGCATCCACACTCACACTCTAAATAGAGAAGGTTAACCCATCTTGCACCACAAGGCAGCCAGTTTGGAATCCAGAGCCTTGGACTGGAGAGCCAACCTCTGGCCACCTGCCATGAAGGACATCCCTGTAGCCCTGTGTAGGTGCTAGCTCCCCACCCACTGCAGGGCTCTGGGTCCAAACCAACAAAGTCCTGGGTTCTATGAGGATCTTAGGCTCTACCTGACAGCTAGGCTGCAGGAGGCTAGCCCACTGCTGCTCCTAGAAACCACAGAATGAGTATACCTGGAAAAAGTCTGCATTGGTGGCCTCACAGACAGCGAGACACACGTGCTATAGCCCAGGAACTTGCAGCCGGCTCTCTTAGCCTCTGAGTTTGCCAGGAAATGTCCCATTGTCCACAGAATTGCAGAGCCCCCATTAATATGCAACAGTAACACTTTACCACCCTTGACCTTGCAAACTATTAGCTGGTGGATGGTTATTTCCTTCTTCTGTCATTGTCAAAGACCTGGAATCCACCAGATCTTTCCCTAGATCCTGCAGGCCCTTAGAAGTCCTTAGACCTCCCAACACTCTGCAGAGACAGCAGGCAATGTGGCCTCTGGTGCCTGCTTCAGACACACACACACACACACACACACACACACACACACACACACACACACACACACCAGTGTCTTGTGGTACAGAAGGCTCAGCCCACCATGTACTTTTTGATTTCTCCCTGGACTTGTAATGACTGAGTAACACAATGTCCATTCCTGTGGGAAGGGGTGGGAATGCTAGGGCATCACAGCTGTCGTAAGAGAAGGGGGACATTCTTCAGGCATCAAGAAGGGTGACTTGATCTGTGTTTTCAGATGCAGCCTTTTGATCTCTTGGGAATCACCATCAAGTCCCTAGCAGAAATTGAAAAGGAGGTAAGTACACTGGGCCTGTGACACTGCTCACTCCGTCAGAGTGAGCCAGAAATGGTGGGTACAAGAGCCCTTCTGAGGGAAAAACCATTAAGTCACTTTGAACACACTCATCACTTGCCACAAACCATGACAAATGTCTTGACCTCTCTCTCATCATTTGCCATCTCAGATTTGACCAACTCTTGATCCAGAGCAGTAACCTAGGCCCCTCACCCCTCATACTTAGCCAGATGGGCCCCCTCCCCAATTTGGCAGGCTGGTTTGATGGCATGTGGGCATCATAAGAAAGACACCAGGATCAGGGTTCAAAGGAAAGTTCTGAGGAGACAGGCCTGAAAGAGTGGGGTCCCACAGGAGGCCAGGCCTGCTAGGATTGCCCCTGTTCATGGGCCAGTGTCCGTGTGCATATCCTCTATGTACAGAAGAATGCCACAATCACGTGCTGCCACCAGAGCTCCTCAGAGAAGATCATTTGTCTCACAGATGGAAATGGCAGAACCATTTCAATATCCTTGGTTCCTTGGGGTTTTTGCGTATGTACCCAGCCAGCAGAAGCAAGCTGCATTATTGAAAGATGGCTAGAATCAAGGAAAATTGAATCAATGCAGTACAACAAATTCCTAAACCTGTCAAAACAAAAACAAGATGAAAAACTCCCCCTTTGTCTTTGATTCTCAGTAAATCATAAAAACATGATTGTCACCTATACTTTTGTTTGCTTTCTTGCTGGCAACTGGAGAAATGGCTGGCCAGGATGCTAGAAATCTAGATGTGTAGAATTTCATATCTGCCCTTAAAATGGTCCTGCAATCTGCCTGCTTGTGAACAGCCTTTGCCAGGGACCCAGCATAGGGTGGGTCTCCACATGGTGTGGAGCCTGTGGGTACCCAGGGGAGGCTTTGAAAGGGTGGCTGCTTCAGCTACGCTGGAGAACAAGATAGACCAAGGTCACATAGAAGTTGGAGCAGCCTGGTAGGCCACCTCCTGATCTCTCTAGTGACAATGGGAGAACCTGTCTCAGAGGGTATCAGCCAGTGTTGTGTGCACAGACAGAAAACTCTGGTGGCAACAGGTACCCAGTGCTGGGGTTAGATGCTACAGAAAGAGGCATCCAAATTTCCACCCCTCCTGACCACCCCTGCCCTTGGCCTTGACAGTAGCATCTTTTTCTTACAAAAAAGATTTCCTATTTGGGGCTATCTTGTTCTTATTCCAAGTGACCAGATGACTTCTTTCCTCCTTTGTATGGGGCAAAATCGAGGCCTAGCCTTGTCCTGTGCTGGAAGCTCCTCGAAGGGGGCTCTCCAAGCTGGTGGGGACAGTGGGGGCTTGGGAGACCAGTCCACCTGGGCCCTGGGTCAGTGAGTATGTAAGACCCTGTTGTCAGGCTGGGGATGTGAACAAAAATGTAGATTCTCCCTCTGCTCCAAGGACTGGTAGGTACCTGGCCAAGCATACTCTTAAGGTGTATTTTCTTCACCTCATCACTGAGTTGGGGTGTGGCTTCCCCCAAGACACACACTGGATGTTTAGGACAGCTCTGAAAGGAGTTTGTGGGCTTGATCCCAACTCTTCTGATTGACTTTTCTGAGCCTCGGTTTCCTTTTCTGTCAGATGGAGTCGTAATGGAAATATCAGCCATGCTTAATGGGGTTCTGCTGAGATGGTGGGGTTTGAGCAGGGCCTGAGCCTGCAGAGCTGGCAATCACCATTGCCACCACCCATCACTACTGACCTCTCTTTTCATGGGGCAGGGGCAGGAGGCAATGTCTGCCCAGCCCATTCTGGTCAGCGGCTGAGGGATGCCATCTTGTTTTGTTTCTCACTGTTAGTCTTGGAAGGAAACAGGCCTGTATTTGCTGCTGAATTATGTTAAAGTTGCCTTAAGGAAGATGCAGAAGGTGAAGAGCAGCAAGTATTGGGAAGTGGGGTGTAGAAGCATAGCATAGCAAGGGTCACCGTGAGTGAGGGTGGCACAGCATCTGTCACTGAGGGCTTGAATGTTACACTTGCCATCATGTGCTTCATGGTCCTAGTTATTAGGGTGTCACTGCCCACACTCTGAAGGACAGTGCCATCCTCTGCAGACAATTCAGTGAGTTCCCTGGGAGCAGCTTGATGCCTCTTCTAATCCTGACCATGGAGATCTGAGAAGAGCCCTCTGCCATGGCCTATGTCCAGTGTTGGGCCTGGAACTGGCTGTTAGAGCAGGTGTGGTGTTGTCGGGAGCTTGCATGGTGTTGTCTGGGTCAGAATGTTTAGTTTTCTTTTTCTCAGTCTCTGCTGGCCTGGCTGGCCTTGTGAAGGAGCCCAGGGTCTGTTGAAAATGTTCTTTTCTTGCTGTCAGTCCTGTTTTACACTTGTTAAACCACACCCCCCAAACAAACAAAACAAAAATATAGGGTATTTAAGGCAGGCAATTACCTGTATTTATTTATTTTGCATTGATTTTTTTTTCATGGCAGGATGAGCCTGATGTACAGTGTGTGCAGGTCAGAAGACAACTTGCATAATCTGTTCTCTTCTTCCATCACTTGAGTTCCAGAGCTAGATAGAACTTAGGTTATCCAGCTTGGCAGCAAGCCTCTTTATCTAGTGAGCCATCTCACTGGCCCAGATTACCACCTTTGAGTTTGGAGCACAGGCTGAAGACCTGAACGTCTAGGGTCCTGCCACTAGCTGCTCCCCACAGTGGGAACAAGGTATCTGGGAAGGCACTTCCTCTGAGGGCAGAAATGGTGTCCAGCCATACTGCAAGAGAAACCTGTACTGAGGTCGAGTGAATAGCCAGAGTCCCTGGCAGGAACAAATCTATCAGCAGGTGGTCCCCGTGAAAACAAGAAGATAAGTGTGGCCTCATGAGTATATCCCCACCCCCTGTCCTGAAGGGGCTCAGCTTGAAGAAACAGTGTCCATCCCTGAAAGCAGCTGGTCAGTCTGTCCATCTAACATCAGGCTGAGTGTCTTAGTCACTGCTCTATTGCCATGAAAAGAAGACGCCATGACCACGGCAACTTTCAGAAGAATGCATCTACCCACTGGCTTGCTTACAGTTTCTGAGGGTTAGTCCGTGACTGTCATGGCAGGGAGCATGGCAGCAGGTAGACAGGCGTGGCACTAGAGTGCAAGAAGAGAGCTCACATCTAATCCACAAGCTCATGGCAGAAATAGCAAGACTGGGCCTGACACAAGCTTTTGACACCAAGGCCACCCCTAGTGACACACCTCCTCCAATAAGGCCACGCCTCCAAATCCTTCGCAAATTGTCTCACTAACTAAGGTCCAAGCATTGAAATATGCGAGCCTGTGGTGCCATTCTCATCCAAACCACCTCACTGAGCACACACTCCTGCCACCCCAGCTAGCTGTGGGGATTTTCTGAAGCTGAGCCCAGCCCTGCCTGCCATTCACCTTCCTGAGCAGGTCTGCCACAGAGCTGCTAGGCCTGTCAGCCTAACAACAGTTAGGAATGACGCTAAAAAATCCCAGGTAAATGCCAGCACCAAAACATAGACCAGCACCTGCCCTAGTGGTACCACAGCCTGGACTGACACTGAGTGACACGTAGCTGGAGGGACAATGGCACCTGGTGGTGGATGGGCAGGACGTGAGAGTGCAGTGCTTATCCTGGTAAACAGGGAACACAAAGCAGCATGACTGGCAGCAGAACTCAAACCCCAGGTGTCCACAGATTTCCTTCCCACTGTGCCGATGGCCGAGGTGACATGGTGTTATGGACAGGACATTGGGGAATCATTGTGGCTGTGGTCAGGTGCCATTTGTTGGCAGTGAAGGTACAAGATATTTTTATAGGCAGGGCACAGGTGAGCAGTGTGATGCCTGTGGTCAGGTACCCTGTGTTGGTAGAGGTGATACAGTATCATGGACAGGATACAGGTCCCCAGTCTACCTGTGTTAGATGTTAGATGCCATATGTACCCATAGTTGGGGTTTTTTATTTGCTTGTTTGTTTGAGACAAGGTCTCAGTTTGTAACTCTGGCTGGTCTTGAACCCAAAGAGATGTGCCTACTTCTGCCTCCAGAGCTGATAGGATTATTCGCCACCATGCTCAGACCTCAAACAAGTCCCTTTGCCAACCCCAACTCCAGCTGGAGCACAGGCCTCATGGACCAACCCCATAGTGTAGTGTCACTCTGGGCACCCCACAGCTGCCAGAGAACTTCGGGTGCCCCTACTGTCCTGTTCCCAGAGCTGTGTGGCATGCACAGCCCTTAAGTTACAGGAAGGCACCCAAGAAAAGTGGCATCAAGTTACCATCAGAATATGTGCCATCAAGCAGGGGAAAGCAA
Source organism: Cricetiscus sungorus (assembly GCA_030556225.1). NCBI lineage: Eukaryota > Metazoa > Chordata > Mammalia > Rodentia > Cricetidae > Cricetiscus > Cricetiscus sungorus. Next base: position 7,867,191 of record JANBXA010000132.1, read on the forward strand.
CCAAAAAGACAAAACCCTCACCATCCAGGCAGACACTGAGACGTGGGTAAGGGAAGTGAATGAAACCATGATTAATACAGTAACGCAGTCTGGGAGGCTGGCACTCTCAGCTCTCAGATTTGGAACAAGCTCCTGTCTACCCGGCTTCACAGAGGCCTTGGCAGGGTTCCTGTCAATTAGGTCACAGCAATAGAGTGGATTTTGCTTCTTCCCTTCCCATGGGATGCGACCAAGGAGTCACAGCAAGGCTCTCTGCTGTGTTGCAGCTTGTCTTCCGTATTGTTTTCTTGCCTCTGTGGGAGGGTGATGTGGTGCTACTGTCCTCACAAAGCCATGCTGTCCCCCACCCCCGCCCCAGCAAATGCTGCTCTGCTGAGGAAAAGGAAAAATGTAATTCCACAGCCATCCATGATGAAGCATCTTCTCTCCGAGTGAGTAGATGGGCATATAAATATTCCTCGTCTCCACAGCTCTTTATTTCCCTTGTAAGCAGTTCCCCCATTTCTCCATCTGATGGATTCCCTGTCACAGCCAGGGTGGGCGTGCCCCACACTTTCTCTCTCCAGTCACCTCTTCAAAAAACATCCCTGCCCTAGTTGCCTGCTTCCTCTGTTTGTCCCCACCTACCTATGCTGCCATGGACCCTCACCCCAACCAGACCAACCCCACATCCTTCTCCATCCCTGGTCTCATGGACCAAGAGACAGTGCCTTGAAGCCTGCCCCACACAAGCCTTTTACATCAAGCAATGGATCTCTGTAGTGGGAGGGCATGGCCAGCAGAAAAACCAGTCCCTCCAGGCTCAGTGTGAACCAGCTCACCCAGAACCCATTTTGGGCACATGGGGCCGTGGCTAGGGATTCCCTCATTAGCCTGCCTATCTTGATGGTGGAAAACCAGCCTCCATTTTCATAGGATTTGAAAGCTGAAATAGGGACAGTCTCATTAGCAGAGGGACTATCTAATATTAATCACCCCCTTAGAATTGACAAGGGAGGCCACTCATTTAACCACTTAATTGCTACAGGTTTTTATGGGCTGCTGTTTGCAGACATATTTAATGAAGAAGTTATAAATCTAAGAGAGCTTAAAATTTTAATTTTATCCCTAAATATTATCCTTGTTCTCGAGTTTGTAGTCGGGCCTCAGGAGTGTAGTCACGTGAGAGATTCTTTAAATGAACATATTTGCTAACTGGCGTGATTTCAGTTTTTAAAACATTGGTTCCAGCAATTAGGCCTTTTTTTCCCAGTTCCCAAATGACTAGAGGAATTCGTCTTGATTATAATTGCTCTTAGCCACGCATATCTAATTTGTGTCTTTTTAAGTGTTAATTAGTAAACAGTTTGAGCTGACATCTTTATGTGTTTGCGTGTTGAAAAATGGGGCTTATTGCTTATTTAGCTTGAGGCTGATTCTGCTAGCATTTACGTCACGACTCAAAGGTGAAATTAATGGAAACACATTTGGCAGTATGAAGTTAAAAGAATTTTCAAATTCAGCTTTGGATGTCCACTTTGCTGGGGCCCTCTTCAAATGAAGGAGGTTAGGGTGGACTGGGGAGCTAGGTCTGCCGGAGGAAAGCCAGGCAGGTTTTTGCATCCATAATGAAATGGCAAAACCCCAATTTTATCACAGCAAAATGTTCAGATCCAGCCCAGTTTCTCTTCTTTTCTGCTGTTGGAAAGCTTTCCTTGTTCTTAAGAATGTGAACTGATTTGAAGGGTTGAGCTGCAGTCATAGAAATATGTGATCCCTTTCCACCATCTAGTGGTTGCATCTTGAACTGCAACAGATTATGTGACCGCCTCTCTACTAAGATGCAAGCAAGGTTCTCCACCCAGCATCCTTTCAGAGTGGCTTTATTTTCAGCCAAAAAGGTGAAATGTCTGGGAAAATAAATCTGCCTACTTCATGCACTAAGTATAATTAAGCCAAAAGACTCTTATTTCCTCACATATATTCTCCAAAGGCCCCAGCTACTGCCCACATTTTTAGAGCTCACACTGGCTTGAGACATTCCAGCTTAAAACAAAAGAAACCCCAAAAGATGGAGCACTGGTGAAGAAGGGATATGCCAGTCAGCTGACTACACCAGCTTATAGTGTGCCCCACACTGAGCTGTCAGCATACATGTGATGATTGCCAGTTGCAAAGAAAAAAATGTTTTAAAATTTAAAGAACATAAAGGGTGGGCTAAGTGGGTTTAAAGGCACAAAAAATATCTTCTGAAATGTGGGAGGAGTTTAGTTCACCCTGCCACATTCTTATGACCATGCTCTGCAACCACAATTCATGCCCCAGATCAGTAGTGGCCTTGCTAGTATGGTATCATTTGAAGCAGCTTGCCGGGTGGAATAGAGTCTGTGCACACATACATGTGCCTGTGTGTGTGTGCAGAAACTAGGGGTCAACATGGCTATCTTCCTTGATCCTCTGTCTCAGTTTTTGAGACAATGTCTTACGCTGAACCTTGAGCTCATTGATTCAGCTGGGTTGCTTGGCCAATGACCCCTCAGTATTAGTCTCTGCCCTTCACCACAGGGGTTATACTGGCTTTTACACAGATGATTGTGATCTGAACTCAGTCCCTCATGCTTGCATAGCTGGCACTTTCCCAGCAGAGCCATCACCTCTGGCCCAGGCATCAACTTTTTCAATATTTTGTGTTTTCCCAACAGACAATTAATGCATAAAAATGCAAACTTAGGAACACATGGAGTAAAGAGTGAATGAATATCCCCTGCTGCCCACCCTGGACACACACAACAAACATTAGAGCAGCTTGCCTGCAATCACAGCTCTGTAATCTGCTCCCTACTCCCCCCCCCCATTCTAAATGCTTCTGCTTATGCCCACAGATAAGTGGAACTCTCAGCAGCTTCTTTCTCGGCAGATGGAGACTATTACAGAAGCCACAACTGGCCAAAATGCAGTCTGCAGCTCATGCCTTCTAATAGCCATGTTCTCTGCCTTTTTAAAAACACCTTTTTGAGAATTTTATACCTGAATACTGTATTTATATCACCTTATTCCCCTTTCCAGCTTCTCTTGTGTTTCTCCAATGCCCTTTCAACTCCATGACCCCAATTATAGTTTTACACACACACACACACACACACACACACACACACACACACACACACACACACGGCCCATTTAGTGTTCCTAGTACATTTTGTGTTTAGGACTGACCACATGAGATTGGCTGACCACGTGGCATCAGATAACCTAACAGAGGGCTCATTTCTCAAGAAGCCTGGTTCTCCCCTTTCTCAGCAGCCATTAACTGCCTACAGCTCTTCCCTAGTGTTGAGGCTGTGTTATGTGAGATTGTTTTCCTCCTGTTCACGTTGGGATGTCAGCTAATGGTGTCCCTGTGCAGGACTTATTTGAGCAGCCATATTGTTGAGATTTAATGGGTACAACTCCTTGCTTTGAATAAAAGACACTGTCTTGTTGCTGGCATCCTGATTCTCTGGCTCTCACATTATCTCCTGTGTCCCCCCTGCCACACCGTCTGCAGTGTTCCTTGAACCTTTGGGGGTAGAGCTTGTGTGTATGTATCAGTTGGGGATACAAACCCCAGAGTCAGATGGGCTTTGCATTTTGATCAGTTGTGGCTTCTGAGAAACAGCTTCTGGATGAAGAGTGGAAGATCACTTGTCTGTGGTCATAAGGGGAAGGATTTAGAATGCTGTTTAAGAATGTAGCGATAGTAGGTTCCCCTCTAGGAACATGGGCTCAACAACCATCGGTATTTGCCTAAGTTCACATGATCAGGCATGAATTTCTCATGAACATGAATCTCTCATGAACCAACTAAGAGGCTTTGGTTACCTCCAGATTACAGGTGTCACTGTTGCCCTCTGGTACATCACGCTGGTCCTTGTTGTGTCTCATAGACTTTACAGTCAGTAGGACTTTTAATGCCCTTCTCCCTTGCTAGCCCACATAGCACCTTTGCCTACCTGAGTGCTAATCCTCAGAGGTGAGGCTTCTGGGTCAGGCCCAGCTTGATTTCTCCAAGTTGTGTCCTTCAGCAACAGGGTGTTACCTTCCAGTTCTAGAAAGTAAACAAAGACAATAACAATAACCTGTATCGTGGTCCCCTCTGGCCAACAGCTTGGAGGCTCCTCAGGCTTGGCACTGGGGGCTTTGTTGTCTGTGGCTTTGTGGGGGGCATCCTCACCCCCCATGCTATGCCCATCTATGGTCATGCTCTGACATACTTAGCCAGTCACCTGCTGACTGACTTTGGAGTCAATCCCCAGTGACTCTATCAATGCCTGTAACTTGATTTTCTGTGTGTCTTTGCTCCCCTGGGTGGGAACACAAGGCTAGCTTTCTCTACATCCCAACCACAGCCCAGGGGCACTGTGCTTTTAATGTTTGGCATTTACCTGGAGCTGGAGGGTTCCATGATCCCCATGTTGGTCAGTTGTCATTGGCTGTCCACTCTTAGGCATTGCTCCTGTAGGCTTAGTGGTTTTCCTCCAGCTTATTTAATACTCATACCCCTTGCCTCTCCCTACTCGCTCTCTCCTCAGGGAGCATGTATGTGTGGTTTCACTCTCCACACAGAGGTGTGTGCAGGGGTCAGAGCTCAGCATTAAGTGTCTTGTTGTCTTGCTATCTTGTTTTGAGGCAAGGTGTCTCCTGGAACCTGGGAGCTGCTGTTTTTCTCTAGCCTGGCCTGTGAGCCCCAAGGAGCACACTGTTAAACTTCACTATGAGTTCTGGAGGTCCAAACTCAGGTTCTCATATTCACAGAGCAAACACTTTACCCTCTAAGCCAGTGGTTCTCAGCCTTCCTAATGCTGCTTCCCTTCAGTATAGCCTTGGTGACCCCCCAAACATAAAATTATTTCCATCGACACTTCATAGATGTGATTTTGCACTGTTACGAATCATACTGTGAATATTGATATGCAGGAGGTCTGATATGCAACCTGTGACCCACAGGTTGAGAAGTGCTTTTCTACCACATCTTCCCAGCCCCTTTTATTCACTTTTTAGTGATGCTTTTATTCTTTGAAAATTTCATACACTGTATTTTAGATATACTCACCCACCAACTCCTCCCATTTTCATCCCTCCCCACCCTTTCGTCCAACTTTGAGATTTCCCTGTTTTTCTTTTTGTCTGTGCTGCCCAGCTAATCTTGGGTGGGAGTGGGGTCTGCACTGGTATGTAATCATCCTACGAGATGTTGCATCATTAAAGACTCCCCCTCTCCCAGCAGCTATCAAATGCCAGTAGTTTCCTCAGCTCGGGGTGGGATTTCTTGTGCACCTTAACCCCCTATGTAGGGATGTTGTCTGGCTGCAGTATATGCTGGTCCTGCCATACTGTCACAATTTCCATGTGTTCATATGTGCATCTGTCTTGTGGTGTCTGGGAAATACCACTTTCTTCATTGATATTATCAAGTACCTTTGGCTCTGTCTGTCTGTCTGTCTATCTATCTATCTTTGTTTTTGTTTTAGACAAGGTTTCTCTGTGTATCCCTGACTGTCCTGGAGCTAACCTGTAGACCAGGCTGGCCTTGAACTCACAGAGATCCACCTGCCTCTGCCTCCTGAGTGCTGGGATTAAAGGCCTGTGCCACCGCGGCCACCACCACCACCTGGCTTATTTATATTTTAATTACATGGTGGTGGGATGGGGATGGGTATATGTGTTAGTGCACCTAGGAGGCCAGAGGTGTCAGATCTCCCTGCAGCTGGAGTTACAAGCTCCTGTGAGCTGCCCAGCTTAAGTGCTGGGAACAGAACTCAGGTTCTCAGTGAGCAGTGTGTCCTCTTCACTACGGGGGCCATCTCTCCAGCCCCCTACTGCTGGTTCTTACAGATCTTTCAGTCCCCTCTTCCTGAAGACCCAAAGCTTTGAAGAAAGGGGTATGATACAGATGTCCCTTTTGGGGTGGGCTCTCCACAGTTGACTGGGCTCTGCATGTTGACTTCTTGGTGGTCATTGCCATCTACTTTAAAAAGCTTCCCTGATGACAGGGGTGGGGGTGGGGCTGGGGGTGGGGTCAGGCTCCTCCCCTCTTAGTCAGACCCCTCCCCTCTCAGTAGGACTCCTCCCCCCTCAGTAGGACTCCTCCCCTCTCATTTTTAAGAGCTCTTTATGCTTTAAAGATGGCAACCTCAGGCCTGGGGAGATTTGAGTTCTTTTTTTCCATCATTCTTACAATATAAACCACCACATTTTTTTATTTTGTATTTTAAAATACTAAACTATTAAATACCAACTACGTACTCTGGCATGTTCTAGAAAGAAAACTCTAGAGCTGGCTTTATTCTAATGTTTAGGCAGTTTTCAAGTCACTTTTTTCTGTGATTTCTCAGCGTCATGTTCGCTGCATCTTTCTGTGTGCTCTGTGGAGCTTTTCCTGTGCCTTCATTTCCAACTCTTGCTTTGTGATTGCTCTCACACACCATGGGTTAGTTCAGAACCCTCCATGCTCCCGCAGAGTCCCTAATTAGCAGCACGATCATTCCATCTGAACCACGCATCCTTTCAAGGAAGGGAGAATGTATAAACTGCGTTTTTATTTTGAGAGAGGGTCTCCCTGGTCTCCATGATGACCTTGAGAGTGTGCATCTTGTGCCTCAGCCTTGCAAGAACGGGAATTACAGACATGTGCCACCACTCTGTCTCCCATTTGGTTTATTTTGAGTGTGTGCATAAGGAGGTCAGAGGACAGCATGAGGGGCCTACCACCATGTAGGTCCTGGGAATTGAGCTCAGGTCATCAGGCTTGACAGCAAGCACCTTTACCTGCTGAGCATCTCACAGCCCCCATCCTCTGTTTTTGTTGGAGCTGAACAGAACTCATGGGTAATAGGATGGCTGACATTTTACATGGCATGTCCACCTGGGGACAGATGTGCTGGCTTACCCGAGTCTTTGAGTATTGGCCAATGGGAAGCCAAAGGGTGTTCTTTGAAGAGTCCTCATGTGTTTCTTTTTGTTGTTCTTTTGAGATGGGGTCTCAAGCAGCCAAAGCTGGCCTTTAACTCTCCATGTAGCTGAGCATGACTTTCACCTTCTGGTCCTCCCTCCCCTCTTCCCAGTTTTGGAGATCAAACCCAGGCCTTGATGAGTGCTGGGCCAGCACTGGGACAGCCAGGCTGCATCCCCAGGCCCCTCCTGTTCCCTTTCAAGATGTGCCTGAGTGGTGTGTGTCTTTGTGGCTCCTGTCAGCAGGACCTTTGCTGGTGCCATCTTATCTGTCACGTGTATAGAGAAAGGTCCCAGCCTTGGTAGCAACTCTAGAGCCAACATCTCCTGATTTGAAACAGTAGTAATGCAGCTCTCCCTGTCACCCTGCCACTGACAAGCAGCCCGGACACTAGCCTGGTCCCTTGTGTAGCAGCTGTCCCCCTCCTCAGCGGGATCTTCTAGGTCCCTGGGCCTCTTCGGTAGCAGTTGTCTAACTCAGTGTCACACATTCAGTTGCGTTTTCATCTTTTCTCCTGCAAGAGCTGGCCATGTGTCTCTCTCCTGCAGGCTCTCATCTGGATGGGTGGCAGCTTCTCACCAGAGGCCTTTGGTCACCTGTGAAGGTGGCTGTTTTTCCTCCCTGTGTATTAATGAAGTGAACTGGGTTAACAGTCTGAGTCCCTAGGTCCTCTCTCCTTGAAGTTCTGTATTTTGCTTCATGTGTAAGTGCATGTGTGGATGCCATGTGTGTGCAGATGCACTTACAGGCCAGAAAAGGGAATCCAATCCCACAGAGCTGGAGTTACGAACAGCTGTGAGCCACTCAGGGTGGATTCTGGAACCAAACTCTGCTCCCCTGCAAGAGATGTGCATTTTCTTAATGGCTGAGCCTCTACCGTAGTGGTTCTCAACCTTCCTAATGCTATGACCCTTAATATAGCTCTTCATGCTGTAGTGACTCCCAACCATAAAATTATTTCATTGCTACTTCATAATTTTGCTACTGTAATGAATTATAATGTAAATATTTTTAGACATAGAGGTTTGTCGAAGGGATCACAACCCACAGGTTGAGAACTACTGCCCAACCTTTAGAATTTATTGAAAGCAATATCTCCTTAGAGTGGCCACCATAGAGGTTATTACCTAGTGGCCTGGGGCACCCAGGATGTAAATAAAAGAGCCATGGAATTGTAGCTACAACAGAGATGGGCAGAAAGGCAGTGTTACCTGTCAGGGTTGCTATCATCAGCCACACCTGCTTATGCAAAGTCAGAGTCAAGGGGAATGGTTGGTTTTTGCCACTCCTTCAAGGGAGGGGTTCCCACTTTTTTCTCTGGGTATAAACTCATAAGGGACTTTTATCCCACATGTTAAAATGAGGCAACCCCCAAACTGAACTAGAAGTTGCCCGGTACAGGTGACAAAAGGTGAGCATCCAGCAAAAGATGGAGTGGGATGGACCCTCCACAGAGCATGCCACAGTTACATTCCCAAAGCAGAAGGATGACCTAGAGAATGTTAATGTGTGCATACACACATTAACACACATACACACACACACACACACACACACACACACACACACACACACACACACACACAAACCTGTGAGCACACACAGGCACACACATTAACGCCTGCCCTGTAAGGCCACAGCAAAGGAAGGCTATGTTTTGTGTCTCATTTTCTCAACTGTGTGACTTCTCTGCCTATCTTTCACTCTCAAATTTTAATAGTCATGAGTACATACTGCATGTGTCCTTGTTGGCCATGGTATTATCATCACCGTGATGTGGCAGCCTCAATCCTCTACCTTGCTAGGAAGTGTACACCTCTCTCCAGGAGAAGCATAAAAGCTAATGGTCACTCTGTGGGAGTCAGGTGATATTTGGAGAGAGGACAGGATCGATGTGCTGGCTGTCATGTTACTAGACACCTGCCCCATTAGGGGTCCATGTCCTCCAGTTTGCCTGCGACATTCTTGCCAGACCTTGCTTTACCCTTGTCTAGGGAAGACACGCCTGTAGGAAAAGTTGACAAGCCATGGACTACAGAAGTCCTTCCCTCACCAGCGCTCAGCCTTGCCCTTCAGTTGCCTGAAGGACTGGGTGTGTCTAAGAGTTCTCAGCCCTGGCTGTTAAGTGGAATACCTGGGGTCCTTGTTAGAAGATGCAAAGTCTAAGCTAGCTCCTTCCAGAAGAGCTGTGTGCAGCAGGCCCCACCCCCCAGCAGGCCCACCCCCCAGCAGGCCCACCCCAGTCCTTCCTCAGGGTTGAACCCCATAGCCAAACACATCTTGAAGAGCATAGAGCCCCTTGAGTGGGAAAAGGCCTTCCACAATGAACCTCCAGAGGTTCTCTGGAGGCTGAGTTGTGGATAAGGAAGGGATGAGGTCTAAGAACTTATTTACAAATGGAAGAGCCCAGGCTGTGGCAGTGCCTGAGCAGTGGAGGATGGTGGAGTGGCCCAAGGGAGGCCTGACAGGCAGGTGAGCTACTGTGTCCAGCTTTTCAGCTTCTCTGAGACAGTCATTTACAAAGCTCATCCTCAAGAACAGTATGATTGAGTTCCAAAACCTTTACAAACACTTGAGCTTAGTGTGGTGGTGCATGCCATTAATCCCAGCACTTCAAAGAATTTCAGGCCAGCCAGGATTACACAAGAAAACCCTGTCAGAGAAGAGAAGAGAACTTAAAAACTATCTCATGTTCTAATTGAGTATTTTGTTTTAGGCTGCACTCTAGCTAGGCTGCACTCTAGCTAGCTATCCTGGGCTGCCTGGGCTAGCCTCTTCTGCTCCCTCTGCCCTAGTATTAGGCCATCTGACAGCCCAGCCCTCCCTCCACTGTTCTCCACCCCGGAACCACCTCTGTGCTTGAATCTTTTCCCTTTAGCTTCCTACATTAGGGACACTACCTGGGTCCCCCGCACTTGCTTTTGTCCATACCCCTGCAGGGCATTCTGTGATCCGGTGCAGCATATACAAGCTGCCTTTGTTCTGGTTGTCACCTGGCCCCACATCCCAACTGCAGCCCACCAAGGGGTGGGCATGGATGCCTAGCCAGCCCAGCACTTGCTTTCAATGTCTTTCTGGGCCTGGGCCAATACTGCCCTGGCTGACTCTGGGGTCTCAGGAAGTTGAACCCTTCCCCAGGTGAGTGTGGTGCTGGATAGAGACCTTCCAGCATTTCTTATCTGGAGCCCTCTGGTGGGTATGACTGGTACTGGATCAGGAGAGGAGGAGGGCCAGGGGCAGGTACAGCCTGTGCTTGTCAACCCTCCCACTGAAGGTAGTAGCCTTTCTGTTTCAGACTGTGCCTCCCCTTACCAACCAAAAAAAAACAGGCCAGGGCCTTTCATAAATGCTGTTGCTGTCCCCTTCTCTGTCTGTTGGGGACAGGCACTGCTGGGTTTGTACAGATCACCCCAGTGGCTCCCACAGCTCCCCTGTAAGTGGCAGGAGATGTCTAGTTACCCCTTTTCCTGCTGTGACCTAGACTCTCTGATGATACTTCATCCTACTAACAGAGCACAGGTGTTGTGCTGAGCAAGGTCTTGTGGGAACTGTGACCCATGTCTACCTGAGAGGTCCTTGGGGCCCCTGGGAAAGTTCCCTACAGAGCCCCTGACAGTGACATCTCTTTCCTAGGCCAGGTCAGCGGTACAGTTGCGGTGACAGACTGAGTCCACCAGAGGGCACAATGCCTTGCATTGCTCAGCTGAACTGGGCTTTGCACACCAAATGCTTTTTAATTGAAAATTTTTTTTAATTCAAAAAGGATTTGCTGTTTGTACTCAAGTGCAGGTTTTCCTTATGCAGAGACTAATGTCTTGAGTAAACAGATCCGGGCTCAAATCCACCTTCAAAGGTACTCTCTATTTGCCCAAGGGAGTGAAAGGGCTTCCAGAAGCCGCCCTAGTCTCTTGGGCAAACATTTTGGGGACGAGGAATCCCAGGCGGAGGACATCATCTGTGGGAAGGTTATCCGAAGCCTAAGGGGGATTATGTCTGGGGACATATGTTGAAATTTCATTTGGGGAATTAGGAAAAACAAGTGTGGGGGTGGTGACTTTTTCCAGCCAAGATAACCTAAAAAGGGAAAAACTCCAGGGAGAGGGCAGGGGACCAGGGATCTGTGTGTTGTGTCAGCCCCCAGGGTCTCCAAGTGCCCGGGCTATAGGGCAGGAAAGGGCAAGTGTGTACTTGCAACCCCCCCCACACACACACACACACACACGCACGTGCACGCGCGCGCACACACACACACACACACACACACACACACACACACACACACACACACTCTGAGCCAGGGTGCAAGAGAAATGAGAACCCAGAAGTGAGCAGGTGGGCGGGCCCATGTCCTCTCAGAGACCTCTCTTTCTCCCGGCCACTGAAGGCCTGAACTGCATGACTCCACGCACTGGGGCTTCACTGCCTGGTCAGCCAGTTGCTCCCCCTCCCACTGCCCAGAAAGTTCCACCGGCATGCAGGTGCCCAGCCCCAGCCTGCCTCAGACCAGGTGGTCTGGAGCTGGGCCAAGCAGACAGTGTCAAATGAAGGGAACCCACTGTCCTGTGGGCCCCTCCCACCTGGAAGCCGAGCACAACCGCGTGTGCTTCTAGAACAGCAGAACTTCAGGCTGTGTCTCCTGTCTTCACCCTGCTGGCATCACCTGAGCTTTTCCTCCCCTCACCGAAGAGGCACTGCACCTCTCCCTGCCTTCCAAAGAGGGGCACTCCACCCTCCTTGTCCCTCCTTCCTAGTACACTCTCATCCACTCAACCACTGAGTTCCAGCCTCTGGCCCCTCCCAACCCTCCTCCCCACTAACTTCCAGATTTGTGTTGGTCATGGAATTGGTCAGGCTGGCTCTCAGTCACCTAGAAGCCACTTGAAAATACACATTAGATCCATCCCAGACCCCACCAGCAGTCAGAATTGCACCCCACCTAGTGGGGCTGGTGGGCTCCCAGGTGAGTGTCTGTGTTGCCTGTCACACTGCCCCAGGGCTGTGCATCCTGCTCCCAAGGGCTACCTGTCCCCACCTAAGGGTACAGGCGTGTCTGAGTGTATGCTTTTGTCACCGTGGCCCCAGCGCTCTAGCTCTCCTCTCTCTCTCTCCTCTCTCTCCCCTCTCTCTCCCCTCTCTCTCCTCTCTCTCTCCTCTCTCTCTCCTCTCCCTCTCTTCTCTCTCTTTCTCCCCCTCTCCCCTCTCCCTCTCCCTCTCCCCTCTCCCTCTCTCTCCCTCTCTCCCCCCCTCTCTCTCTTCCTCTTCCCCTCTTCCTCTCTTCCCCTGAACTCTCCTGGGGACCCTCTTCCAGAAAACTAAATCCCAAATCCCTGTCCTCTCCCCAACCTGCACTTTCTCTGGTGTCCTGATGCTCCAGGCCTTTATACTATTGGGAATGGCACCTGGCCCTGCCACCCTCACGCGCCTGTACCTCTGCCCTGGGTTTGTTCTTCCCTGGGAAAGGCCCATGTTCCAAGATGTGCCCTTGCTTGAGTCCTGAACTATGTGGAAAGTTCCTGGGCCCCTCTGCTGTCACCATATGAGAGAAAGGTTTAATAGAATTTATGCCTTTGCAATCTTGACCTCCCCACCCCCAAATGTTCCTTTTCCCACCCACCCCCAACCCCCAGCAGAGTAAGGCTTGTAGATGCTGGTAAAGGGTTGCTGTTCACTTACACGCATACACCTGAGCAGCCACCAGGTGGCAGTGTTGTGCTGACGATTGCTTGAAGCCTTTTGGGTAGCCAGCTGCCTCTAGCCTGATGGTCTAGGTTAGCCTGATGGGATGGTGTGCCTTCAGAGGTCACTAGAGAATAGGAAATTGGGGGTGGGGGCTGCTCTGATGGGCTTTCCTGATAGCCACCAGATGTTTAGTGGAAGAAGCTTGCTGCCAAGGATGGGCCTGTGCCACCTCTGGGATTTAGCAGACCACATCTCTCCTGCAGCACCCAGCCACTCTCTGTTTACCCGTCCTGGTAACAGATGCTGTGAGGCAGGACATATAGGAAAAACAAGTGTGGGGGTGCTATCCTGAGTAGCTTCTTGGTCACACACTGAACCTCAGCTCCCAGCTGCCCCGCTTTCTCTCTTGGGACGGGCTCCTCACTGCCAGCAGCTTTCTTTGGGTGTGTGGTGGGCCCTGTTTGGCCAGTGCCTGGCAACAGAGCATGGTGCCACACAGCCTGGCTGGGGTCTACAGCTTCCCCTGCTACGATTTGACCACATTCTCCTTCATAGGCTGTGTCCTGCAGAGTGGTAGAGTTCTCAGAGCTTGGAAAGCCTTTTCAAGGTCCCCACCCCTCACCACTTCTGACCTATTGAACATGTTTGGCAACCTCTAACCTAAACACCTCTCACCTAATGCTGCCTATTGGGGCACCCCAGACTTTCCCAGGACCCCCTCCATCTCTGCGAGATAAGGACCCCTCTGCTGCACCTCACCACACCCACACTGACTGTCTCAGCTTCTCCCTACCCAAGACACTGGCTTCTTCTCAGACTTTTCATTGGACCTTGAGCCTTTATTCCCAGCCTCTACAGAATTGGGGTCTCCAGTGCAAGAGTTAATATTCCTCCAAAGAGCTGGCTCTTGGATCAGAGTGACAACATGGTCTGGCAGAAGGCAAGTTCACACACTGGCCCACCACCACCACCACCACCACCGGGAGCTGCTTGGCCCATCTGTGTGACTGTGTAGGGACCCCAGGGAAGGTTCTGTGTACAGTGAGGAACACTTGCAAAGGGTGTGGGGTGGTGAGAATGGCCCAGAAGCCCTTCCAGGCCCCCAGGCTGCTGCTTGCCTATTGCCACCTCCCCGGCCTCTGTCTCTCTGTCTCTCTGTCTCTCTGTTTCTCTCTCTCTCTCTCTCTCTCTCTCTCTCTCTCTCTCTCTCTCTCTCTCTCTCTCTCTGTGTGTGTGTGTGTGTGCGTGTGTGTGTGTGTGTGTGTGTGTGTGTGTGTCTTTCTCTTTTACATGTGCATACATATGCACCCACAGTGACATACTATCCCAGCTCTGGTTCTCAGCAGCCACTCTGCCCAGAGTTCAGCTCTGCTCAGCTGGGGCTTTGTCTGGGATCCTCTGTCCTGACTGTGTTTCCCTCTTCCCTCCTCTTGCAGTACGAGTACAGTTTCCGCACAGAGCAGAGCGCAGCAGCACGGCTCCCACCCAGCCCCACCCGGTGCCAGCAGATCCCCCAGTCCTGAGGACCTCACAGCCTCCTGGGGGAGAAGATGTCTCCTACCCGGTGCCCAGACTACTGATGGGGTGGCTGGGGTGAGAGTTACTCCCTCTCCCACCTACCCATTCTGCTTGACCTCCCCACTGACCAAGAGACTCGGGGCAGCTGTGTGGGCATGTATGGTCATCAGCTTGCCTGACGAGACTCCCCTGCCTCCCTGGGAACGTTGTTCATAATTGTGACTAATGTATGTGCTGTTAGTGACCAGAGGCTCCTAGCACACCTGTGTGATGACCACTTACCCCACAAAGAAAGAAAAGTCCTTCCCTGCCTGGAGTCACCCATGAGGGCCTGGGCATATGCTCCAGCAGCCCAGTGATGCCCCCTGGCTCCCTTCATCACCCATTCTAAGAATCCCACAAAGCCACTGTCCCTCCTGAAGACTCCAGGGCTGACTGCTTCACATAGGGCCCTGAAGATGTACTCATCATCTCTGACCCAGGATACTGGGAACAAGTACCCCTGGCCAACAGGCTCAAGTGGCCCATGCATTTCATGATGAAAACGGGACCCTGCTTCACCCCAGACGACTGTAGTCTCTTCCCCCAATGCACACACTGGATGTCCAGAGCACACAGAAGGGAACCCGCTTTCTGTGGAGGCGACTGGGTGCCTAGCTGGATGGAGACTTGGCTGCTAGGGTGCTGTGCCTGGCCACAGCTCCACTCCCCACAAAGGGCTCATCTATGGAGCTTACACCTGCCAGCAACAGCTCCATATGCCTCTGCCTGGAGCCCTGACCTGGTGGCAACAGATACAGAGCATGCTCTGAGAGGCATGGTGCCCAGCCCTGCCTGCAGGGACATTGTACAAGGGCACCAACTCTCAGCCAGGCCCACCAACAGTGTAGAAGGCACCTCCTACCAGTGATCTGCTGTTTTGAGAAGTCCCTCTGTCCTGGGCCTATGAATCTGGGCTAGAACATTTCACAAGTATCCATCTGAGGTGCCAAGTTCCACTCCACATGTGTTGCCATGAAAACAGTGGTCACTGCTGTCCCAGCTCTCAGCCTCATCATGACATGCTGCTTTGCCATAATTGGCTATTAGGGTTTGTCTAACATTGGTCCCGAGTGTCTGTGGATGTGACAGTGCACAGTGGCCAGTGGCCATAGGTAACTACACACCAGCTGTACAAACCTCTCCAGTTACAGCTCCAGAGACAGCCACAGGCAGCTGAGTGGACAGGGTGCAGAAGGGCCAGGAGCAAGAACAGCCAACAAGATGGCATGAGTCAGGGCAGGGCCAAAAATACCTCACCAACCTCCATCAGCCCCTCAGCTCCAGCTCCTCAGGCCCTTTGTGGTCCACCCTCCGTCCTCAGTCAGCCTTCTCTGCTTGATGGTACTTCATTTTATGTGTCACGAATGGTCATCTCACCTCCCTTTCTCAGATTTGAACACACCCTGTGGGGTACCCATCAACCCCCTGCCTCTGGGCCCTACTGCCTCCAGGCAGCACAGGCTGTGGAAGGTGGTTAGCTCATCTGCCGGTGCCCCAGAGTCCTGTGGGGTCAAAACCTAGTGCCAAGCTGGTGCTCAACAGAGCTGATGAACTGTGCCCCAGACAGCTCCACAAGTGTCTACTGCTGCTGGGGTAACGCCAAGTGGCTTGTGTGACCTAAAGCCCCAAAGAAAGGGGGCAACCACTCAGTCTGAGTTAACTGGAAAGGTTGGGGGACAAAGCTCCAGAGTCTCCAGGCCACTTAAGCCTGTGCACATTGTCTTACCACCTCTTTCCGATCCCTGCTTGTGAAATTGCTCTCACCAGGTGATGCCAGGTGGCCCTCCCCGCTTCCCTTGATGGAGAATGTGGCTTCCCTGCAGCTCTTACAGGCCCTGGAATTTCAAAGATGAAAATGGTGGACCCTTTGTCAGTAATCAAAAAGGCCAAATGAAGAGGTCCCTGGAGAAAGGACGAGGGCTCGGCAGCCCACTCATACACCCCACAGAACCCAGCCACAGAACCCAGCCACAGAACCCAGCCACAGGGAAGAGGACAAATGCATGCTCTGAGCTGGGGCAATTACGGGACACTGCAGATGTAGTTTAAGAATAACCTTGACTGTGAATGTTGTAGCATCAACAACTTCTAGCTTTTGAAGTGCTGAAGACAACTTGGTGTCTGTGGTAGGTCTTAGGTTGCACCCAGTCCCTGGTTTCTTGTCTTCTGGTGGTGGTACTGGTGGTGTGCTCTTGGCACAGGCCCAGACCTGGGAAGTGGGGCTGCAGCTTACAGAACTGAGTGGCCTTTTGTGTATGGTGTGGAACACTTCTGCAGCACACCCTAGCCACTGTGAGATGAGCACACAGAGTCGCTGGGAGGGGCGAAGAGCTGCAGCCTCTGCCTTGGGCCTCCCCCTTCCCCACCAGCATGTCCCACAACTGCTGCTGCCCCTGCCAAACACACACGTCTCCCTTGAAAAAGCTAACCAGAGCACAGCACCCTACCCTACGGTCCCCCACTCTGAAAAGTCGCTTCCTTCATAAGGGCCTTGGAAATGGCACACAGGTGATAGGCAGGGGGAGGTGGCTCCAGGCTCACTTGCAAAATTATCATAAGGCCAAGTTGAAGAATCCATGTCAGCCCCACTCGCCTCAGGAAAAGGACCGGTTAGAGGCATCAGTGTTCTTGCTGGTGGTCAGTGCCATGTGGCCGTTCTGCAGGAAGAAGCCGAAGCCCCTCAGTCAGAAGGACATACACACAAGGGGACTGAGATATGAGCACACCCTCTTCCTTCACTGGGCACTAGACTTAGCAGTCTTAAAGCACATTTCCTGTCACCCCCAAACAAGCCCAGCATTGGGTGCTCTTTGTCTCTGTCACATGAAGAGTCCGAGGCGTGTCTGTAAGTTTGGCAGAGGCAGAACCTGACCCCAAAGCCCCTAGGCCAACCGTCTGGCCTTTGTGCCAGACCCTGTGATGGGCTTTCTTTTGCTATGGAGTCACCACACGGTAGTAATGGATTCTGGACATGGGTCAGGCTGAGACCTGTCCTGCACCCATGACCCCAGGGTCCACAGCCTGTGAGCACCTCTCCTGCTGCATTCATAGCAAGGGGCCTTGGTGTGAATCCAGCCATGAAGTACTGAACTCACAAAATTTGTTTGCATCCTTTGACCCCCCAGAGCCCAATGAAGAAACTGGGCCCTCATTCCTACCCAGCTCTCTCTAGGAGACACGACACATCAGGGCGGCACACCTTTCTTCCCCTGCTCCAGGTGCGAACCGCTGAGCAGCTGCAGCCATCAGCACCCATCCAGGCATTGTCTCCCTTTAAAGGCTCATGAGCTGCTGGACCACTGTGTGGCCCTGGGGCAAGGACCTTAGGCACAGCTGCCTTCCTGTGTATTTATTCAAGGTGACTGCTTGGCAAAGGGAGGTTTCACTGTGTGATTGTATTCTTAATATAATTTGTTAAATAAATGTTTGTTTTAACCTTTCCCCCAGTTTGCTGTTATTTTTAAAGCCACCAGAGGTCAGTGTCCCTCAGTGGAGGCCCTCTGTCCAATTGCAAACTGTCCCTCCTGCTTCCCAGGGCTCCTGAAGACCAGGTGATCACTACCTTAGCTTTTCAGATTTCTAGAAAGAGCTGGCAGGTGACTTGAGGGTTTCAGGACCACCAGCATCCTTGACCACGGAAGCTCCTGAGAAACCCCAGTTGCTGTGAACACAAGGCCCCTGAAGAATGCAGAGGGCTCTTTCATCTGCTACCTCCCACCTTCCTGTCTCTGGGCCTCAGGGCTGGTCTGGCTATGAGAGCTGGGATGCAGTTCCTCTGCTTTGAGCTGGTCCTAACTGCTCACCCACCACAGGATGCCACCTGCAGAGATGGCCAGGGTTCCTTGGGAGTTGCATTACCAGTGCTCTGCCTCCCCGCCTCCTGGCTGAGATTTCTCTACCTCTAGGATCTACCTCACAGCCTGCCTGCGGCTCAGCACACAGCAATCTCAGTGGGAAGGAGCTAGAATGGTGGCCTTTGACCCACCACTGTTCTCCAGGGCTCCCTAAAACTTAGGGTGCCTCCACACGTGTACCCTCCACTCCCCAAACCCAGCCTCTTATCTCTTGAATCTTTTTCCCACATAGCAAAGTCCCTCCCCCACATCTTTGAGGGGAACCAGGTTTGAGTTCTGGTTCTGACTCTGCTGGTTCCAAGAGCACAGGTTCTCTGCCTTAAGCCACTTGAGCCTACCACACATACCCACCTGTCACTGAACTGACCACCAGATGTTCTCATTCAGTGGTGTATCCCCAGAGGAGGGCACCATGCCCTTTATCACTTCCTCCCCTGCCACAAGAGTGGGTGGGGCCAATGGGAGAGGTGACTAGATAGGAAAAGCCAGGGAAGGATGGACTCCAGCAGTACCATGTGGTCCCTCGATGGCCTCTCTGCGAAGTCTTGATGTGTCCCAAAGAAGCCAGAGATGGGCCTCAAAGGTTTGCCCGTCACAGGCTTGTGGTGGTGATGACTGCCTTGGCTGTAGATGTTCCCTGGCCGCAGGCTCTGGGAAGAAAGACAACGGAAAGCTAATGAACCTCAAAAGCTGACCTGAGCCTGCTAGGGGCTAGGTTTTCTGGTTCTTTATTTCCTACCTGGCCCTGGGTGGAAACTCTTGGCCTTGCAAAGTTGTGGAAAAACAGAGCTGTGGAGGAAAGCCATCAGCCAGCACCCTTCCCAGGCTGGGCCTGGTACTCCCACCTCCCCTCTCCCATCCTCAGGCTCAGGACCTGTGGCCAGCCAGCAGCCCTTGGGAATGGTATGGCTGAGACAGAGACCTAGAAGGTTCTGTGTCTTCCTGACTGGGGACACAGCAGAGGCTGCAAAGGTTGAATGGCCTGAGATATGCCCATCTCCTGCTCTCCTTGTCTGTGGGAGGGAGCATGACAGTCAACCCTAGCCACTACTGTAAGTCTTGAGAGCTCAAACTCCTGTACCACACCCATCCCAGGAGATCAAACAATAACCTGTGTGGGGGCAGTGAGCCCAGGGGTCCCCCCCAGGACCCTCCCCCTGCTGCCCCCGCCCTGCAGGCAGGCCAGATCAATGCCTAAAGCCAGGCCTTCAGCACTCCCCAGTGTTGTAGTTTGGGTCTTTCAAGCCCACAGCTTGGCTCCCCTCCCCCACTCTTACCACTTCTCAACTTCCTCTGCCACAGGCATCCCTTCCCATAACAAGGGATCCAAGCAACAGGGCCGAGGTGGGAGGAAAAAGAATTTGGAACCAACCTGAGCTACATAGTAAATTCTAAACTGCTTGGAGTATTTGGTAAGACTGTCTCAAAAGAAAATGAACATGAGGAAGCATCCACATTGGGTAGCTGACAGCCACCTGTAACTCCAGCTTCAGAGGGCCCAATGCCTCTGCAGGCACACATACCTCCACACAGACACAGACACACACACACACACACACACACACACACACACACACTAAAATAAAATCTTTAAAACATTGGAGCTGAGGGTATAAGTCAATGAGATCATTTGCCTAGTACAGGTGAGGCCATGGGTCCAATCTCCAGTACCACAATAATAATAAACCCCAGCACCACATGGGGCTGGAGAGATGGCTTAGAGGTTAAGAGCACATAATCTCTTGCAGAAAACTTGAGTTAAGTCCCCAGTACCCATGTCAGCTCACAACTACCTGTAACTATCTCCAGGGCATCTGACACATGATTCTGGCCATTGAGGTCACCTCCACAGATGTGCATACATTCTCTCTCTCTCTCTCTCTCTCTCTCTCTCTCTCTCTCTCTCTCTCTCTCTCTCTCTCTCTCTCTCTCTCTCTCTCACACACTCTCACTCTCACTCTGTCTCGCCCACGCTAGCACGCACGCGCGCGCGCACACACACACACACACACACACACACACACACACACACACACATCACTAATTAAATAAAATATATGAAAAATAAACAATTGTTAAAGATCTCTTTCCACACCCTCAAAATATAGACCAGGGGACCATAAGGCTGAGTGTACTCCTGCTGCTGTGTAGATCACAAACCTTACCCAAAGGCCTGTGTGCTACATACAGGCCTGCTCACCAGTGTCATACTTTTGGGAGGTGGCAGGTCTGTTGGGAGATGAGTAGACAATGGCAGCCTAGCCCCTCCCTTTTCTCTCTCTTGTTCCCATTCATGAGGTAAGAGGCCCTGCTCTGCCATGTTCCTGTTGGGATATGCCAGCACAAACTCAAAGTGTCAAACCTCTGAAAACATGAACCAAGAATCTTTTCTCTTTATGAGTTGATTAACTCAGGTGGTTGTCATAGTAACTGATGGAGACCTGAGCAACACATGAAACAGCATGCCCTTTCTGACACTTCTCACTTAAGAACACAGGAGAAGGAAGAAGATGGCTCAGTTCATCTTAAATTAAACAAGGACAATACACATAAGTCAGAGGCCTGTTTGGCTTTGGAGTCTGAGTACAAAAATTTCCATGAAATGTTATGTAAAACTGAATTCACCTGCATATTCAAAAATAATTATGACAAGTAGAGACCATCCTAAGAATATGAGTGCTGAAGGGATGCCTCAGTAGTTAAGGGCAGCTGTTACTTTTGCATAAGACCCATGTTTGTTCTCAGCACCCACATTGTCACTCACAACCATCTATAACTCTATTTCTATGGGATCTAATGTCTTCCTCTGACCCCCAAGGACACCAGGTACATATGAGGTACACACATAATATATGCAAGCAATACAATCGTACACATAAAATAAAAATTTTGAGTTCAATTTTCAATGAAAGTTGGAAAGATGGCTCAGCAATTAGGAACACTGTTGCTCCTACAGAAGACCTGGGATCAGTTCCCAGTATCTACATGGCAGCTCACAACCATCTGTAACTGCAGTTCCAGGGGATCCATGCTCTCTTTTGGCCTCTGTGGTACCAGACACAAACATGCATATACATGCATGCAGACAAAACACTCATGTACATAAAAATAAATTATTTAAACTCAAGAATATTCAATACTGGGAAGGGGACCTGGGCAATCTACTCAAGGAAATAAGCCAGTTTACTAACCCACTGCAAATGCATTTAAGGAGCCTTGATTTAGGAGCCTCTGTTAGTACCAGCCTCAGGATAAGTATAAGGACAAGTCAAAGATGCGCACCTACTACCACCACTTCCTCACCATGCACTGGAGATGTAAGCCAATGCTGTAGGACAAGAAAAAGGAAAGGCAGAATACAAATGGGAGGGAAAGAGGCCCCATCTTGCCCTGTTGTGTAATCATCTGCATAGAAAATCAAAAGGAACCAACGATTAGAATGAATGAGAGAGATGGGAAGGTTGTCCAATACAAAAATGATTATCAGAAACAAACTGTGCCGTAAATGGAGTTTCTGTCCCACCAGGTCCTGTAGCCAGTCAGTCCCATGAACCCTGCCTTCACTGTGCTCTTCTCTGTATAGATGTCAACAGACCAAGAAATAAAATAGAAAGTCTTTCAAATAGGCATAAATACATCAAGGAATTAACAAGATACAAATTGGCTGTGAAGACTTGTGAACACATAAAAGCAAGGGATACCTAAATTAGCAGTGATGCCCCAATTTTTATTATTATTGTTGTAAGTATAGATGGGTGTCGTCTGCATGTATGTCTATACACTTTTCACATGTCTGGCACCCATAGAAGCCAGAAGAGGGCATTGTATACCCTGGAACTAAAGTTATAGATGGTTGTGAGTTCATTTGAGTGCTGGGACTTGAACCCAGGTCCTTTGGAAAAGCAGACAGTTCTCTTACCTGCTGAGCCATCTCTCCAGCCCTAAAAATGTAACCGTAACATTCTAAAACTATCGTACACTTCATAAAAGCAAGAATGATGACTCTTGGCTTAAACCTGAATGACCAGGGCCATATTTTGGCATAAAATAAGCCCTTGATAACTATTTGGGTATTGAATTAAAGTGAAAATGCTGTCTTTTAAACTAATATGTTCAGTTCAAGTTAGCAGAAAACTATATAACTTTCTTAAAACATAAAATTTCTAAAAGGAAAAATGAATGCAAGAATCCTGCTAGCATTTGACAGTTATTCTAAAATGCTAAAATACTTAATGAAGAATAAGAGTCTACATTAAGCTTTTCCAAAAATATTTTTATGTTTATTTGTGCATATCTGGAAACACATTAGTGCAGCAATGCACATGTGGAGGCCAGAGGACAATGTCCAGCAGTCAGTTCCACCCTTCATGTGGATCCTGGGGTCACACTCAAGTCATCGGTTTGACAGCAAGTATCTTTACTCACTGAGCCATCTCATTGGCCCAGCATTAAACGTCTTTGGCATGTGTAAATATGTGTCACTCAGACCTGTTGAATGCCAGGCAAGGGCACTTTTTCTGAGCTATATATACCCCCAGCCCTAAACATGTTTCAAAGAGGGGTTTATTCTTCCAGACATAGATACTAATGAAAACACTGGATTAGGGACTCAGAAGTTAAGGGCACTTGCTGCTCTTCCAGAGGACCCAAGTTCAGTTCCCAGCACCCACACCAGGCAGCTCACAACCATCCGTAATTGCAGCTTCAGGGTATCTGATGCCTTTGGGCTCCCTAAGCACTGTACATGTGCACAGATAGATGCATAACTTAAAGTAATGAAAGCCAATCTTAAAAATACAAGCTGTGGCTCCACACTCCTGAGGGCCATTAATAAGAAGCAAACCAGGCCAGGTGTCAGCGGTGCCTTTAATCCCAGCTCAAAAAGAAAGAAGGAGAAGGAAGAAGAAGCAAACCGTGCTGGAATGGGAGAGTCCAGAAAAATACAGCAACTACTGAGGTGGTCCCTGAAGACCCCTGCACTGTGAGAAGGAAGGGGACTGAGGACAGAAGTCTGTGACTCCACCCACATACCTCTGCACACACGGACACTTCACTCCTGTTCACCACCCTGTCTTGACAAACAGTGCCAGATCCTGTCTGAAATCTACTTTCAAGCTAAACTGAAATCCAGAGGACTTACCCAAAGCTCCAGGACCCCAGCACAGGATTCTGCTGCCTCCAGGGGGCTCTAGGGTGGGTCTCTGTAGAACCATGAGTCCCTCTTTTAGGTCCTCAGAGAAGAGGCATTTCACAGCTATACAGGCCCAGCCAGGTCCCTTGAGTGGCTATGGGGTAGATCTCCGGTCCTTTTCTATAAGTGAGGACTGTTAGCACCCTGCCCGAAGGGTGTGGGGGAGCCTGGATGGAGACCCACTGTGCCATGGCCCTAGCTTGGCCCTGGCTGGCTAGTCTGCGCCTAGCCAGGCCACACTGGGCTGCTGGGCTAAGCACGTGTGGCCTGGTGCCAGCCCTCACTGATCTCCGTGACCTCACATGTGTTACCATGAATCTAGAGCCCTCAGACTCACAGGGAGAGCAGAGCTGCATGGACTCCTTTAACAGATGGAAGACAAATCTACTGTCTGCATGCTGTGGACGTGTGTTTGGAAAGAGGCCAGCCCACAGTGGAGTCCCTGTCCTCGCTGCTTGGGAGTCCCACCATTGCCAGCAGGGTGGGGCTTGGATAACTTCTACATCAGTAACACAGTGAGTTAACAGTCCTACTTTGAAAAGAAAAGGTTAAGGAAATGTGTCACTGTTTCTTGGTTTCCAGGGCCTAGGCAAGCCACCTGCACATCCCTGAGCCTTGATTTGTCCTGTTGGAAAGTGGGCTCAACAAAAGCCCTTTCAAGGTTTTCCCTCCAGGGTATGGATGAACCTACAACACAGCATAGGGCCTCTCTGCCCTCCATAAACAGGACTGTTGTAAAGCCTCAGACAGAGGCCTGGCCACAGCCGAGAGCCTGCACCCAAAGAGTCTATGCCTAGAACTCCAAAGTCTTGGAAGGACCTAGATTCCCCCAGTCTGGAGACGGAAAAGCCAGTGCTTCTGGGTGACTTGATGTGTGGCCCTTGTGTCTAGGTAAAGGACAAAGAGCAATGCCCTCCCCTGGTTGGTCTTCAGGGCCTTCTCTACTCCAGAGGCCAGAAAAAAACCACTCAGCTTTTGACACCATCCAGAAAATGAAAATGTCCCAGGCGGCTAACCCTTCCCTTCGGCAACCTAAATGGCGCTGAAACACAGCCAAGCCCTCGGACATGGTGCGAGCAAGCAAGCCAGCATGGAGACCTCCTGCAAAGCAAGCAGGGGACCCGTGCCTGAAAGCAGTGGTCTTGATTGGGCACAGCCTCACCAGGTACATACAAGTAACCTCAGCCCCAGTGGTCTGCACCACAACTTGCCTCCTGGAGCCCAGCCTGAGGAGCACCCCAGGAGCCTGACTGCCTTCCCAGATAGGGCTGCTCCCCACCCCCACTCCCACCCCCAGAAAAAATATTTGGAATGGTCTTTTGACTGAAGTGAGATTAATCCTTGGTTCCCTGACAGTGTCTCTGGGCAAGTGTTTTTATAACCTCCCTTTCAAACGAGAACCATTTGTCGTTGGAAGGTTAAGGAGGCCCTGCCTGGACTGCTGGGCCAGGCATCAGCAGCACCTGATTGAATGTCATGGGCAGTGCAGGGGGCAGGGCTGGGGTGAGAGTAGCATGTCCTTTGCTGGTTCCTTCCCCAGCCATTGACATAGAGATAGATGCTCTAGTCCTGACTTCTCTAGTACCGCAATATGCTCTTGAGTTGATCACTTTGCCTCTCTGAGCCTCACTTTACTTGTCCAACAAATGGGGGAGGTGTGGCCCATGCATCCCGAGGGATGTGCCCAAGGCCTGCCTTGGAAGATTGTAGATCCTCAATGCTTGATAAAGCATTGAACACAGTCTTAGCTTCTAGAAGAAGGGCAAAAGTACCCTGGCTAGAGCCTTCCAGAGATGGCAAAACCTTCTCAATGTAACTTTAGTCTCCTTCCACTTCCAGGCTCGCCTCACCATTGAGAGGTGACCCTTCAAGAAAGCAAGCAGCAAGCTTTAATGTATAGAGAGGCTGAGTTTATAGGTGTAGGCACAGTCTCTTTAATTAACTCTGAGCCCTTGATCGGTGGCCTCCTCTCTCAGCACACCCCACCCCCACCTCTGCAACCCCAGGTCTTGTTTGAAGTTTGCAAATTCCCTACCACCCCTGCTTGCTGAAGCTGGCTGCAGACCCTTAGGGCTCGGCTGGGAGGGATTTATTGGAGAATTTCAATCATGGGGTCTTGGCTCAAACTTGTTGCTTCTCCCAAAATTCTGCCCAGAAGTTTGATACGTGTGCAACTGGAGCATGAGGGGGCACTCTGGTGATCTTTCGACTCAGAATCCCACCTGGGCCTGGGAGAGCATCACAGCCCTGTACTTTGAGGAAGAGAACATGAGACAAGATGGCCAGAGAGATGCAGGCTCTGGACTGATGTGGAGGTACTGGGAGAGATGCAGGCTCTGGACCAGTATGAAGGTACTAGTATTTGGTGATCTACAGAATGCTTAGAAACTGGATTTCTGGACTATGGGGGTGGGACACAACTCAGTGGAGAAGCACTTGCTTAGCAGGCATAAAACACTGGATTCCAACCCCAGCACTGCAGATAGACAAGACAGACAGACAGAGGGGGGAAGCAGGAAAGGAGAGGAGAGGAGAGGAGAGGAGAGGAGAGGAGAGGAGAGGAGAGGAGAGGAGAGGAGAGGAGAGGAGAGGAGAGGAGAGGAGAGGAGAGGAGAGGAGTTGCATCTTGGCCCTCTTCCACAGCAGAGACAGGTCCATGCAGGTGTCTGAGCTCTGCGTGACAGCTTCTTGTTGGTCCCTGGCTGGGGGAAGTGGAGGAAAGGTCTGAGCTACACAATGGGCCAACAGAACCTGGTGACATGCCATTCATCCTAAGCTGTGGCTTGGCTCCCCCGAAGGCATTCCCTGCTCAGACTATATGAGCTCATACCCTTCCATGGGAGCCCAGCCAAGATATGTCAGACAAGGAGCCCCTGAGTGTTCACTTTCTCCCACTCTGGGCAGGGTTGACTATTTCTATTTCTCCGTAAGGCCTCTGCAGTGACAGATAGGCTGTGGTCCCAAGTGCTGCAGCCCAGGGGACAACAAACATCTTTTGGCTTCTCATGTCAGCCTCCCGCTTCTTGCTTAATAAGTGTGGAAAGAGGCACAACAGAAATTCTCCGGGTTTCCCATGTCTAACGAGATGACCACATCAGGCGACAGTCTTGGGGATAAAGGTCCCTAGAGTGAGGTGTCCGATTCCCTCCCAAGACGCTCCACTAACTGCGCTTTGAAGCCAGAGCCTCAGGCTGGGGTGGGCCAGTGAGGCTGAGCTCTGGGCCTCCCCACCCCATGACATGCACAGATTGCCCCAGATAAAGGGCCCTCAGCGGCTTCACCCAACTTCTGCTGAATCGTGCTTTTTAGACAGCCTTTTCACGTGTTTTCACTTCTCTGGCCTCTTTGTTGAAAGATGTAAAAATTTCAAACCACCACAAAGTAAACATTTCAAAACCCTCGCTTTTCAAAATCACTCACATTTTCAAAAAAAAAAAAAAAAAATCCCTTGAATTCCATCTCCCCTCCGCCACCACACCAAGACTTTCTTTTGCAGAATGTGGAATTGGGGTGGTTTTCATTAATTTCAAAACAGCCCAGGTAACACCGATGACTTTGGCTGTGTTTTACAGGCCGGAAGTAGCTTTGTTACTTGGTAGATAGATTAGATAAGTGGCTGTCTTGTCAGAATAAGCAGGTTTTCTTTATTACAGCACAATCCTAATGAACTCATCTGCTTCTAATATTTATAAAGAGAAGAGAGGCCATTAATTCTACTGCTTGTGAATAAAACCATCTGGGATTTCTCTCCATGTGATGGGTTTTGGTTTTAATATACATTTTTCACAAATAAGCGCAGAGCTTTTTTTTCTGTGCGAATGTCACAATTCGGGATCTCATAAAGAAAGAATGCAAAGAGGGGTGGGGGAGAACGGAATATTTTGTTAGCTAAGTAATTTCTCACCTTGCAGAGCGAAGGGGACATCAGAGCCAACTTTAGCACATTAGGTGACGGGCTCGCCGGCTGGACGCTAATGCAATCCATGGTATGTTACAAGGCTAACCGCGTCCGTTTTGAAGTTTGTTTTCCTTCGGGAATTACACAGTTCGTTTAACCTAATCTGTCCTGACACTTGAATTATAATATTATGGGCTTCTTCAGGGAAGTAAAACAGTAGTTGCTTGCCTAAAAGCAGAGCAGAAGTTAATAAAGTGGGCAAAATGTCAAGGAAAAGGGCTAATCGAATCATGGTGTCATTCTCTAGAGAAAATGCAGTCAAGTTGTCTCTCTCTCTCTCTTTCTCTCTCTCTCTCCCCCTCTCTCTCTTCCTCCCTCCCTCCAGTGGAAATCTTGGATGCCTAATGACATATTTTGTCCAGGAAGAATTTTAAACTCTAAAGGCACACTTGATCAAAACCCCAAAGCCCCAAACTGAGCCGTTGCCCGATGGAACCACCGGAGACTTGGACTTCTGGGTGTCAGAGCTTAATTAAAACACTCACCCAGCTGCTCTCCCCTTACCAAGGAGGCCCAAAGGAATTAAACCAATAAGCTTAATTCTGTTAGGTCACCTGCCTGTGTATACAGAGACATGGAAGACGGTTTACCAGTTCAGAGAAAAATTCTCAGCCCCACTCTGCAGACCCAGCATGGACCACACAGTGAAATGGCCCCCCAGACAGACAGCACCACTCTCAGCCACATCAGCTTTGGACTTGGGACACAAAGCTATTTTGCAGGTCTCTTCCAGGAAGACCAAAGTGACGCACAGTCAATATATGGATTAACATGTGCAGATTGATTTACGTGTCATTTATAAGCCCAGCAGCATTTAGTGACTTCCCTGAGCCATGCTTGTGTCTCAAAGATGTGAATACTGTTGTTACGTGCCACTCCACTTGATGAATGAGGAAAACTGAGGCTATGAGATGGAAACCCGAAGCCCAGAACCGTCTGCCCACAGAACCTGCTCAGCACTTAGTACCTAGAAAGAAGAGCTTGGGTACACCTGCATCTTTGTTTCAAATGCTGACCTATTTGCTATCACATGCACACATGGTGTGGCATTCAAACGGCTCAAAGGCTCTGAAACAAAGAGCCAACTCACTGTTACCCTGCCCTCAGCCTCCTGTTCCAGCCCTCCAGGTAAGCCTTGGACAATTCGCATGCCCTTCCTGTCTAGAAGGTGGAGATCAGCAGACAGGTGTGTATCTTTTGGAGCACACATGGCACATAGCTAGTACATAGCTCTGTAGCTTGCCTTTTCATTTAATAATATATCTTGGGGTAGCATCTCCATCTCTCTCCTAAAACTGTAAGCCATTCCATTCAAGAGATGTGTTAGTAATAGGTTCATGCCGGGCAGTGGTGGTGCACTCAGGAGGCAGAGGCTGGTGAACTCTGTGAGTTCGAGGCCAGCCTGGTTTACAAAGCTTCACAGAGAAACCATGTCTCAAAAAAACAAAAACAAAAACAAAAACAAAAACAAAAAAACAAAAAAAAAAAAAAAAGGAAGAAATAGGTTCATGTGTGGCCACCAACATCACTGTCTGTTCACCATTGCCCTCTTCTTTACTTCCTTAGTCCATTTTCAGTGATGGCAGCTCCATTCCTGGACACCCTCCAAGCAGTACTGTTGTGTTTTCTCTATCACCCACAGCGCAAACTTCTAGAAACACCACTCTTGGGTAGATCAAGGCTGTGTCCTTGGTCCATGGTTTGTAATCTTGCATCCTAGCTATAGCTTTTCTGTTTCAACCTCAAAATTGTCACCATAGCTCCAGCTCAGGGTCCTCCAGATTACTGTGCAAACAAATGCCTTCCTGCCAGTACTAACTAGTACCACTGGCCTTAATTGTCACCCAGGAAAGGAGACCAACACAAATGGAACAGAGATCTCTCTAGGAACAGCCCTGAGCCCTGTTTGCAATTAAGGGGGCCTGAGGATGTTATTGCATGACCCCGACAATGCCAGCAAACTCTGGTCCTACTTTCAGAAACTGTTTAGTGAGTGTGGAGGCCAGGTCCGTACTCATGCAGAGTATGGACAGGAACCACGAAGATCTCTGAAGGTTGCGAGCCTGCCTGCCTGCCTGCCATTGCCTGTCCTTGGCTTCCTGTTCGCAGAGGCAGCTGAATTTGCCAGCTGGACTGTGGTGGAGCTGGCATGGCTGGCTAGCCAGTAGTGTCCATAGCCATAGACCTGGTTATTTACAGCTGGCTGCAGTCCCAGCCATCAGGCAGCTACAGGACAAGTGTAAGAGGGCTGCATGGAATATGTCTTTTCTTATTGTAAGTGAATCCAGCAATGGAATAATCCGAGTCCATCCTTAATTGCAAAGACTTGAGAAAGACCAGATAGCTGAACATGGGGAAAACAAAACAACCACCAAAAAAAAAAACCAGGACTCTTAGAAAGCACCAGTCTTTCCCAAGCAGCCGAGCAGCTGTGGGTTTCATCTCTCTCCATCCTGCTACTGGTTCGATAATTATCTTCAGATACAACTGGGACAGAAAGGCAGCAGAAGCAGGCATGAAAGGGAGACCAGATCGGCAGGGATTTCTTTCCAAGGATTTGATAGTTTCACTTATTGTTACATGTCTGCAATAAATCAGACTTTTAAATAACTACTGGTAGAGTCTTATTATCTCTCTTTTTAAAAAAAATATCTTTTTACACTTTTTCTTATGTGGGTGGATATTTCTTGAAATCAAATGTGCTACTAAGAGGGTTCACATGGTCATGAGAACATGTCACCATGTTCCTTCTCTGCCCACTGGGATGTCAACCTCACCACCAAAAAAGTCTTATCCTTTTTTAAAAAGTTAGAAAAATAAATGCATGGTAGATTCATTGTTTATGACACATTGTGTTTGACCATTTATAAATATATTTAGTCCTCAGTAGATTTGTTGTTTATGATGCATTGTGTTCGAACACTTGTAAATATACTTAGTCCTCTGGTCTTTTAAGCATCAGATTTATTTTAGAAATTTTAAATACCACGATAGATTGATTTATCGTTCGACTTTTCCAAAATTGTATGCACCAAAGCTTTGAACAGTCAGAGTTTGAGGTCCCTCGAGGAAGAACTCCAATTGTGGGACATGCTAACCCCACTCTGCTAACCCCACCCTAGCATTGACTCATGGGTACCCTTGTACCCTGGGCTGCAAGTCGCTGCCTGGGACTGTAGCTTAAAACTAATCTTTGCCGAGGCTCCCTGGAGAAAGGTCAGCAGGAGAGCCTTTCACAGTATGATCTCTGGGAGGGATATAACAAGTTGTGAAAGGGCAGGGTAAGGGGAGGGAGGCCGAGGAAAGGCAGAAAGAAGAAAGGCAAAATTACATTTTCACAGTCAAGTATATTCATTTTTTCATTTAGTTAATTTCCAGCCGTTCATGTTTATTGCACATTAATTATGCATACAGCTTTTGTGCAACTTAAAAAGTGAAGAACACACTCCTTTATCCTTTACAGAGGATCAGCTGGGGAGCTTGGGCTGTGGTGGTGGCAGTGGCTAGAAGAGGTTCAGGACAGAAGAGGCAGGAGCCAGGCAGGGGCTGGGACACCAGGCTTTTTATCTGATGTTTCCTGTTCCCTCATCCTTGTCTTTCTTGAAAGCATTTCTTTAGAGGCACAGGAGTCCTGCATGGTTGGCTAGATGTGATTCTGGACTGTATGGGGACAGAAGGACTCAATATAACTCAGGGACAGCCTCCTCTTGTCCAAAAATCTGTGCCCAAAAGTAGAAATGTGATGCGTGAGGTTGTTGGGGCTAAGAACACATTACATGCCCAACGGAGAAAACAGAAAGTGGGGGAGGTGGCAGCCAAAGACAGAGTACTGTGATAGAAGATGCTTTCCCTCGTCCCACCAAGTTCATCCCAGGAAGAGAGAGCTGGAAACTGCTCTGCATGCCCGCCCCTTATCTCCCTTCTTGCAAAGGCCTGTATAGTCAGTCACTGCCCTGCCACCAGGAGCTGGTTTCCCAGCTCAAAACCCAAAGGGAGCCAGGTCACAACTGAAGCAGGTTTTCACTAGCCTCACCTTGGGTGGGGCTTCAGCCAAGAGTACAGACTGAGCTTAAAGGCACTCATTCCTCCGAAGGAGGACAGACCTCCCGCAGTTTGCAAGGGTACCTACTTCCTATGGCCAGGACCACTTAGCTCTGCTCAGAGCAGACTCCTCTCCCATCCTCCACCCACCACAGCCCTGAAATCAGGGTCATAATCACCTCCTGAGTGGAGAGCACCCACACCAGCAACCCAATGAGCCAAGCACAGAGTTTCTCGGACAAGTGCTGGTCAGACAGACCCAGAGCTGAAAGGCAGGCCTGTGGATGTGGGTGGACCATCCCTGCCATCCCCTCCAAGCACTCAGCCCAGGAGAACAGCAGCCCCAAAGGGAGTCAGGGCCAGCTTTGAGGTAGCTGTGTGTCCCTCCCAGCTCCCTGAAAGCCGGACTAAGTTCAACCCTCATTGAAGAGTTACGAAGGGAAAGATGTCAGTGGACAGTAGCCTCCCAAAGAAGGAGCAGAGTCAGAGCATGTCACCAAGGCACCAGCCAGTGGGCAGCGGCTCCCCCAGACTCTGGTTGCCATCAGTAATCACCAGCCGAAAGCTCCATGTCCAGGAGCCCCAGAAGACAAAAGAGAGGCTGGGCCTCAGCCTTTTTAATCTTTAAATAAAAGCTGTTTTCCCCTACAGTTCTTTAAATTCTTCTAGGACCCTTCATACACACACACACACACACACACACACACACACAGAGTACTGCAGTCAGTCTGTGATGAACTTTTAAGTAAGACTGTCATCATAAAGAAATCTGCTGTGCACAATAAGAAACAACATGCTTAACATTTACGGCCCTTCGTTCTGACAAACTGGAACGTGCAAACATGCGGGAATTCAGGTTTCATAAAACAGTTTTTCATCAAGGTTCCTGCCTTTGACAAAATGCCTCAAATGTTGCTGGCTGGAGGGACAAGCTTCCAAAGGCAGAAGGGATGGGTCTCAGGACCGGGTACCCACACGCTCCTCAAACATTGCCTTTGGTCACAGGGCAGTGTCTCTGACACTGAAGAACAATGGTGAGCCATCATGTCACCTGAGAGTCAGCAGCAGGAGATGGCACCATCATCAGTGAATCCGGAAGCCATATACCAAATCTCACCTGTTTTGTTTTGTCTTGTTTAATTGTGCTTCATTCAATATGTGTAACAGAATTTCCCTCCTAAGTAACTACAATTCAGTAACACACCTAGGGCTATGCAGCTCTTGTCAGCATACAGCTCCAGAACCCATCCTAGGAAAACAAAACCCCTGAGATCGCTCTCTCTCTGTCTTTCCCTCTCTCTCTCTGTCTCTCTCTGTCTCTCCCTCTCTCTCTCCCTCTTTCTCCTTCTCTCTTTCCTTCTCTCTCTCCCTCTCTCTCCCTTTCTCTCTTCCTCCCTTCCCCTCTCTTCCCCTCCCCCTCTCCCTCCCCCTCTCTCCCTCCCCTCTCTCCCTCTCCCTCTCTCTCTATCTGTGTCTCTGTCTGTATCTCTGTCTGTGTGTCTCTCCCTCTCTCTCTCTCCCTCTCTCTCTCCTCTCTCCTCTCTCCTCCCACTCCCTCTCTGTCTCTCTCCCTCTCTCTCTCTCCTCCCACTCCCTCTCTGTCTCTCCCTCTCTGTCTTTCTCCCTCTCTCTCTCCCTCTTTCTCCTTCTCTCTTTCCTTCTCTCTCTCCCTCTCTCCCTCTCTCTTCCTCTCTCCCCTCTCTCCCTCCTCCCCCTCTCTGCCTCTTTCTCTGTCTGTCTGTCTGTCTGTCTGTCTGTCTGTCTGTCTGTCTCTCTCCCCCCTCCTCCTTCCTCTCTCTCACAGGCCTGACAGCTGCCATTCTCCCTCTCTCCATCTACCACACCTGGATGTCCCTTGCTGTTTCTCTTCATGACTGTCTTCTTTTACTTAGCATAAAGTTTCCTAGGCCCACCTATGCCACACATGGGTCAAAACTTACCTATGCCACACATTGATCAAAACTTTCTTTCCTTTTTGCAAAAAAAAAAAAAAATAAAAAATAAACAAAAACCATGGTCTCGTACAGCCCAGGCTAACTTCGTACTGGCTGTGTAGCAAAGGGGTAAGCACCAGCTCTGGCTCCTCCTGCCCCCAAGTGCTGGGACTGTAGGTGAGCACCCCTGCATCCAGCTGTTTAATCCTCCCTTTTCAAGGGTAAAATCTGTTGCGTTGACTCCGGCCCTATTGATAATATCACACAGGAATGCAGGTCTATTTATAGGTTCATGATCCTAAACAAGGCTCCACTCAGACACGAACCCCACGGGGCCACTACAATACACTCTCTGCTCCATTTTTCTTACAGGTGGGCGCACATGTAGACACACCGCAGTAGGTCTCCATATGCTGTCACTTCACTTCGGGGGAGGGGGGGTTAGTGGGGGGGGGCGGTGCACACAGAGGGCCAGGTGAGCAGCCCTGCCTGCTGCACTGCCCAAGTTGAAAGGGCTTCTGGAGATTCTGCAAGCTCTTGGCTGTCATAGCTCAGGACCCATCCCATCCCACACTAAGAACTGACAGAGGGGTCACTTGGGTGCCTAAACTCCATGTTGTCTTCAGGGTCAAAGAAGAGACCACTGCTGCGTCTTGTCTAAACTCAAGAGTCCACAGTCCCAGGAGAGCCAGGACCCTAGTCAGCCTAAGTCTCACAGGAAATCAAACCTGGTCTAGGCCCTGCAAGGCTCCCCTCTCCCGCCAGCCCCTCTCCTCGACAAGGCAGAGTTAAAAAAACAATCGGAGGCCAGGCCCTGTGGGGAGAGTTTCGCTTTGTACTCTCAGTCGAGGGACACAGCTGAGAGTCTGTTTTGTGCCAAGCAGCCTCAGCTCTGTGAGCCCCTCCAGCTTGGACTCTATAATCCAAGCATGCCCAGCAGGAGACCAAAACCAAAGGGAGTCTTCCACGGAATAGTACTCTGTAAAGCCTAGGGTTTCAAACTGTGATACTGTACTGATGTCCCAATAACCCTGGCTTTCTCCCTCTCCGATTGCTGTTAATTTTCTTCAAATGGTCTGTGGTTAAGAGAATACCCTAACCCACAGAAAAGCACACTGAAGTGTTTAAGGATGGCGTCTGCAGCTTACTTCCAAACAGTGTAGACATGTATGCACAGACAGAGTGCTGGGGCAGCCAAGGCTTTACTTATTTGGAGGGAACAGGAGTGGGGCGGGGGGGGACATTACAGGGACTCTGCCCCTCCTTGCAGAACACCCAAAGACAAACCAAAATGTCATTCTACCAAAGGCCTACCTGGGGAACCAGTGAGATTCTTGGGCTTGCTCCCACCAAAAGTCTTACTCTAGTACAGGTGGTGACTTCCCCATGGCTGCAGAGATGTGACTCCCCTTCAGTTCCCGTCCACATTCACATGCTCTAACACACCCCGCGACCACAAGGCCGAGTGCAGTGAGGATGAGTTACACACATAGCGGGGAGGTGCAGGTGGGAGCAGCTGACATGAGGTAAGGGTGCCACGGTCCTTCCCACAACCCTCCTGCTGCACAGAGACATCACCTGAAGTGGACACTGCATACATATTTGACTTGGAGGACAGCTCCCCACGACAGCATGTGAGCACTCACTGTGTAGTAACTCCCCCTCATCCACCAAAGATGCTTAGTAAAGCATCCTCTCATGCCTGGGATCGTGGTCATGTGTCTGTGTGTGGGGGGGGGGTCATGTATGGGTCATGTGCAGGTATTTATGTACATATTGCATGTTCTTATCTATGTCCCCGTGATGAGTTTCTTTTATAAATATACACAGTAATATCTTATAATAAAATAATATGACAATATAATAAAAAGCTATGTAAAGGACCAGGGAGACAGCTCAGCAGGTAGAGGAGCTTGCAACTGACCTATGTTCCATCCCTGAAAGCCACATGATGGAAGGTAAGAATTGATTTCCGTGAGTTATCCTCTAAGCTCCACACATTACACACACACACACACACACACATACACACACACACACACACACTAAATACATGAATTTAATTTTTAAAAATAAATAAAAGTTATATGAACATGATCTTGTTATGACTCACTTGAAAAGTATTTATATTTTGGAACCCAGGCTTTTTACAGAGACTAATGATAGGAAGCAAGATGGCCATCAAGGGGGGCGAGGCAGGGGGGGGGGCGTCTAGCATGCTCTTTAAGCTTTTCTTTTCTATATTTGGATATTTTCATATTCAAAATCTGGTAGAAATTTTTAAAGATTAAGTTAGGAAGAAGGCATGTTGAGGATGGATATGAGGGAACGGGGGAGGGAGGGGTTAGGGGTATCCTATTGTATACATATAGGAAGTTATCAAAAATAAAGAAAAAATTTAAGCAGAGGATAGAGTGAGTTCTTCCCTCTCACCGTACCCCTCTCCTTTTCACATCCCTTTCTGGGGGTCTCTACCCATGGAGGAACCTAGCCATGCTCAAAGGTGTGCCCAGATTTCCTGCTCCTCACAGAGACGCCCCGAGGTCTGCCTGTGAGCTGTTGTGGGCTCACCCAAGACAGAAGCATGAAACACCCAGTGTGACATCTTCACATCTTCCCTCCCCAGGAACAGTGGGAGATCAGCCACTAGACACCAAGCCAGAGGGTCCCTCTACCACTGTGGCCATATTCTGGGGCACCACATGCATCTGTGCAGATGAGAAAATGACACAGGAACCATATCCATTCTCCCACCCCCACCCCCACTGCCTCCTGGACAGAGTGATGCTCCAGAGAGCACTCACAACTCTCACCCAGCGTCCTGCTTCCCACAAGCTGCAAGAAAGTCCAGGTTATTCCCGACAAGAGCAGTGGCCTGCAGAGAGAAGAGGTGAGTGGCCAGCAGTGTTAGGGCAATGAGCACCCTGCCACCTGCCTTCTTGGTAGCAGCAGTAGGGCATAAGCAAGCAAGCAGGCTGACATCGCCCTCCAGAAGGATGTGGGACCCTAGTGGAGAAGCCTACAACACTAGCTGTTGTCTAGGACTAGAGGAGAACAGCTGGGGTAAGCAGAAGAGACGCAGGCTTCTGAGCTACAGGCAGGGTTGCCATGACCAGAGCTGGGCACTTCACATCTGCCTTGGAATCAAGGCCAGACTGGACATACTAGTCACAATCTGCTGGATGTCTGCTGTCCAGGAAGGAGGGCATCCTCAAAGGGGTAGCCGCCTACCCAGAGGGAGTTGGTTTTAATCACCAGAGATCAAAGCCAAGGCCCACTAGGCTGCCATCCCTTCAGGGGACAGCTGCAGCATGCAACAGGCCCTTCCCTTGCCTCCTGCCTGTCCATGTGTGGCTAGCTCAGAAGCCACCTCTTCCAGGTCTTGCACGCCCGTGAGGGCTCAGAGGCGTCTGGACGCTGTAGTCTGTCATAAGGTATGGAGAGGTGAAGACAGGCACAGACATGGTCTTGATGTTAATAAGAAACAAATACAGGTAAGAGCAATGCACAACCAAAAACTGAGATGTTTGAGGGTCTGAAAATCACTTGGAGCTCTAACCAAGGGGCCTCTACCTCCTGCCTCTGTCCAATAGCCCATCTAATTCTCAAATCTGTTTCTCCTCTACCAAAGGGCATGATTGCTTGGAGGCTGTAATCAATGGCCCTTGTCAGACCATTGGCTCCAAGTGTGGTGCAGAAAGATCCACAGACAGTAGTTGCCAGTATCAATACTGTGACTGCAGCCTGTAACTGCAGCCCAAGTCGGCCCAAGGGCTGCTAGGCTGCACACCAGTGCAGGCAGCCCCTGCTTGATTGAACATAGACATTGGAATATGCCGTCACCCCAAGTCCCCTTTTCCCCCACTGTTAATGACCATGGTCTCCCTATCCCCCAACACTGCGGTGTCCTGTGAGGAAGGATTGCCTGTGCGACTGAGACCAGGGGTCAGACTCTTTGTCCCCACTCTGCTGGCCATGAAAGAACAAAACCACCACAAGGTTCAAAAGGGAAAGAGTGGAACCCAGTAACTCGTCCCAGACGGCCTGTCCACTCTATCAAAGCTGGCTTCAGGGAGTGCAGTTCCCAGTGCGAGGCCACAGCCTCATTAGGGCATTCAGAAAGAATGAAAAGTCAAGCTGTTAGGACTTCGTGGTGACAACTAGGCCTTGTCTCTCCTTCAAAGGCAAAGAGCCCACTGTCCCTGCTTGCATGAGGCAGGAGCTTGCAAGCACACCTATCTATACGAGGCTCTCTTTTCTCTCTTTATCTCTAGTTAGTTTTGTGTTTTTGGAGACAGGCTTTCCTGCTATAGGCCAGGCTGGCTTGGAATTCACC
Organism: Cricetiscus sungorus; assembly: GCA_030556225.1. Lineage (NCBI taxonomy): Eukaryota > Metazoa > Chordata > Mammalia > Rodentia > Cricetidae > Cricetiscus > Cricetiscus sungorus. The sequence goes on from JANBXA010000132.1 coordinate 7,904,714, forward strand.
ATGTAGACCAGATTAGCCTCAAACTCAAGATGATCTTCCCCAGTGCTCAGACCGCAGGTGGGAGCCACTACAGCTCTTTGATCTTTCTGTATTTATCTTGATGATTCTTTTTCCAGTCTCTTCTTTCCTTGCCAGCCCTTTAACCTGGCTTGACACCAATCTCCTTGCAAGCCCATATATGGTCTGCCCACAAGGAGAACCTTCTCAAGGTTCTCTACAGAGCCTCCTCCCTTAGCTGGCCCCAACCTGGGAGGAGACTGCAGGACCCTGCTTCAGCACCCAGCCTGGCGAGATGAGTAGTAGGGTGCAGTCTCCTCCCCATGCAGAGTCCTTGTCCCCAGCTCAGATTCTCCCCTGAATCCAAGTACATAAAGCAAGCTAGTTGCTCCAGGCTCAGGTTTCCAGGATCCTCCCACAGAAGCTAGCAGCAGGGACTGATCGAGATTCTTCAAATCCCAGCTAGTAGCTCCGTGCCCCCGCCCCAGGAATGTCCAGGAGTTATAAGTGAGGACAGTAACATCCCCCACATTCCTGGATGCTGCCAAGCCCTGATGTGAATGCCATCCTGCTTCATACAGACAATGGGCTCATTTCAAGAATGCCACCCAAAATGGTGCCAAGTGCCAAAAGCATGCAATCCAGGCCTGCCTACATCCCAGCCAATGTCCTAACTCCCTGTGACACCATGCACGAGGTGCACATTCTTACAGCGAGCCATTATTCGCCAGACCCGCCTGTTGCTTTTAGTTCCACACAACTTGTTTTTGTCACAACACCAGAGGAAGCAGGCGCAATATTTTTGAAATTAGAAACAGCCCCCAAGTCTTTGTCCCCTCACTGATGGTGCTTCATATTAATCCATTAAGGCAATCAAAACAGCTTAAATAAACGTCTGAAGCCTGCAATATACATGTCATTGAACAAGCAGTAAAGCTTCCTGCAAAGGTGATTTCAAAGCCATATTGCCCACGCTTGGCAAATTGCATATTTAATTATTGTGTCAGTCCTCCTCCAGCTCTAATCTTTGGGGAAAATGCCTCAGGCCATGCGAAACCAGTTAGGATAATTAAGGGACTGTGGGATTAGGTGTCGGCTGATTTCTCAGAAAGATACCATCCTCTAGCCTGGTATAAGATGTGTGCCTGCCCCAAAAGGCCGGCAGCGTGGTGATGTCTGCCTCTCTATGGTGAGATCAAAGGTCTTTTACCTCTTTCAAGATGTTTGTAGAATTTGTTTCCCAATTATCCCACATTTACGCACTGGGACATCCTGGTTAACTCTTTGGTGACACCACTGGCACCAGGCTGTACACAATATCGTGTGGTCTTCCCAGCTCCCGGGTCCACTGAGGTTCCCATCAGAGATCTGAGTTCAAAGGAAGTGGGAAAGGTCCTGAGTCAGTTGCTTGGGCTGCAGCCATGCTCTGTGCTCAGCAACGAACTCTTCCCTCTATTTATCTGCCTTTGCTGCTGAGTGTGTAGAGTAGTGAATGCTGACAGTGGTGTGGACCAGAGCTAGGGTTTTACCAAACTTAATGTCTGAAGATCAGAGCTTGGCTGCTTCTTGGAAACTATTCAGCTCCCAACATTGCAATATTTTTCCTGGTCCTAGAAGATTTTTTTTTTAAGCCATCAAATGTTTAGGAAGAATTTGTGAGAAAATAGCCAGGACTTGAACTGGAAATGTTAGTTACGGCATCTACACTTTTGTTGGCTAATGGTGCACAAAACCGAAACTCAAAACACTAAAATACTTTTAAGAGACTCTAATAGGAAGACTCAGTTGCTATTTATCCATCTTACAAATGGTTAGCTTTTTTTTCCTGTTTGCTTAGTTCAAATAATCTGTCTTCAACATCTTTGTCTGTGTTCAGAGAGAGAGAGAAAGAGAGAGAGGCCCAAAGAGAGAGAAGGAAAAGCCTTCTTGAGCAAATGGAACAGCCCTTTTGGAAATAATATTTTCAAAAATCCCTCAACAATTTAAAAAATGAAGCTGCATTGCTGCAAGGAAGTACATATGCCCAGGGCCATTCGGCAGACTGTTCAACTAGCACGTTTGAATTTTCCTTTCTTTCCATTTTTAATACGGAAAAACCCATCTGTGTCCCAGTGAGCAGTAAACTGAGGCACTAAGAGCTCAGAAGTTCAGTGAGAAAATTCATCTATGCCCTGAGCACTATTTATTTTGTTTTTAAGTTGCAATGTTACCAAAATCACACACACACACACACACACACCACTGCACTAAGGTCCACCAAAAATAAATTCCCTGGAGAGAGTGCTCCAATTACATATCTATATTATATGCTTTAGATATGTATGTATGTATAATAAACATATGTATAAAGAATGCATTTTTCTGCTCTTTGAAACAGGGAAAGGGCACCTTCAATCTCCTGATGTCATTGCAGGCTGAGAGCAAGCACCTCTGTCTCACTGCAGTTTCTGTCACCACAGAAGGGGCCATCCCACCAGGATAGGACAGACAAATTTAGCAAGTAAAACATAAAGATGCTCCATATCATAAGGGATGAATTCTCTTTCTTTCTCTCTTTCTTTCTTCCTTCCTTCCTTCCTTCCTTCCTTCCTTCCTTCCTTCCTTCCTTTTTTTAATCTCAGTTATGTCCCAAAGAGTCCAGAAGAAGACAAGTACTATACAGACTAACACTGAAAACCTGCCTTTCAATTGTTTGAGGGTGCCCTGTTTTCTAAATGAGCTGATTAAGGTTGAGTGAGAACAGCTCTTTTTTTTTTTTTTTTTTTTTAATCTATCTTTCTGTCTGACTGTCTATGGATTAACCGGTTGATCTAAGAATCTATTATCTAGAAACAGAGGCCAGCCAGGAAACCGTGCCTCTGTTGAGGCAGGTGGCTGGCCGTTGGTCTGCTGGGGCAGGGACTCCTTTGCCCTGGTGTCCTTTCTTGATAGTCAGAGTAGGTAAGATCAGTAGGGAGGGAGGGAGGGAGGGAGGGAGCCAGCCATGGAAGGTTCTGTGTCTGGTTTAGCCCATCTTGTAGGGCTTCTGCGTTAAGAGAAGACGATTCTAAAGAAGCAGTGCTGGCTTGGGTCCCCACTAAACAGCCCCATGCACGTACAGCCAGCAAACCCTGGAACCTATAAACTTCTTAAGGTACCACGGGATTCCTGAGAGAACAACAGGTCTTGCAGGCCTTTCCAACAGTCACCTGGATGGCCTCTGGGGTGAGGGCAGGTGGGGTGGGGGCACCAGAACTTTTTAGAGGCGTTAACCACCAAAGGCTTTGACTTAGTGATTCCCTGTGAGAACTGAAACTTGAGGTCTCCCAAACATCTCTCACTGCACTGAACTCAGAAAGTAACCTGGAAAGGGTGAGAGCTTAGACCGAAGGCCTGCCAGGGGCCACTTTGGTCTCCATGGCAGAGACATAGGCACATTTGAATTCTGATGTACAACACATCCCTAGAAAAGGAGGTTGTAGGTTCTCTAGGATCATCTCTTCTGAGTGTCCCCTTCTTGACATCTATAGAGGGTTAGAGTTCTAGGCCAAGGCCCTTCTCAGCTCCTAAGACCCAGCCACAATCTGGCATCCCACTCTTACACCCTCTCCTCAGTTCCACCCATTCATTTAGCCAGTTCCTTCTCCTATCCTCCCTAACTCCATCCTGCTGTAGGACGACCCCTTTGGTCCTGCTCAGCCTCCAGGGAGACAGAGAACAGCTGGCCAGCATCTGGTGTGCTCCATTAGCCAGGGCCCCTGCCCCCTGGGCCTTCCGCTCCCCAGGCGGAATAATCCTGTTTCCTCTAACCTTTGGGCTGGGCCCCATGCTCCCAGGCTTTCATCATGGCCAGTGTGCTTCTGAAGCCACTCCAGGGGTCCCTGGCCCTCCTATGTCTTGGCTGGGCCAGGCCAGGCTGGCCGGCAGGGGTGGGGCAGGGGTGAGTGACCTCTCTCCCCTGCTGACCAGGGAGGGGGGAAAGGGCAGCCATGCCTCAGGCAAGGGGGCAGATGCAGGGCCAGGCTCCCCCATGGCCAAGGTGAGTGTCTGTGGCCTGCTGAGAAGGCTGGCCAGAGGGACCCGGTGGTGGCTCAGGTGGCACCCTCAGCCTGTGCTGAGGACACCCTTCTCCTTCCACCTCCTCTCCCTCCACCTTCAGGAGGTGAACTGAGGAACTGACCGCACACCAGTGAGTGCTGGGAGAGGTACAAGACAAGCCTTGGCCCTGGCGAAAACATCCTGTGCTGATGTGCCCCAGCCCAGGCTACTGCCGGCCAGGCTAGACTTTCCAGAGTCCCTGCCTGCAAACACAGCGTAGTAGAATCCTATTAAGGATCTCCTCTTTCTCAATGATTCTCTAGCTACAGTAACCCCCACATGAAGCCTAAATCCATGGGTGTCCCTCCTCTGTCCTCAGCTGGGTGGTTTCCCAAGCTTCCCCAGGCAAGCCTAGTGGATTTAATATTCACACTCAGAATTTACAGAGCTGCTGAACAGCCACCATGCTGATCTCATGGCCTTCTGAGCCCCACCTCCATGGAGGTACCCAGAAAATACCAATGAATTCAAGTCCAGAAACAGTACACACTGCTTTGATCTAAAAGTGGTGAAACTGTCCTGACCTGGTGCTTACAGCCACCTTTCCCGGGAAGGGCTGTACGAGTTATCTTGCAAGCCCTCTGCTCATGATCTGGACAGCCCCTCTCAGCCTCTCTTCTCTGGGGCCTCCCTAGGACCCTAGCACTGGTCCCCAGCGCTCACACCTGCAGGCAGAAAGAGCATCCACAGCAGCCTCGCCTCAACGTCCAGAGCCCCGCCCGGCAGACCTCACCATTTGTTCAGTGATCAAAAACTGGAATGAACCCAAGAGCAGAGTGATACTTATTAAATGCAAACTTCTTATTATTCCTCTAGTAACTGGTTTTTTTTCCTACTATGTTTCTAGCGATTATTGGTAACATCCGAGAAATTGCCCTTAAGATATGCAAGCCACATTTTGCAGGAACCCAACTTGAGAGAGAAGAGCTCTCTCCCCCCTCCATAGTGATTATAAGAAAATGGGAAGTTAAGTGCATCCTTAATCATAGTTCCTCAGTGCCAATAATAGGAGGGACTGGCCGAATGCAGGCAAGCGGGGTCAGGGGAAGAAGGTGACAAAAAATTTTTCGATAACAGCCGAGCCCTAGCTCCTCCCAAGGCTCTGTAAGTGGACCAAGGAGATTAGAGAAGGAGAACTTACCTGTTGGACAGACGTCTCCAGGGACAGGTTGGGGCAGATTAGACTGGGGGACAGGACCAGACCCAGGCTGGGCCTCAGGAGGGAGAGGCAGGCCTTGTGGGCCTTGGTGGACAGGTGCATAGCCCATTGGTCTGCCATGGTTACCTGAAGATTACTGGTGGTTTATTAGCAGCTCCCGCAATACCACAGGAGCACCTGCAGGCAATAAAAACCCTCACATGTGTGAGGCCTCGAGGAAATTAACGGCTCCTCCCTGGAGACGCATATTTTGTGAAGATGTTTATTACAGATGAAGTGCTCCCAGGGTGGGGCATTAACAAGTTGTAGAGCGATAAAGGGACTTTTATCCCTTTTTCAGTGACAGAAGTAGGAAGAAGGCTTTAACGGAATCTATAAAAGGCTCACTTCTAATGAATTTTCTTAACTCTTTATTAATAGGGCTGACTTCATGGAGGGAGGAGAGATGGGCTAGACTCTTAGACAAGGTAGATTAGATCAGGGGGTGAGCCAGAGGTGTAGGTCTGGACACCAGGTGGATAATGCCTGGGTCTGAGTGCAAATCTTGAGCCGGACAGATGAGGGCTAGAGGGTGCCACCCCAGGAAACTCATTTGAGGGTCCTCTGATGCTGGTGAGTGGAATCACAGGCAAGGTCCAAGCCTCTCTTAACCCCATGCTCCCCACTCTGGCCTGCAGGTCATTACCAAGATGAAAGCCCGGGCCATGCCTCTGGACCAGGGCTGAGGAATCTAATTGAATTATATGAACGCAGTTAAACGGCCGCTTCAGAGAGGCAGGGCTGCCTTCCAAGCCAGGCTGCTCAGGGAAACTAATGGGCTATTTGAACAATAGCGGCCGAGGGCCGAGCACAGGTGGGCTGTGTTAATGACTTTATTTAGACCTGCTTTTTCCCCCCTTTGAGGCGCACAAGCCTTCCATTAATGCATTCATTAGAGTTTATGGCCAGGCTCTGGTTTTCTCCTAATGACAATGTCCAGACCCGCCTCCCAAGCTAATTGAGGCCAGCTGCCCAGCTTGCCCCACCCCAGCCACAGGACCCAGTGTCACCAGGATTAGTGTCCTGGGCTAGAGTAAGGGCTGAGGGGGAGGGACTCCAGCTGCAGGGAAGGAGGAGTCAAGGGCACCTCTGATAGCCACTGACATTCTTGCCTTCTCCTGGGCTTTCTTCTCACTGCTGTCATGCTGAGCCTCCAAAGGGACAATTGGGCTGAGTAACCCTGGCTGAGTAGCCTGTCATGGCTCCCTTTTGACCTGAAAGGAGTGCAAACACACTCAGCATTCAGCATTCTTCAAGCCTTGTCCCCCAACCAGCTGGGCACAGTCCAAATTTAACACTACCCAGGAAACCTGGATTTTCTCCTCAATCAGAAGCCTAGGAAGGGCTAAGGCTGTAGCTCAGTTGGTAGAGTGCTTGCCTAGCATGCACAAGACCCTTGGTTCAATCCCCAGCACTGCATAAACCAGATGAAGTAGTGCATGACTGCATTTCCAGTATACAGGAGAAAACAGCAGGAAGATCAAAACTTCAAGATCATTCTTGGCTATATACTGAGCTTGAGGCTAGCCTGGGATACATGAAATCTTGACTTTAAAAAAAAAAAAGATACACACACACACACACACACACACAGAGTCATTCACCTCCTTTCTGTGGAGCATGAGTATTTTTTTTTTCTTTTTTCTTTTTTCTTTTTTCTTTTTTCTTTTTTCCTTTTTTTTGGGACAGTGTTCCTCTGTGTAGCCCTAGCTGTCCTGGAACTCACTATAGACCATATAGACCAGGCTTGGCCTACCTCTGCCTCTCAAGTGCTGGGACTGAATATGTAAATCTTAAGGCACGATCCATGTTTGTTATTATTATTAAAATAACGAGGGCTTGCAAGATGGCTTACGTGGTAAGGTAAGCCTTTGCAGAGATGAGGCAGTTGGTGAGGCATGCCTGAAGACATGAGTGTGATCCCCAGGGATTATGGTGGAGGGAAAAACTGACTGCTGAAAGTTGTATGCATGTGCGTGTGCGTACACACACACCAAATAAATAAATTTTTAAAATAAATAAGCAACAATATCACAACAGTGAGCTGGTCCCTACTTACCAAGCATTTCCTGTTTGCAGATTGTTCTGGAAATAGCTGTCTCCCATAACACCCTGGGAGGTACATTTTCTTGTCCCCATTTCACAGATGAGAAAACCGAGGCTCCAAAACAGGAACTTGCTTGTTCAGCAATACCCAGCTATACCATCTACTGTCTGGGTGACTTGCTTCGCCTCCTCAGTAACAGCATCTCCAACTTGGGTTTGCTTCTTGGTGGTAGAAGCAGTTCATGCTGGTTTATGAGGCCTTCTTGTTAGACATCTAGGAGATAATGTTGTGAACTGAGAGTGTGTTTAAGGTTTTTAATTATATAAACGTGGAGGTAGGGAAATGGCTGAGTCTGTAAAGTGCTTGCCTTGCTAGCCTGAGGACTTGAGTTCAATCCCCAGAAGCCAAGTATGGTGTGATTGTGGAGACAGGAGGCTCCCTGGCTGGCTGGCCTAAGTCTAATTAGTGAACTGTGGACCAGTGAGAGGTCCTGACTCAGAAACCAAAAAGGTTCAGGCTGGTGAGATGGCTGAGCAGTCAAGAGCACTTACTGTTCTGAGAGGGCCTGAGTTCAGCTCCAGCACCACAGGGCAGCTCACAACCACCTATAACTGCAGTCCCAGGGGGACTGATGCCTCTTGTGGTCTCCTTAGGCACTGCACACACATGATACACACACACACACACACATATGCAAGCAAAATACTAACATGCATAAATAAAATAAGTACATTTTTAAAAGGTGAATATTGCCTGAGGAACCCATCAGAGACTGTCCTTTGACCTCTGCACATATAAACATAAGTGTGCACACTCACCCATACACATACACAAATGATCTAAACTTGCAGTTAAATAAGTGATACTCAGATCAAAAGTAGTAAAACCTCCCAGCTCATCATTTTCCTGCCATCCAAGACCTTGAGGTGTTGCCTAAGGTTATGGTGTGAAATCTGTGGATGATGAGAGTGGCAGGGTAACTCTGTTCTCAAGTAACGGGCTCACAGAGAGGTTTAATTGGCTTCAGCTTGGGACGTTTGGTCCACCGTCTCTGGGCCCCATGGCTTTAGGCCTGTGGTAGGCATGGAAGGCACGCAATGTGTGCCTCTGGATAGAAGCTCAGTAAGGCAGCTGCTGGCCTCTTGCACAGCCAAGAAGGTGAAGATGAAAGAAGAGGGGCTGGAGAGATGGCTCGACCTTGAGGACTCTGGCTGCTCTTGCAAGGCCAGAGTTCAGTCCCCAGCATGTCAGGTGGGTCACAACTGCCTGTAACTCCAGCTCCAGGGGATCCAAAGCCACTACAGTCACGCGCGCGCACACACACACACACACACACACACACACACACACACACACACAATAAATACTTTTTAAAAAGAAAAGTAAGTATGGGGTCACACACCATAGTCCCCAGCACTTGGGAGACAGAACCAGGAGGATCTCTTTGAGTTTAAGACCAGCCAAGGACTAGACATAGAGATAGACCCTGACTTAAATGAATAAATAAATAAATAAAAATTTTCTAAAAATAACTAAAGAAAGAAGAAAAGACCAATGTCCCACAATCCTCTTTGAACACACATTCCCAATGATCTCAATGGCTCCACCTAGGTCCCACCCTCTACACCGCCCAGTGGCATCAGACCCACCAAGCCTTCACCATGTGGGCCTCTGAGCAACACTTAAGACCATAACTGTGCACGGTGTTCCCTGCCCTTACCAACTGCATGTTCAGTGAGCTCCTGTTTGCAGCTGGAGATCAGCCACCCACCTCTGGAGTTTATACCATGAAAACCACACTCCACAAATCAGGGCCTTTCTCTTTGGAAAGCCAGTTGTGAGATCTAGAAATGCAGTAATAGGAAAATCAACCAGAGCTCTGTGTGTAGTGTCTGGCACGTACTGAACACTTAATTAAAAAAAAAAAAAAAAAAAAAAAAGGAATTGTTCTTGTGCCAGTAAAGGAGCTGCCAAGCAAACAACTTGAGTGACATCGCCAGGACCCTCGTGATAGGAGATAGTCAACTCTCACAAGTTGCCCTAACCTCCATGTGTATGGTGTAATATGCACACATAAATAAGTAAATAAATAAATGTGACAGATAAAATATTGTTTCTTTCATTATTTTTATGTGTATGGATGTCTGTGTACCATGTGGGTGTCTGACCCACAGAGGCCAGAAGAGGGCACCAAATCTCCTAGGACTAGAGTTGCAGATAGCTGTGAGCTTTCATGTGGGTGTTGGGAATTGAACCTGGGTTCTCTGGAAGAGTGGCCCTTGCTCTTAACCACTGGTCCTTCTCTCCAATTCCATTATTTATTAATTGTTCTGGTGGAAACTGTAAGATGGAGATGATGGCAGCTCAGCCCCTATGCTCCCACCCAAGGCTGCTTTCTCGTGTTTGGTGTCAGTCCTTAACCAGCTTTCCAGATCTCCATAGTTCCCCGGGGGCCTGACGTCCCAGGCAAAGCCACCCCATTAAGGACCCCTGTAGGCGGAGCTTTTCTGTGTCCTAGCAGTTGCTCCCGAATAACCACAAAGAGGCTTACATTCATTATAAGTGCTCTGTCGATAGCTTAGGCTTGTTTTTGTCTGGCCCTTATAACTTAAATTAACCCATTTGTCTGTGTGCTACCACATGGCTCATGGCTTATAACTTCATTTGTACATGTCTTGCTTCTCTGCATCTGGCTGGCAACTCGTCTGACCTCCACCTCTCTTCTCCCCAGCATTCTCTCTACCCTGAAAATCCTGCCTAGTCATCAGCCAATCAGATTTTATTAACAATGAGAGTAATACATATTCATACTGTACAAAAAGACTGTTCCACAGCAGACCCTCAGGCTAGGAAGTGTGACCTCTCCCTCTCCATGGTCAGGACCGGACCAGTCCTTCTCTCTGTCCCTTCAGCCCCAACTCCAACCTTTCTGCACTTGAGTCCCTGCCGTTAGCACTCTCCCTCACTCCCTCCAGCCCACCCTCCTTCAGATGGCCGTGTGACCATCCCCATGCAGATTTCCAACCTTCGGCTGGTCCTTCTCCACTCTAAGGAAAGACTTTGGCGCCCTGTACCGCCCCAGGCTCACCTGCCCATGCCAGCCTAGTGCTGCCTCCCACACATCTTCTGCAAGTGCACCCTTCTCTAGTTGCTCAGAACTTTGTGTATCTTGAGTGTCTTTTCCAGGTGCTGCAATGAGCACCGACAGGAAGGCCACGAAGTTGGACAATGACTCTAAATTTGCAGCTACCAGATAGGGTCTGGGAATTTGAAGAAGCCAGGCATGGCAGGGGTGTCAGGAGAGGGATGAGAAGAGACATGGGGTTGATGCTGCTTGAGCTTTGGTTGGACAGTGAGAAGCAACTGAATTTAGCCAGATTTCAGCTCTAAAGTGATGACTCTAAAATGGCCCCAGGCCCTGATAGTAGTCTGAGTTCTGAAAACAACAGAGAATATGTGTGTCATCTATATATTCCCAAAGGAATTGGGAAGATCGCAGCATTTCAAATCAGGGCCTGGGGCGATGGCTCAGTGGGTAGGAACACTCTGTGCAGGCATGAGGACTGTGCCAGACTCCCCAGCACCCATGTAAACAGCCCACACACCCATAACCTAGCACCCTGGAGATGGAGACAGGACGCTCTTTGTGGCTTGCTGCTCACCTAGTTCCGGGCTCAATGAAAGACCTTGTTTCAAGGGAATAAGGTGGTGGCTGAAAGAGGAGGGCTCCTCATATCTGTCTCTAGCCACATACACACCCCCACACCACACACACACACACACACACACACACACACACACACACACAAATAAGTAAATGTAATTTTAAATGTTTTGTAAAGTATAATGCATTGTGATTTCTTTCAGGTCTGGATGAAGGAAATCATATAATCCAACATTCTAAAATGTACTTTTTCCAATTAACTGTAATTAAATTGGCTGCTCTCATTTCAGTGACATGGAAACTCTGCTCTTAAAAGTGAGGGGACAGCAGCAGTGACTCCTCAGTTAAATGCACTGTCTGCTCTTAGGAGGACCAAGTTTAGTTCCCAGCCCCCCCACATCAGGTGGCTTTCAAGCATCTAGAACTCCAGTTTCAGAGGATCACTGCCCTCTTTTAACTCCAAAGGCACCTGTGTTGGTCAGGTTTCTCTATAGCAACAGAACTGAGAGATTGAAGCGATATTATTAGAACAGTTAACAGGCTACAGTCCAGCTGGTCCAACAGAGGCTATCTACCAATGGAAGGTCCAAGAATCCAGGAGTTGCTCAGTCTGCAAGGCTGGATCTCTCTTCCTGTCTTCAGTATATGCCAGAATCCCAAAGAAGTAGGCTCTAATGCCAATGAAGGGATGAGCTTGCCAGCCAGAGCAAGCAAACAGAGCAAAAGCTTCCTTCTTCCATGTCCTTTATATAGGCTGCCAGCGGAAGGTGTGGTCCAGATTAAAGGTGGATTTTCTCACCTCAAAAACCTGAATTTAGGGTGGGTCTACCCACCCAATTCAATCAAGAAAAATTTCTCACAGGAATATTTAGCGCCTTGAATTTTAGTTAATTCCATATATAGCCAAGTTGATGACCAAGAGTAGCCATACACACAGACAAATACATCAAAATCAATCTCTTTTTAAAAATGAAACTATGGTGGCACAGGACTGTAATTCTGGCTACTTAAAAAGCTGAGGCAGGAGAATCACAGGTTCAAGGCCAGCTCAAACAATTTAGTGAGACTCCATCTCAACATAAAAAGGGAAAGGAGGGCTTGGGGCATAGGTCAGTGATGGGCTCTGGGTTCCATCCCCAGTACTGAGAAAAAGAAAAAAGGAAGGGAGAACAAAGGGAAAGATAATGTCAGAACCCTGCTCTGATGAGAAAATAAACCCCAGGTCGATTAAAGATTTAAGGTTTCAAAAGGGAATTGTTTAGATTACCAGAAGAAAATATTGATGAATGCTTATATACTCTTGAGTGTGGGGAGAAAAAAAACTCCTCTGAAGTACAACTCCAGTATGATGTTCAATGCCTTTAATCTCAGCTCTTGGAAGGCAGAGGCTGGCAGATCTCTGTACGTTTCTGGCCAGACAAAACTACAAAAGTGAGACTTTATATTAAATAAAATTAAATTGTTGAATATTAAGTCATATATATATTTCTAAATAAAATTACAAATTATGTGGCATATCAGATTATTCTGAATGAGTGAAATATAAAAACTCTAAATGGAAACAGGAAGGATGTCCAAGAAATATGAAACAGTCAAAAGTGAAATGGCTCAGTCCCGGGTGTCCTTCCCAGCACACATGGCCCCAGTAACTCCAGCTCCAGGGGATCTGATCCTTTCTTCTGGCCTCTTTGGGCACCTGCACACACACATACACTTATCTGCATGCAGATACACGGTTATACACATAATTTTAAAAATAAAGGTAATTCTGGGAGCTGGAGAGATGGCTCAGTGGTTAAGAGTACATACCACTCTTGTAGAGTTCAAGTGCCATTACCAGCACCCATGTGACAGCTCACAAGCATCTGTGACTCCAGTTCCAAAGATCTGAGACCCTCTTCTGGCCTCCCTGATGCACATATACAAATGCAGGCAAAACACTCACACACATGCACACACAAACACACACTAAAAAAAAATGAACCTTTAAAAAAATAGAAGTAAATCTTTGATAAAGTCATGCTGAATGTGTCCATGGATTTTCACACAAGGAGCTGTCAAAAATAACAAGGTGTTCAGAGTATTCCAATAATAAATCATCTTTGCAAAGTATATGTGCATATGAGTACACATGCCTGCATACCTGCATTTCTGTGCAAGTGTTGTCAGTGCCTGACTGATTCAGCATTTCCTTTCACCCTCACAATCAAGCTGTGTGCTCACAAATGTTCATTAACCAGTAATGCATATTCTCAGACTGTTAACACCTGTGTGTTAAGTGATAGTGGGTGGTGGGATTTTATATTTTTGTTTTTTTATATTCATTTTATTATTCTATTTCTTTTAAGGTTTCTCAAGAACACTGGTTCTCAACCTATGGGCCATAACCCCTTTAGGGGTCAAAGGACCCTTTTACAGAGGTCACCTAAGACCATCAAAAAGTACAGATATTTACATTGCAATCCATAACAGTATTAAAATTACAGTTACGAAGTAGCAACAAAAAATAGTTTTATGGTTGGAGGTCACTCCAATGTCAGTTGGAGTGCTAGGAAGGTTAAGAACCGCTGCTGTAGTACATATTTTGTGTATTTCATATCTTTGGTTGTTTGTGTGCACATGGGTGTGTGCTATGAGGGTCAGAGGTCAATAGCCAGTGTCTTTGCTCTCACTCTTGAGCAGTTTTTGAAGTAGGATCTCTCCTGAGCCTGGAGCTCACCAATAGGCTAGGCTGACCAGCTTTGGGGATCCCCATGTCTCCATGCCCACACCCACTGTCCCAGCTAAGGTGACAGGTCTGTACCACAACACTCTGCTTTTTCCCGGGTCCAAGATATACACTTTCCCAGCGGAGTCATCTCACTAGCTTTCATAATTTTCTTCAATTGAAAAATAGGCATAACAGTTTCCCTAGAAGATTCAGGTAATGGTCTGACCAATGGGCCAAGAAACTGACACCTGGTGATATCGTGAAGCCGGATGTGCCTTGGTCGAGGGCTGACATCCCATGGTACTGCCTGCCCAGGATGCACTCTCCCCTAAGTCTCATTCCTCAGCATCCTTCCCTGCCATCATGTCTCCATCCTGGGCCAGTGTCAGGTTCCCCAGAAGCTCATTAGAAACCCTCCTTGTGGGTCCCCAGCCAGGCTCTCCAGAGATTAGCCCAGACCACGGTGGCCTGAAACTCGAAGGCCCCTTCCCCTCCATCCCACAAAATGTCTCACTCTTCCTGAAACTGACCCCACCCCTGCCACCTCCACAAGAAGGTCTGGTCTGAGATTCTCCCCCCCCCCCTTAACTCCTGCCACCCTACCCATGGACCTGTCTCCCAGGCATGTCTCCATGCTCCTACTTATCAAGTGAGTCTGGAGATAACTGGCCTGCACTGGTCCTAAGGTCTCCATACTAGTGCCCTGGCTCCCATCACCCCTTCTGCCCAAAACCACTGCATCCTGGAGGCAGTATGTTCTAGGTCAGGGTTCTCAACTTTCTTAATGATGCAACCCTTTATTTAATATAGGTCTTCATGTTGTGGTGACCCCCAACATAAAATTATTTTGTTTCTACTTCATAATTATAATTTTATTACCGTTATGAATCATAAATATTTTTGGAGATAGATGTTTACCAAAAGGGGTCATAGATCTGTTCTATGCAAATACTTAAAAAAAAACCCACCATTTTATATGGATATGGTTCCCAATGCCCAGAGTGGCTGACATTATCCTTCATTTAAACCACTGGCTCGAGGAGGTGCCACACCTACCAACATGGAGCTTCAAGAGCTGATTAGAGGGAGGTGACGCGCGCAGCAGTCATGCTATGGTAACTCCTAACCTACTGGGCACCTCACACCACTCAGAAACCTTGTTGTGAGCTCTGGAAGGAAGAGGTCCTTGCTTGATCTGGCCCTCAGGTTTCTGGTTCTCTTCTCTTGACCCTACCTTGGCCCCACCCTGGTCTCAAGCTCCTCCTGGCCATAGGATCTCACAGCCTTCTCCAGCTCTGGACATACTCCAGCAAACTCTTCACTGTCCTAAGCTCCCAGCAGGTGCCAGCCAAGTCCTGATGTCGTGATGCTAAGGAGAAGTGACAGAGGGTTGACCCATATGCTGGACATGTGTGTTTGCATGCCACCCTCCCCCATTCTCAAGAACATGGTGTCACCCTGTGCCCTCTCCCCTCATCTCTACCAAAAGCCTTTTCCCTCCAACTTGGAGGGACCCAAGTTGTCCTGGGATGGACACTGGGTATGAGGTAAATCATGTCACTGCTCTAACTCTGGGGCCTCAGGGCTCCTGCTCTTCTGTCTGTCCCTCTGGTTAGACTCTCAGTTACCTCATGGCCCTGGGCCTGGCTTTGGTAGAGACACAGTCCAGGGGAAGTGTCAAAAGCTACCTTCACAGTCATGCTAATGTACTGGCCCAGTTTCTCTGGGGGGGGGGGGGCTTGCCATCTGATTCACCCCAGGCACTGAGAGTGCTCATTGTAGCTGCACACAAGAACAAGTGTGCATGAGCGATGGTCAGCTCAGGTGAGGCCGAGGGCTTGGGGTCTCGTGGAGGGGGCACTTTTGGTCCTGTTTTGGATATAGTCATCTGTCCAAGGTCTTTACTGAGGACCCCAGTCTCCTCTGCTAAGTGGATAGAATAGACAGGCTTGTCGCAGAGTTTTCACATGTCATTCTCATCCCTGTGCTGGCTCAGAGTGCAGAGCGCCAGGCTCTTCCCCACTCACCCCAGTCCTCTTCTCCCTCACACATTTGTCGTCACATCTTCCTCCTGGTGCCAATTGTAGGTGCTGTCTCTGAAACCCACCACATTGCTGTCTGCAGGGTGATGTGAGATGGAGCTGTCTGTCCCTGGCACTGGGCCCTGGTGGCGGAGAACTGTGTGGATGCCCAGGAGGGAATAACACAGGGGATGCAGTTTTTTAGCAGAATTTTGATACCTATCCTCAGGGCCTGGGTTTCGCCTCTGGGAGGCACAGTGGGGCAACACAGATCATCTCCATGGGCAGAGAAGGCATCACTAACAGCAGGCAGCCCAGGGAGGCAGATGCTGCTGATGTAGGTACCAGCCTGGCTTCAGATCCACTCCACCCAGCAGAGGTCTTCACAAGGACTAAGCATGTGCCACCAGCCATCACCTGCTCACTGCCAGCCTGGAAGTAGGTCCCATGGAAAGCCCAATGACCCCATTCTTCAGATGAGAAAGCCCAGACAACAGAGATGTCTGTGACCACAGGGCTCTTGGGACCACTAACATGAGATTCTAATCCTGGCAGTCTGCCTTTGGAACCAGTATCCCAATCCAGTCCAGCAGGATCCATGCCTGCCAGCAGGCATGGAAAGTGCAACCCTGGTGACAGCCACTGGACACAGTCTGATTCTCTGGAGTCACCCTAAGGTAGAGCCTCCAAGGGCCAGTAGGGACCCATGGCGATGGAGATGGCTTTTGGCCTGGAAGCAATTCACTTGCTTGGCAGACTGATTCACAGAACTGACTCAGGAGCCCTGGGACTATGGCAGGCTCAGCTTCATTCATTCATCCATTCGTTCACTCATTCATTCATTCATTCACTCATTCATCACTCATTCATTCATTCATCAACCATCACTGAGCCCCACTCCCTGCCAGGCTCTTATCTCCAGAGGGGGGAACTCACCTGTAAATCAGAGCTGGGTCTGGGGCTTCTGAGGCTGGAACTAAGGGCAAGGAAGGTGGGCTGTACAGAGACGGGCAGGCAGAGGCTGGGGATGGGCAGTGCTATGGGAGACCGATGCCTGACCCCGACCTCCTTCAGCATACTTAGACCTGGAGCAGAGCTGGTGGTTGAGCTATGTTTCCAGGACACAGAGATATAGAGTCTGCAGGCAGCTGGGCAAGGATCAGGAGGAGGCAGGAGCCCAGAGCTACAGGGAAGGAGCTTGGATGCCAGGCAGAGGATTCAGCCATCAACAAAGAGATCCACAGCGAGCATTGTAGGAGTGTGGGGTAAAGGGCTCAAAGAGAGCGGCAGAGGCGGGGGTAGGGTGGAGTGGGGTGGGGTGGGGTGGGGCGCTGCAGCTGCTACTCTGGCCTTGCACAGCGATGGGCAGGGTGATAGCGGGGCGGCAGCAGTCAGGGGTCTCACAATCTCCTCCCCTGAAAGTTCTTTATCACAGGATGCGCCCCGTTGCCAGGGAGCCTGCTGCAGGCCCCGCTTCAACCGTTTCGGGGAGGATTATCAGAAAGATTTGAGTCTTTTTAATTAAATCCAAGCCGAATGCAATTCCGCACCCGCTCACAGAAGCCCATTCAGTATCCTGTCGTCGCCTCTGATAGCTTTGTCCCGAAAGCCCTGTTATCGGGCCACTATCTGGCCATGAGGCTGCCTCTGCGCCTCCATGCTCACCCCCACCCCTCTGCCTGATAGCAGTAGGCACCTGGGCTAAATGTGTGGGAAGTGGTTTCCTGCCAGCAGAGTGGGCCCTGAGGTGGGCCTAAAGCCAGCATCTCTCCCCACCCCCCAGACCCTACTCTCAGCCTGCAGAGTCCTCAAGGCCACTGTGCAGGAGGCCACACCTGTCAGCTCTCTCAAGGCACAAGATGAGGAAGGCTGTGGTACTGTCCCTCTCTGCAGATGAGCAGACACCCAGGGTCCACACGACCACTAAGTAGCAGAGTCAAGACTCAGGCCTGAGTCTTCTCTGTTAGGCCTCCACATTAATTCCTGCAGACACCACTTTGAGTGCCTGCCGTGGCTCCCCAGCTGTCCCAGCTGCCTCGGGCTCTGTCTAGCTGTCTCACTAGGGGTCACAAAAGCCACTGTACTTTTAAGTAGACGCTGAGTCCTTCCCTTGGTGTCTCTTTGGGGCCTTACTCAGCTCAGGAGCAGCTATAGCTGTCTGCCATCTGAATGGTATGATTAATGATCCCAGAGGACTGTCACCTACTCCCTCTCACTAAAGCCACCAGAGCCTTACCCAAGCTCTTTGAATAAGAAGCAGCCATAGGTATCTGGCTCCTCTCCCAAAGGAGGAAGCACATGGCCTGCTCCGAGCCAGGGTTAGGACTCATGGTCCCACATTGGCTTCACACTGCAGAAGACAAAATTAACTCGATAAATAACATAGGCACGGAGGGCATGCTCTTCTCGGGAAAGCCAGCGGCTCCAGCACCCATGTCTGTGTGCTGCATTATAAGGCTAAGTTTTCATTGCAGGCCCATGCCTTGGTTGCAGCCAGCCTGCAGCAGGGACTTGTGTTAATTAAATCTGGTCATACAGCCCCTTAGCACAGTGTTAGCTGCTAGGAAACTGCTGGTTCCATTGGGCACCTATGCCCTGAGCCCTTCCTCCAACACCCTGCTCCGGCCCTGGCTGTACTTCTCACCCTCATCTCTAGCCCTACTGTGTGCCAGGCTTCTGCCACCCAGCACCCTTGCTGAGTCAGAAGTACCTCCCACCCCAGAAACCAGAAGCCACTTAGGCAGGATGGTGGCTGGCCTCCTGTGTGGCATGTGACCCTAGAGCAGGGCTCAGATGCCACTCCAACCTTAGAACGCAGGTGTTTACAATATCCAAAGAAGGGACTGGTGCCACACCCACCTTCCAGATGAGGGACCTGAGGCTCAGAAATGACTTGCCCGGGACTACACGATTTCAAAGGCTATTGCCTCAATTTCTCTACCTGGAAAATAATGACAGTGAGCCTCACTTGGGAATATAGAGGCGTCAAATAAGACAGTGGAGCACGTGGTATGAGTTCCAACAACTGGTAACACTTTTCTGTGGGACAGGGTGTCATGGAGCCTAGGTGGCTGCGTGATCTTGAACTTCTGACCTGCCTCCATCTCCTTTCCAAGAGCTGGGATTGTAGGATGTGTCACCACTCTGTCTGGTGACTGTACTTCTCCAACATTGTCCTTGAAGCACCTGGGCCCTTGTTATCCGCACGCTCTCCGTGAGGCCACTGAGGCCCTGTCCCCAGAGTCTCTGTGTGCTCCTCTTTGACACCCCCCACACCTGGGTACCATAGTTCCCATTCCTCTCCACTGGACACCCAAAAGTCTCTCATTCTCTCCTTAAGATAGCGTACTCGGGCAGTGGTGGCTCATGCCTTTAATCCCAGCACTTGGGAGGCTGAGGTGGGGAGATCTCTGTGGTCTACAGATCAAGTTCCAGGACAACCAGGGCTACACAAAGAAACCATGTCTTGAAAAAAACAAAAAGGATACCATGTTTGGCATGTGCTTTTACACACAGACACATTAATTTTAATCGTGAAGCCACATGTAATTGAGCACTATATTCTCTTTAGAAAACAAAAAACAAAAGTGTGTGTGTGTGTGTGTGTGGCTGAGAGGTTATGCATATGAGTGCAGATGCCTTCAGAGGCCAGAAGAGGGTGCTGTATCTCCAGGAGTCAGAGGTACAGGGATTGTGAATTGCAAGGGTTCTGAGAACCGAATGCAAATCCTCTGCAAAGCAGCAAGTACACTGTTTGTTCTTCACTTGGAGTGTATGCATTCATTCATTTGTTCATTCTTCCTAAGAGTCTACTGAGCCCCTCTTCCAAGCCCATCACACAGCACTAGGGAAACTGAAGTGGGTAACACCCCATGGGCCCCTGGAACATTGCACTCATAAGAAGAGGGAATCCTCTCAGCCAGGATCACACGGGCTGCTAGGGAAGGGCCACTCCTCTTGAGCCAGGACACATGTGCACTTTACGTGAGATGGACCTCAGACCTTGGCAATGTTCCCTAGGCGAAGCCTTACCTCATGCTAGTCCAGAGGCACCTGCCCTCTGATGCTCTCCAGCCCCATCCACAGCCCTATGTTACTGCACTGGCTGTGAGCTCTGTCTAAAAAGCCCTTTCCTGGGTTGGAGAGATGTTTCAATGATTAAGAGCACCGGCTGCTCTTCCTGAGGTCCTGAGTTCAATTCCCGGCAACTATATGGTGGCTCACAACCATCTATGAAGAGATCTGGTGCCCTCTTCTGGCATGCAGGCATACATGCAGGCAGAACACTGTATACATAATAAACAAACAAATAAATCTTTTTTAAAATAAAAGCCCTTTCCTTCCTTCCTGTTGGTGATTCAAAGCCCAGAGCCCTTGTTCTCTTTCTTGACCTAAGCTAGTTAGTTTTTTCTCAACTTAGCACAAACTAGGGTCATTCTGGAAGAGGGAGCCTCAGTTGAGAAGATGTCTCCTTCAGATTAGCCTGTAGGCATGTCTGTGGGCATTTTCTTGATTGCTAATGGGGGGGTGCGGCCCACTGAGGGTGATGCCACCCTGGGCAGATGGCTGAGGTCTGTATAAGAGCATGAGCTGAACAGGCCATGGAGGGCAAAGCCGCACCAGCTGTCCTCCACGGCTCCTGCCTCTGCTCTTGCTTGAGTTCCTGCCCTGGCTTCCCTCATTGAGGAACTGGGATGGGGACAGTAAAGGCCCGCAAACCTTTTCCTCCCCCAATTGCTTTTGGTCTTGGTGTGTGTCACAGCATCAGAGAGCCAAGTAGGGCACCCAAAGAGGTCTTCCCAGGTGTGATGGCTGACAACTACATCTGGAATTAACCAAATCCCAAAAGTGTCTGGGCACACCTGTGAGGGAATGCTTTTTGCTTAAGCATTGGAAGTAGGAAAATCCGCTTCTAATCTGGATCCTTAGTGTGGGATCCTTTTTGCTGTTGTTTTGTTTTTTTTGTTTGTTTGTTTTGTTTTGTTTTTGAGGTAGGGTTTCTCTGTGTAACAGCCCCAGCTGTTTTAGAGCTCACTTTTGTAGACCAAGTTGGCCTCGAACTCACAGAGATCTACCTGTCTCTGCCTCCAAGTTGATGGGATTAAAGGTGTGTGTTACCACAGCAGGCTCTGAGAAGACATCCCTTTAATCAGATCTTTTGAGGTGGGAAGACTTCTAACCTGGGCTCCACCATCTGCTGGCAGCCCACATGAAAGAAGGAAGCTCTCTCTGCCTGTTTACCCGGCTCTTGCCTCGTTAGCTAGCTCATTCTGTCACTGGCATTAGGGCCCACTTCTTCAGAATTTTAGTGTCAATTATTTCTCCTCCATGACCACCCAATCCTTTGGCTATCTTAATGGGGTATTTTCCATGGGTCCAGGTCTACAAGGCCTCCAGGGATGGCCAGCGAAGCAGGGAGAGTTTGGGGCTCAGTCAGCTCTTTGTCAGTTCTCAGTTCTAGCCTGCATACCCCCCACTGGCAGGAAAGCTACTCCTTCAGGCCCATGGCCTGGACTGGGAGGGTAGCAGGTCACACGGCTACCTGGTCCTGAACCCCTGCCTTGTGCTTTGCTCAGGATGGAGTGGTCAGTCTGAGGAGACTCTTCCCAGAACGAATGGCCTACAGTCGACACTGGTGTATATCACAATCTCACCTACCGGTGAGATGTGCAGCCCTGGCACTTGACTGGCTGTCCTCAGGATTGAGGTCTAGATGGATTAAATCCACTGAGATACTTTTCCCTTTAAAAGCCCTACATAATTCTCCTTTCCTGTCACTGGCGGACCAGGGGAGGTGAGCAGATGGAACACGCTCACA
This sequence comes from Cricetiscus sungorus, assembly GCA_030556225.1. Taxonomy (NCBI): domain Eukaryota; kingdom Metazoa; phylum Chordata; class Mammalia; order Rodentia; family Cricetidae; genus Cricetiscus; species Cricetiscus sungorus. The sequence continues at coordinate 7,926,246 of JANBXA010000132.1, forward strand.
GGCCCTGCAGCTCAGCTTGCCTCCTACATCCCTGTTACAGCTGTGCTGCAGGGTCCGTGGAGCTATTCCTGGGACCCCCATGTCTGTGTGGCCTGGAGCAAGGGACTGGCCCAAGAGCACACGAATAGTGGCAGAAACAGAGGGAGGGTATTGAAGGTAGGCCGTGGCGCCACACACCTTTAATCCCAACACTTGTGAGTTGGAGGCCAGCCTGGTCTACAAAATTAGTTCCAGCCAGGGCTGTTACACAGAGAAACCCTGTCTCAAAAAACAAAAATAAAATTGGGGGGGGTGGTATATTGAAGGAGAAAAACATTTCTGGAGCTAAAGAAAATGCAAAGGTCCAATAGTGTGGGGCCAGGGAGTAGTGTGGCTTCATTTACATAGTATGTCCCTTTCCCACAATTGAATACTGTGAGCTTTTCTCAAAATGCTATATGACCCTTACATGTAGCCTTTGGGGATGGAGGAAGGGCTTCCAGTTTTTTTCTGTCATTGCTTTTATTCGTGTGTGTGTGTGTGTGTGTGTGTGTGTGTGTGTGTGTGTGTGCTCCCTTGTGTGCACACACACACTGAAGCCAGGGATCTACATTTGTCTTTTCAACTCTATTGTTCTCCATCTACCTTTCTGAGGCAGGACCTGATACTGCACCCAGGGCTCACCATTTCTGCTAGACTGGATTACCAGAAAATGTAGGGCCTCCACCCATCCTCCAGTGCGGGGTTACAGACACATCCTGCTGCATCCAGCTTCTAACGTGGGTGCCAGGGATTTGAACTCAGGTCCTCACGTTTGCACAGCAAGGACTTCACTGACTTGAGCTGCCTCCTCAGCTCCTCCTGTGCTAATCTTGCTGCCACTCTCCACACCCTGTTCTTCTGGTATACAGGCATCCTTTCCAGGGCCCTCAGCTGCTCTGTGAGTAATGTGAAAATCAGTCTGGACCAGTCTGCTGGAGAGACAGGCAAACAGCAAAGAAGGCTGCTCTCCATAGCTCCTAAGGCTTCCCTGAATGTCACACCAGGTGCCTTGTGAGTGAGTCCTTAACAAAGATTAAAATTGCCCAGGTACGACAGTGTGCCTGCAGCCCAGATACTTGAGAAACTGAAGCAGGAAGATTGCTTAAGCCTAGGAGTTTGATGCTGGATACCTGTATCCAAATAAATAACTTAACACGTAAGTGAGCTGGGGATGCAGCTAGGTGGGGTAGAGTGCTTGCTAAGTGTGTGGAGCTGAGTTTGTTCCCGAGCATCAGGTAAACCTGTGTGGTGATACACCCCTGTAATCCCAGCACCAGAAGCTCAAGGCAGGAGAATCACAAACCCAAGGCTGTCCTCTGCTATATATCAAGTTTATCAATATATCAATGTATCTGAGACCCTGTCTCAAAAGAGAGAGAAGTAATGCGAGAAATAGATGTTTTTCAAATGGTAAGATGTGAAAATTTTCCCATTATTATCCACTTACCAGGCATCACCACTTCCTGGCTGTATGGTCTTGGTAAACAGCTCCCTCCCCCACCCCACCCCAACCCCCACTCCTGGGTTCTTTGCCTGGGAATAGTAAGACCAGCCTTGTGTCTGCTCTGAGCTGCCTTTATTCTCAGTCTGGCCTTGGCTCCCTTGCTCCCTGACCACACCAGTGAACAGGGTTCCTTATTTTGGGGGTGACCCTGGCCATCTCTGGTTCCGAGCTGGACCAGGAAGGCAGGGAGCCAAAAATGGGCTCCCAAGTCTCCTCCAGGCCTCAAGCCCCAGTGGTCCCATCCTGTGTAGCCTCAGTACCTGAGGTCCATCTGTGGGCTCTCAGCCAGGGTTTTAGGGGTCCTTGCTTTACAGTTCCCTAATCCTGTCTTGGCAGAGAGGAAGTGTGGGTCAGCTTGGCCCTTGAGAGCAGCTGGAGAGTCTGCCAAGCAGAGGTTCACAGCCCATCAGAAGCACCTTTGCCTCCAAGGCTGCCCCGTCCTTCATGAGGGGATAAATCACAGCTCGGATGAAAGGCTTAGGCAAGAAAGCCATCTGAGGAAGAGGGAAGAGGGGCTGAGGCCTCTTTCCGGGACTCCCGCAGAGCTGCCCTCCTTAGCTCAGACCAAGTGCCTTCCACACCATCTCTCCTGCTCAGTTCCACACACCGTCTAAGCCGCCCACCTTCAGCCCTGCACTCTGTGCTGAACTGTGCCCAACACCAGTTCCTCAGCCACCAGAGCAAATGAATCTGACCTGCCTCGTGCAGAAAGCCTGGAGCACAGTAGGGTTCGCTGCCCTGCTAGTGTTCTGCTGGTACCATCTTCTAGCTCTTTTTTAAAATTTTATTTTGGTTTAATTTTTTTTAAGAGATGACATCACTCTGTAGTTCAGGCTGGCCTGGAGCTGACTATATAACCCTGGTTGGCCTCAACCTTTCACCTACATTTCTGCCTCAGATTCTGAATATTAATGTGGCAGCAAGCCTGGCTGAACTGACATTCTCGGTAACTTTTGCACAGAGACCCCCCACACTGTGTTAGCTCTGGGCATCACTGCAGCCCTGTGTCCCCTCAGTGGGTCATCACTTGGTACAGCCTGCACATCTCTAGCAACAAGTGCTCACTTCCTCCCAGCACCACCTACAAGAGTCCACAGCACAGCAGCAGACCTTCAAAGCAGCGCAGGCCAGCACCACACCTGTCTTCACAAGGAAGTCAGCCACAGGACAGGTGCCCATGCCATCTCAACATAGTGTCTCTGTGCCTACTCAATGACAGTGGTCAAGGAATGCTGTTAAGACGGGCTTCTTAGGGGCTTAGGAGGAAAGAGGTAGGTAGGTACATACTCGTGCGCGCGCGCGCACACACACACACACACACACACACACACACACACACACACACACACACACACACACACACACACATACAGTGGCCCTCCTCAGGCCAACCTGAAAAGTCAAACCTGGGGCTTCACCTGGGCTCCACCCGGCAGGTGCCTTGTTCTCTGCTGCCATCTGCTGGCTGGAACGGGACACTGCCTCACAGCTGGAGTTGAGACAAGGCCAAATCTTGCTTTGTTTTGGTGGTAATTAGAAAATTATGACTTTCTAAGAAACTGATCCAGCACTGAGGAATCCCCGGTGAATGTGAAAGACAAAAGTTGCCTCTCTCTTAGAGAGGTAATTCGTGTGGGGAGACATGAATGAGAAACAGGAAAATAAATTATCACCAATGATAAGTACAATGAAAAATTCAGGGATTCAGGCTAGAGAGATGGTTCTATGGATAAGAACGCTGACTGCTCTTGCACAGGACCTGGATTCCATTCCCAGCTCCTACATGGCAGCTCACAATAGTCTGTAACTACAGTTCCAGAGGATCCAACACCCTTTTCTGTTTGATGTTCTTTGTGGGCAGGCAATGCAAAATGTCCATACCCATAAAATAAAATAAAATAAAATATAAATAAATAAATAAAACAAGGGGAACCAGAGGGAAAGGAACTGAGCCTGAGGGGAGAAAGGCAAAGAGGTCTGGGAGCAGGGCCAGGGGGTGCTACCTGAAAAGCTATCTGGGAGGGACAAATGTGTGGTCCCTTTAGCCTACCTTACAGCTCTATCCCTAACTCCTTGTGACAACATTGAGAAACTTCCTTCCTTGACCTGAGCCTCAGCTTCCCTATCTGGAAAATTGGGACAATAACAGCTACCTCTCAAACCAGTGAAGTTATGAGGATATCTGGGGTCCTGGATGGGGAGGGTCTCTGACCCACCGTCCCAAGCTTGGAATGGCTCACTAATGCTTGCTCTAGGAACTGGTAAGTGCTGCTGGTTAAGAGGCCTTGCTAGTTGGCCCCCTGCTAGGCTTACTCCCCACTTTACTATGTACAGGAAAACTGAGACCTGAGAAGTAAGTTTACTTACCCAAGGACACTCTACAGGAGTGGCAGAGACGGGCAGCAAGAGGGCTATGGGTTGTCCTCCCCCAGGACCACAGCCCCACCCTAAGCCACCTCCATCCTCCCTCCCAGGCTTCACTGCCTATGCTTACTGACAAGAGTTTGGCTAAGGAATTCCCTGGTGGTGGGCAGACCCAAGGTTCCTATCATAGTATGTCTACTGAGCCCTGTTCTCTGGTGCTGAGTCTGACTCCCTCATGCTGAGTCCACTCTCATTCTGATCCCAACCCTCATGCTGAGCCTGGCTTTCATGCTGAATCCAACTCACTCATACCAAACCTGACTTTCTAGCTCATACCAGTTTGTCTGGACCTTCACCCATTGTAGCCCATGTGACTGTTAATCTCAGTTGTCAACTTGATGAGATCCCGAGTCACCTGGCAGATGGAGGGAGTTATCCTGATTAGAGTAATTGGGATAGGAAGTTGTGCCCACTGTGGGTGGCGTCCTGGTCTGTGACAATGAGCTGAAGGATGGCATTCAGCACTGATCCTTAGCTGCGGATGCAAAATGGCCAGCTGTCTCAAGACCCTGCCACTGTGACTGCGGCTGACATGATGGACTATAAACTCACACAGTGAGCCAAAATAAACCCTTTCTCCCTCAAGTTGCTTTTGGCAGGTGCTGTATCATAGCAACCAGGGGGAGGGACTAATAGCAGCCTGGGGCTTCCTTTAGTTCCAGGCTAGCCTGTAAAAAGACATTTTCTCCATTCTCCGGGTGAGAAAACTGAGACTCAGAAAGGACACGCATGTGCCCAGGAGCCTCCACATTATAGAAGGACAGGTGTATGGGCTGCAAAACAGATCTAGCCAAGGTATCTGACTGGTCCCTCTGGATAGTGGGAATCATAGAAGGATCAAGACATTGGTAGGTTTATGTCTAGGACTCACTGTCCACCCAGCAGGCCTATGTAATCTCACCATTGAATTATTGACTGTGTTATTATCGACTGTGTTACACCTCAAAAGACAACAATATGAGCAAATAGAAGCCTGCACAGCCCCCCCAGGGAACCTCCCCTGTTCAGTCTAATCTTTCGAGATGCAAATGAAGAGATAGCTTCAACCAGGGTTGGAGGCTCTGAACACTCAGACCATGGATTTGCCATGTGTTCGGGGTGGGGTGCTCTGGGTCCCCTCAGCACCTTTGGTTGACTTTTGTGATCTGAGGATCTACGCCAGGGGAAGCAGGGCTCACAGTTTCCCGAATGGCCCTTCCTACTCCACCTGAGATAAGTCAGCTTGTAAAGAAGAGGCTTGCTCCCACAATCTCCTCTGTGGGCACGGCCCCAGTGGCAGGGAGGCCCTCTGCTAGGCCCAGCCCCTGAAAAGTCCTTCAGTCTCCCACAGCAGCACTCTGCGGAGCAAACTTTTTAACACAAGGGCCTCTGGACACAGGCCATAGCAGCCATAAAGTTGAAATCTTGGGCTTTAGGCCAGACAGGACTGCAGGCACGGGCCGTCCCAAAACTTCCACTGTCAGCCCTTGTCAACCAGGGAAGAACACAGGACTCACTGACTTCTCATTGTGACTCAGTGTGTGAAGCCTGCTGTCCCCATTTTTTCACGGAAAGCTGGGCTGAAAGGGAGAATGTGTCACTTGAGGGCTGTGGGGTCTTGCCTCTGGTCTGACTCAGGGACTTCCCACTGGGTGGCCTGGGCAAGTCTTGGTCAGTCTCTCTTTTAGCCTTAGCTCCCCACCCCAGACATGCCTGTATGGTGCTGTCTCAAAAATAAGGTGCATGGCATTATCAAGTAGCAACACTCAAGGCTATCCTCTGGCCACCACATGCACACGTGCACAAACACATCCAGACACATGCACACACACAAAATAAAATAATGATAATAAATATGTAATAAACTGGGCAGAGCATCCTCATCGTCCAGGGCTTCCAGGTGGGACACAAAGAGTCGGCCCCACTGAGGGGCATTCAGCTGCTAAATTGAAGAGCTGGTTTGGAGTCAGCTCAATGTAACTGGGCGTTTGATTCCCCAGCATGGAGAACTACAGGGGAAGCTGGATCCCTGGGAAAGGCAAGGACAGGACCTGGGACTCCTGGCTTCCTAGAGCTGGATCATTCTCAGTCCCTAGGCTGACCACTCCTAGCTCATCTTGATCTCTGGGAGGTGGGAGGTGAGGGCCTAGAGTAACTGACCAGTGGAGATGCAGGATGGGGCCCGGTGTTCCACTAAGTGGCCTTGTTAAAGGAGCCACACGGCAGAGTCCTAAGTGGAGATGGGAGACTGGTGAAGGACTTGCCACACAGCGCGGGTGCCTGCTCACACAGCCTATCTCTGTGCAGAGTCTCAGTTTCCCCATTTGAGCAGAGCAAGGTTGGTTGACCCTGTTCCAGAGGAGCCACAACCTAAACTGGAGGCCCAATCCCAGGCAGCTATGAGCCAGGCAAAGCCAAGGGACACAAGCCAGGATGACAGGGAGACAGCTTTTCTTTGGAGGGTCAGGAATGCTGCCTGAAGGAGGGGCAGGAGAAGTCAGGCTTCAAGGAGCTTGGGTTGAGGTGGGGAGATTGGCACAGGGTACCCCTTCAGCTGCCATCTAAAAAACTAGTGAGCAGAGAGAGAGAGCAATGGGTTGAGGGTATGGAGTGCAGAGCATGTTGGGGACAGTGGGCAGAGCCCTAAGCTGTCCTATGCTGACCTCTTCCCTAAAGGAGTAGGGAAAGACAGGAACCAGGCTGGCAGTGGGTAGCAGACAGAGGGGGAGGGGCTGCAGATGAGCGGCAGGTGGGGGTGGGGGTGGGGGGTGGGGGTGGGGAGACAGATGAGGTCTGGACAGGCAGGAAACAGAGAATATGATGGGAGATAAGATTTCAAAGGCCCAAGCACTGGCTGAGCAGCAAGGAGCAGCCTGCTGCTAGGGAGGAGGCAGAGAGACCCCAGGAGGGACCAGGGATAGCTCCAGGTCAGGCTCCCCTGGGCCCTTTCCTGTTAGATCCCCAGCATTGTCCCACCCTATCTCCAGTCCTTTCCTGCTGTCACTAGCCACTGCCCAGCCTTGCCTTCAGTCACATTCCACTGTTTAGCTGACTACCCAGTGCTTATGTCTGCCACTAACCCCGTGTCTCCTCATCCATGCCCCTGCATTGCTGACTGGCCTTGCATGACTCTGAGAGGTCAGTGTCCCTATGCAGTAGAAAGTGAGTGCAAAGCCCACCTAGCTGGACTGGCCACAAGAAGACCCATTCTAGCCTGACACCCTGTACTTCAACAAGAGGGAACTGAAAGCACCTGAGGGAGGTCCTTGTTTTCCTCCCTGCCCTCTTATCTGTCACCATGAGCCACAATGCTACAATGCAACTAGGGACCTTCCCTAAAGGCTGATGGCACCCACCTTGGACTTTCAGCCCCACAGACTGGGAGCTACATAACCCCTTTTATTTATGAAGTAGCCTGCATCAGGTTTTTGTTTGTTTTGTTTTGCTGCAGCAATAGACTGGAACAGGGCTGGGCCATTAGTCCCACGTGGCTTTCGTTGTTATGGTTTCCCCAACCCCAGAGAGCGCAAACTATGAAGGGCTGGTCTAATGTGTAGCATGTCTGAATAACATCTCCCATCATCAATGTGTTCCACTCTTACCCCTCCTCACCTCTGCTATCATGATCCAACATCCCAGTCAATGCTGCAACTCCATTCTTTGGCTACAGATCCAAAGGCAAGAGGAGCCCAATGTGGGTAGGTGGGCATCTTAATTTTCAGTTCAGTGGCATCCTTGTTGTTCCCACTAGGGGCATTACCCTTTTGCTGGAACTAAGACCTCTAAGCCAATAGGGTATAAAGGCTCAGAACATGGATAGTAAAACAGCTCAGTGGTTGAAGGTGCTTGTGACCAGCCCTGAGGACCTGAGTCCAACCCCCAGATCCCAAATAATGGAAGGATGCAAAGGACTCTGGCAGGTCGTCCTCTGGTCTCCACACTCATGCTGTGCTGCTCTGTACACATACACACGTGCACATACTTAAATAAATAAATGAATGAATAGTTTAAAAATCTAATCAGTAAAAGGGAGAGGGCCTGGAGAGAAGGCTCAGAGGTTAAGAGCACTAACTGCTCTCCCAGAGGTCCAGAGTTCAATTCCCAGCAACCTCATGGCAGTTAACAACTGTCTGTAACTCCAAGATCTGACACCATCACACAGACATACATGCAGGCAAAACACCAATGCACCTTTAAAAAAAATTGACTCAGACCAAAGAGCAAATTCCAGAAACTTGAGAACCAATTTTGACAATTCATCCTTAAGATCTTGTTCACCTAAAACTACTCTTAGTACCATTCTGCATCCTGATCTCAGTCTCAGATATGTGAGCCTATCCCTGTGATGTGTGAAACTAAACCCATGCACACCTGCATACATCCACATAGGTGCACAGCTAAACCAGATGGTCTGAAATGACCCTGTGGGTTGGGTTCATGTCAGTTTTTCCTCACAATGTTCCCATTGGAGGGAAGATGGCAACAGAGTGATATCTCTCTGCATTGTTGATTGCAACTATTACCTAAACTTAAAGCTTGGTTTAAAAAGAAAGAAAGCAAATCATAGGATGTCCATTAAGATGATGCCTCAACTGTTAATAACAGCTGAATTCTTGGCAATGGCTGACTGGGCTCATTGTCCACTCAAATTCTCTTATTTTGTTACAATACAAACATGTCATTGGAGGCCAGTGAGGTAACTCAGTTGGGAGGATACTTACTAGTATGCATGAGACCCTGGGTTTCATCCCCAGCAGTGCACAGGGCATACTCCCAGAACTCAGAAGGTAGAGGCAGGAGAATTCAGTGACACAGAGAGTAGGAGGCCAGCTGGAATTACATGAGACCCTATCTTAGAAAGAACAATAGAGTCAGAGAGGGAGGAGAAACACAATTAAAATACATGACAAAAATTATACCTTTAGTTCCTAGAGGTGTACTGTACTGCCCAACCCCACAGTCACCAGCCACATTAGTTACACAAAATTCAACAAGCCCCAATGACAGGTGCTGTTAGAGAAAAGTAGTCAGACCTCAAATACACAGTATGGGTGAAAGGATGCAAAATAGACCTTTTTATGTCAACTATGTGTAGCGATAATAGTTTGGACAAATTGAGTTAAAGAACATATTTTATTAAAATTAATGTCACCTGCCGTGGTGGTTTGAGAGTAATTGGCCCCCATAATCCCATAATCTCACAGGAGTGGTACTATTAAGAGGTGTGGCTTTGCTGAAGTGGGTGTGGCCTTTTGGGAGGCACTGTGCCCTGTGGGGAAGGCTTTGAGGTCTCCTATACTCAGAATGCCGCCCAGTGTGTCAGTGCCTTCCTGTTGTCTGCAACATGTAGCATTATCAGCTCCAGCACCACCTCTGCCCGCAAGCTGCCCTGCTTCCAGTGACAACACTGGATTCCTGAAAGTGTAAGCCAGACCCCTCAATTAAATGTTTTCTTTTTAAGAGTTGCAGGGGTCATGGTGTCTCTTCACAGCAATGAAAACCCTAACTAAGACACCTGTTTCTTTTTAAATTGTGTTTATGTGTGTGTGTTACCTTCATGTATGTCTGTATACGTATGCGTATGTGACTGGTGCCCACAGGTGTCAGAAGAGGGCACTGGATCTCCTAGAACTGGAGGTACAGACAGTTGCGAGCCATCATGTGGGTGCTAGGAGCTGAACCTGGGTCCTCTGGAAGAGCAACAAGTGCTCTTAGCCACTAAGACATCTCTCCCATCCCCCGCTAGTTTTTTTTTTTTTAATGCAGCTTTAGAATTTCTTTTTTAGAATTTACCTGTTTTTGTTTTGTGTATATGGATGTTTGCTTGCATGTGTGTTTGTGTGCCATGTTGTGCAATGCCTGTGGAGGCCAGAATAGGGTGTAAGGTTCCTCTGAACTGGAGTTACAGATGGTTGTGAGCTGCCATGGAGTTGCTGGACACAAGTCCTCTGCTGCAGAGCTCTTAACCACTAAGCCATCTTTCCAGCTCATAGAAAACTTTATATGGCATCCCTTCTCTGTTTCCATTGGCTGACATTGCTTGCTAACAACTACCCACAATTATCATTACACTTTTAGGGATCCAGATGGCTGTACCATGGTCTTTATCTGATTCCTCAAGGGCCTTCCCAACTACTCTACCTCAACTCTGCAAAACAGTCAGTTCTGCATGGGCATCAGGGACCAGCTAGACTCACCTCACAACAGAAGTCACAATGGCACGTTGTTCCCAGAAGTCTCACAAGAGCCTCCGAGGAGTGTCTCAGGACTCACTCACTCTCATCATAGGTCCCAGCCCCCTGGGATGCTCGTTGAAGCACCTTAAGATGCCTTAAAAGTTGGGGGCTTGAGAGATGGCTCGCAGCTAAGAGCACTGCCTGCTCTTGCAAAGGTCCTGAGTTCAATTCCCAGCAATCACATGGTGGCTCACAACCATCTATAATGAGATCTTCTGGCCTGCAGGTATACATGCAGACAGAATATTGTATCCATAAAATTAATTAATTAATCCTTTTTAAAAATGCCTTGAAAGCCATTTCAGCCCCTCCTCAGAGGTGATGCCTGATTCTGTGTCAGCTCCAGAGAGTTCCAGCAGGAGCTGTAGGAGCCTCGACTATGCATAGTAGGAATCCACTGAGTACCCACATTCATAGTCCACATGTTTTGTGTGGTGGCTAGTTTCATGTCAACTTGACACAAGCTAGAATTATCCAAAAAGACAAAACCTCAATTGAGAAAATGCCTCCATAAGGTCTGGCTATAGGACACTTTCTTAATTAATGATTGATGGGGGAGGGCCCAGCCCATTGTGGGTGGGGCCTCCCCTGGGCTGGTGGTCCTGGGTCCTATAAGAAAGCAGGCTGAGATTAGAGCCCAGCTGATGAAGGTCACTCATCAGGCACTGGGTGCCATTATGGTGAGCCACTTATAGTGGGATATAGGAGATCAAGAGAGGGGCAGGATGGCTCGTGTCCTGTGGAGAAAGGCAGATCTGAAGAATGGGCTGATGTGAAAGGCCAATATGCCTCAGGGTTGGGGAGGGGGGGTTATGGTGACATCCAGGCTTAGGCTGCTGCCAAAGGTCGCGTCTGGGTCTGTGGCCCTGCCACAGCCCCTGTCTGTGTTGATGTCTGTGGCTCCTGTTATCACCAGAGGCAGTGAGGATACCCAGGGTCTGGGCCACCACATGTGCCACAATGGTGCCCAAGGGTCACCACAGGGACCACTACAGTCTACCTGGCCTGTGTAGCACCAGGGGCCTTGGAGGCATCTGGGCCCAGGCTGCAGCCGAGGACCATGTCTTGGTCCATGGCCTTACTGCAGCTGCTGCTGGTACCTGGGGTCAGGGTGCCATTCTGGCCTGAACTGTGGCCATGTCTGGATCCAGGGCTCTATGGCAGCCAGGGTCTGTGTTGATGTCCATGGCTCCTGTTACCATAGAAGGTCATGTGACTGCCTTGGATCTGGGCCACCACTGGGGGTCATGCTAGGATATCACTACTGTTGGGCCCGTTCCAATATGAAAGGTCTGTGCGGCCACCTGGGGCCATGATGACAACTAGAACCAAGATGCTGCTGATGGCCATGTCATGATTCAGCTGGGGTCTGTGTTGACATCTGTTGCTCCTGTTACCACAGGGGCCCATGCAAACCATGTGTTGAAACAATGTGTTGAACCATGTGTTGAAGTACAAAGGGCTGTGATGAGCTGGCCCCTCCCCTCACTGTCCAGGGGAGAGCCACTCCCTCATTGGAGAGTTGACCCATTCTCCATTGGTCCTTCCCTCATAGGAGAGCTGGCCCTCCAACTTGGGATAGCAGGTCCCACCTCTCACCACAGGTATGGAGGAGCTGGTTCCAACCCTTACCTTGAAAGCCAAGGTGAGAAGGTCCCAGCAGCCTGGACTGAACAACTCAGCTAGCACCCAGGCATACATCCAGGCCTTTGGGCTGGCACTCCCCAACATCTACCTCATCTATGACCTGCTGGAGTGTGGAAAGGGACTGGTCCTGTGGGTCTATAGCCATAGGCTCTACATGACTAGGGGCAATGGCAGCATGTCAGAAAGGATTTGGGTGAGGGTCTGGTGCTGATGGTGTAGCAAAAGCCGGAGGCCTTAAACCTGACCAACAACACACTATATGATGGCAAGTAAAGTTGTTTGGACAAAAAAGTATACTGTGTGATACACTACAGCTACCGATGCCACTAAGACAAATGACACAAATGACAAGGCAATGGAGTGACAGGGAAGAAAGATAAGCAAAGTGGGTTTTATTTGTTTTTGATTACTATTATTTCTTTTTAAGTTTTCCTTTGGGGCAGGGGAATGCTACAAGGATGAAGGGCAGATAAAGAGGGACCGGGAAATGGGTAGGACTGGGGTACATGATGTGAAATTCCCAAAGAGTCAATAAAAGATTATGTTTAAAATTAAAAAAAAAAAGCAGGCTGAGAAAGCCATGATGGCCAGGTCAATAAGCTGCACCCTCCTTGGCCTCTGCTCCTGCCTCCAGGTTCCTGCAGTTTGAGTTCCTGTCCTGGCTTCCTTCAGTGACAGACTGTGATGTGAAAGTGTAAGCCGAAATAACCCTTTCCTCCCCAAGCTGCTTTGGTCATCACAACAACAGAAACTAATATTTTCCAAGCTAATACACTCTGGAAAAGCAGACCCCAGGCAGTGGGATCCAGCACTGTGGAACTCAACAGCTGACCAGCCCCAGATGCCAGGTCAACTCAGTGACACACCTTTATCCCAGCTGTCCCTCCTCTCAGAGTCTCACCCCAAGAAAATGCCTTTATTTAGGATCCTGCTTTCTAGGAAGTCCAGGCTAAGAGAGCCACCTGCTCTGTTTCCTGTGGCCCTGCCACCCCCGAGTCCCAGGCTCCCCCATCTCAGCCTGGCTCACCGACACCACCCCACCCCACCTCTGTCAGCCACATCTTTTATAGTTCAGACTATAATTAGATTTTTGTTCTTTGTGCCTCCAGCTCACAGATAAGGACACAGAGGCTTATTAATTATGAAAGCTTGGCCTTAGCTTAGGCTTGTTTCTAATTAGTTCTTATAACTTGAATTAACAGGGCTAGAGAGATGGCTTAGGGGTTAAAAGCACTGACTGTTCTTCCAGAGGACCCAGGTTCAATTCTCAGCACCCACATGGCAGCTCACGAACTGTTCCAGTTCTAAGGGATCCCACATACATGCAGGTAAAACACCAATGTACATGAAATAAAAGTAAATAACTTTTTAAAAGCTAAGCATAACTTAAACCATTTCTATTAATCTACATTCTGCCCATCTTATCTCCTCTCTCTGTCTCTGTCTCTCTGTCTCTGTCTCTCTGTCTCTGTGTCTGTCTGCCTCTCTCTCTCTCTCTCTCTCTCTCTCTCTCTCTCTCTCTCTCTCTCTCTCTCTCTCTCTCTCTCTCTCTCTCTCTCTCTCTCTCTCTCTCTCTCTCTCTCTCTCTCTCATAGTGAATGCCTAGATTCCTCCTTCTCCTTCCTCTCTCTGCCTGGAAGTCCTGCTTATACCTCCTGCCTAGCTATTGGTAGTTCAGCATTTTATTACACCAATTACAGTAATATCCCTTCACAAAGCATATGATATCCCACATTAGACAACCTTTGTTCATTTGTTTGTTGACTTCTGTTTTTCTTCCTCCCCGACTAGGCTACAGGTTCCATGAGACTTGTCTTCATCCCCGAGGTGTCATCTATGATGCTGGAACCAGGCAGGTGCATGCTCAGTGCTCAGTAAAGGGTGGGCAAAGTGGTGTGGTGGGTGGTGCAGGATGATGCAAAAGCAAGGCTAGCCTAGATGACATAGTGAGATCGTGCCTGAGATGGGGAGGGGGGAGAGTGGAGAGGAGAGAAAGGGGAAGAAGGAAAGAGGGAAGAGAAAAGGGAGGGAAGAGAAAAGGGAGGGAAGGAGAGGGGAAAGCAGTAAGTACTGAATAGTTTTAAGGTTCCTAAAAATAGTGTTATTCCTAATAAAGAACTTTGGGGTGGGGTCTGACCCAGCTGGCCTGCTCCTGTCAGAATAGTAGATCGAGAAAAGTAAACTCTGTTTACCAGCCAGGGTCAGATCTACTGAGAACAGACTAACTTTCTTTTGCAAAATGAGAGCACTGGTGCTGAACATCCTTGGCCTCACCCACCTGCTGGTAGAGCAGCCACCTGGGGTGGGGTCAACTAGGAAACCACTTTAGGACACTGACACATTACTCGTTCCACCCACAGCCCTAACCTTCACCATCAGACTAAGGTGGCACTGGTCCTCCCTCCCACACAGACCACAGAGCAGTGAGCCATCCTCACCACCCCCAACACACATCTGACAATGCCTGGTGGCATTTTCTGTTGTCCCAGCTGGAAGGAAGATGCCACCAGCCTTTAGTGTCGACCCAACACAAGCACAGCTCAGAAGTAAATCAGAATGGGTTAGCCCTTTATCACAGAGCACAACCCAACTTCACCTTCTTTAGACCACGAGGTAGCTAAAGAAAGGCTGTGGGGGGTTAGAGTGGGAATGCCCCCCCCAGAATCTTGTCTTTGAACCTTAACACTATAGTTGCCACTGTTTAGGAAGATTGTGGAGGCTCTAGGAGGTGCAGCCTTGCTGGGGGAAATGGCCTTTGACAGTTTGTAGTCTTACCCCACCTCCAGTTTGCTCTCTCTGCTTTCTGCTTGTGGATGGAGATGTGAATTCTCAGCTTCCTGCTCCTGCCACCACCATGCCTGCCCCCTGTGGCCATGCTCTATTTCTGCCATCAACCCCTACCCCCTGTCATTGCTGTGATGGACCCTAATCCCTCTGGAACTGTAAGCCCAAACCCACTCTTCTCAAAGTTGTCTTGGCCGTGGTGTTTTATCACAGCAACAGAAGGATAGCTACTACAAGCCCCAAGCACTCATTCCTCACAACAAAGACAGACAAAACAGCTCTGTTAGTAAAAACAACAGAAGGGTTTGCTAAAGTGTCGCAGAAGAGAAGCAGGGACCAGCTGGGAACCAGGAGGGGCTTCTGCCTAAGAGTTTGATGAACAGTGGGCCCCACCAGTTCCCACCAGCATGCTAGGCACCTGTGGTTCTCTATGCCTGTGGTGGTCTGAGTGAGAATGGGCCCCCTCAGGCTCATAGATCTGAATACTTGATCACCAAGGAGTGGCACTATTTGAAAGGACTAAGAGGTATGGCCTCATTGGAGGAAGTGTGTGGTCTCTGAAGTTTCAAAATGCCCATTCCAAGCCCAGAGTCTCTCTCTCCCTGCTGTCTGGAAATTCAGATTTAGAATTCTTAGCTACTTCTCCAGCACCATGTCTGCCTGCGTGCCAGTACGATCCCTGGCATGATAATGGACTAAACCTCTGGAACTGTAAGTCAGCCCCAATTAAATACTCTCCTTTATAAGAGTTGTCGTGGTCACGGTGTCTCTTCAAAGCAATAGAAAACTGATAAGATGGTACCTCAAAGATGGTGGGGAGGAGACTGTACAGAACCAAGCAAACTTCTTCAGTCCATGTTGTTACTGCACTAAACCTTCTTGAAGATGGAGCCTCTGCTGTCATGTGCCCTGTTACAAAGAAGTGAGGACAGCACTGTTCTGATCCTGCCCTGTGGCCTGCCATTCCTAAGCCCAGCTATTACTGCACCTTACACTAACTGCCAGGTGTCACTGTAGCCTCCCCAAATGCCTCCCTGGGTACCACACACTGAGGCTGCACACTGTCCCTAGGAAGAGGAGGCCCATATTAGTCAAGGTTCTCTAGAAGAGCCAATGGAATGAATATCTATTACCACATATGATTGATATTATTATAACATATTTTGATATACATGCACAATTATATTACAAAAGAGAATTTGTTGCATTGCCTCATACAACATGAGTTGGCCATCTACAAGGATAGGTCACTCAGCCACCCCAATCTGAGGCTGATGGCCTGGAGGGCTCCTGCTGAGCTGTAGTCTTTAACCCATCTAGAAAGCTTGATGAAGCTGGTTTTTGATAGGGGTGAAGGATGGTAGCAGCTGCAGCAGAACAGCAGAGTAGATACCCTCACCAGCAAGAAGCAAAGGTAAGCAAGCAAGCTGCCTTCCTCTCCAACCTTCTTCTATCAAGGCCTAGCACAAAGGTGCCACCCCACTCTGGGTGAAGGTCATCTTGAAGTTAATCCTTCCTGGAAATACTCCGACTGGCACACCAGAGTCATGTCTAGTAGATGACTCCAGACTGAATCAGGCTGACAATCAAGATTAGCCACCGCAGTGCCTGGATAAGTCATTCACTCTCATTTCTTCTAGGCCTGCTCGTCTGTGACTAATCTGAATCTGCTTCCAGGCAAGATGGAGCCTAGACCACCCGGAGCAGCCTCTGTCCCTGTATCTCAGATGAAGTGGTGTCCTTCCTTCTGAAACAGAATTTGGCAGAGCCATGACCCAGAGTCACTGTGCTTCCTGGGGCCCTCCATCCCCTCTGGAGACTGCTCCAGCTGATGGATCTGTACATACCAGGGCTGAGCTGACACAGTGTTAGCTAAGCTGGGACACTCTGCCCCTTGGGTCAGACCACATCTCTATGCAAGGTCCCAGCCCCCCTAGAACTGTATTAGTTAGGCCCCTGGAATCTGAGCTGTTGAGACATTCCTCTCTGGAAAGTGGGGTCATCAGGGTCCAGCCCAGGCCTCAGACAACAGCCGTGCTCTGCCACTCCAAAGTCATTGTCTCTGCCCCTGCATTTGTAGTGACTGAGATGCTGCCATCTCTCACTGTCACCCCTTCATGATGCCTGGACCCTGAGTGGTCACTGGGCCCTGTGTCTGCCACATTGAAACTGGAGCTGTACCCAGCTTTCCAGGTCTAGTCAGTCACATTGTAAAGTCTGGAAGAGGCCACTACTCAGGACACACAGTGGCACAAGAAACATGAAAACGGGCTGGGAAGATGATTGTCAGTGAAGTGCTAACCTTGTCAGCACAAGGACCTGAGTTTGATCCCCAAAACCCATACAAAAATGCCACTAGCTAGTGGATCACTAGCTAGCCAGTCTCCCTACTTGGCAAGCTTCAGGTTGTTTGAAACTATGCCTCAAATCCCAGGGCTAATGGTACCTGAGGAACAAGAATTACCCTCTAGCCCCCACATATTCATGAACATACATGTATACCTGTATACACATGACTATACATTCATACACACACACACACACACACACACACACACACACACACACATACAAAAGAAGAAGATACCTTTCAAGGAACACAGTATATCTTAGTTAGGGTTTCTATTGCTGTGATGAAAAAGCATAACCAAAAAGCAAGTTGGGAGGAAAGGGTTTATTTGGCTTACACTTCAGCATTGCTGTTCATCTCTGAAGGAAGTCAGGACAGGAGCTCAAACAGGGCAGGATCCCGGAGGCAGGAGCTGATGCAGAGGCCATAGGGGGAAGCTGCTTGCTTATTGGCTTGTTCCCCATGGCTGGCTCAGCACACCATTTTATAGAGCCCAGGACCATCAGCCCAGGGGATGACACCACCCACCATGGGTTGGGCCCTCCTCTATTGATCACTAAATGAGAAAATCCTTACAGCTGGATCACATGGAGGCATTTCCTCAGCTGAGGCTCCTTCCTCTAATGACTCTAGCTTGTGTCAAGTTGACTCACAAAACCACATAGTACACATACATACATACATACATACATACATACATACATACATACATACATACATATGCCTGGTGCCTAATGTAAGGATTCAGGCATTGTGCTGGCCTGCCCCTGTCACCTGGCAGAATGCACTCAGGCAGTACTCTGGTCAGCCCAGGGTTCCATGAGTACTAGTCTGCAGGCAGATGCAAAGGATCCCTTTAAAAGACAGACACTGGCCACTTATGAGCTGTTTTCCTCTCTCTTCCCTGCGCTCTTTCCCACTCTCTTTCCTGTTGTTCCCCTGGAACACACAAAACTTTCCCTGTCTCCCTCTTCTCTTCTGTCCTCTCCCTGGTGTCTCTTTATCTCTGTTCTATTTCCTTCACCCTTCCCTCACCTTTTAATAAAACTTCCCACTTAAGCTCTGTCTGCCTCAGTCACCTGTGCCTGCCATGGAATCCACCAAGGTTCCCCTTGAGCTTTATCATAACACCCAGGGCATCAGATCCCCTGCAACTGGAGTTACAGATAGTTGTGAGCCACTTTTACTGGGAATTGAACCCGGGCCCTCTACAAGAGCAACAAGAGCTCTTAACCTCTGAGTCTCCATCCCTGGGCACAGTTACTAGCAACTCTCCATCCTGGAACACAGCAACTCTTTAGGAACTAACCCAAAAAGGCATTCAAAGTAATAATCCTAAAGAAACTCAGAAAAACAGAAGGGGCTAGAGAGATGGTGCAGCAGTTAAAAGGATCTGGGTTCAATTCCCAGCACCCATATGACAACTCACACTGTCTGTAACTCCAGTTGCAGGGGATCTGACACCCAAAAAAAAAAAAAAAAAAAAAAAAAAAGGAAAAAGAAAAAAGAAAAACAGGAGGAGGAGGAAACACAAAGTTCAGCTAAATCAGAGAAATTAACTCAGGATTAGAATAAAAAATTGAACAAATGCATACATACGAAAGACCCAAACAAAGCAGGGCGAACACTGAACACCTGTTAGCTCAGCACATGAGAAGTGCAAGCAGAAGGCTCAGGAGTTTGTGGCCAGACTTGTCTATATAGTGAGTTTGAAGCTAGCTGAAGCTACATGAGACCCTGGCTCTCCCTCATCCCAAAAAGAAGCAAACAGAAATCTTCCATCTAAGGAATTCAGTGATTGACATAAAAATGCAGTCAAGTATTCTAACAGCAGACTATGAGTGAAAGAGACAGTCTCTGAACCAGAAGACAGGTCGTTTGAAATGACCTAGTCAAAAGATGATAGGTAGATAGGTAGATGATAGATAGATAGATAGATAGATAGATAGATAGATAGATAGATAGACAGATGATAGATTGATAGATTATAAAAAGACAGATGGACAGATGGTAGGTAGGTAAAATATATAAAGATAGATAGGTAGATAATAGATGGATAGATAGGTAGATAGAAGATATGTAGAGAGATGGATAGATAGAAGAAAAATGGATAGTGGATAGATGGATGGATGGGTGGCTGGGTGGGTGGGTGGGTGGGTGGGTGGGTGGAAGGAAGGAAGGAAGGATAGAGCCAACAGAAGAGACAGGGTGTCACTTAGCAACCAAACCCTCACCTTGTAAATTTCAAGAGACAAAATAAAGGTAGAGCCAGGAGGTTGTGGTGCATGCCTTTAATCCCAGCACTCAGAAGACAGAGGCAGGTGGATCTCTGTGAGTTCGAGGCCAGCCTGATCTACTGAGTGAGTTCCAAGACAACCTCCAAAGCTACAGAGAAACCCTGTCTCAAAAAACAAAACAACAACAACAAAAAGATAAAGGTAGAAGCAGAAAGTGTCTCTAATAAAATAATGACTAAAATCTTCCCAAACCCTGGGAAAAAAAGATATGGACTTTGAGAGATGTGAAACCAAAAAGGCCCCCAAAGATTTAACCCAATGCAAAGTCCTCACTAGAGAATATAACTCATCATGGGATGCATGTCTGTAATCCTAGCATGGGAGGCTGGAGTAGGAGAATAATGAAGGATCATGAATTCCAGGCCAGCCTGGCCCACATAGCTGACCCTGTTTTTAAAATGGGGAAAGGTAGGAACTGGGTGGTGATGCACACCTTTAATCCCAGCACTTAGGAGGCAGAGGCAGGCAGATCTCTGTGAGTTCAAGGCCAGAGTAAGTTCTGGGATAGCCAAAGCTACACAGAGAACCCCTGTCTTGAAAAATTTAAAAAAAAAAAGGGGGGGGGAGAATGGGAGTGGGAGAGGTGGAAAGATGGCTTAGGAGGTGAAGGTGCCTGTCACTAAGGCTGACAACCTGAGTTCAATCTGTGGGACTCATATAACAGAAAGAGAGACCTGACTCTTGAAAGTTGTCCTCCTCAGAGGGAGGGACTAGACAATGTCTGTCCCTCTAAGGTCCTGGTGACTAAACTAAAGTTTGACTCTACTAAAACCCCAAAACTTGGGTAGCCAATGAATTTATTTGGGGCTTACTTACAGAGCATGAGTGACAGGCTGCTTACAGGACCCCAAACAGCTTCACTGGAGTCTGCACTCAGCATGGATGAGATACAGACAGAGCCCTACTCCTAACCTATATATGCTAGTTCCTCTCTGAGAGCCCAAGGTCGTGTGCAATTAGACAGAACTGTATAGAAGTGGATGAGATTCTGGAGTGGCTGGATACCCAGGTGAGGATCCACTGACCTTCCCACCCCTCTTTCTAAGAATGCCTGTCAATAGTCAACAAGTCTAGCAGCGATGATCTTCTGTGAGCAGACACGGCTGGTCTCATGAAGATGGTGGGTGATCTACTTGAAGGACAGTGCCATGCAATAAATATGTGTGGTATGACTCACATACATACTTACATGCATGCATACATACTAACTGTTATAAAATTAATATCAAAGGGCTGGCAAGATGGCTCTGTGAGTGACAAGGACTTGCTGTATAATCACAATCAGAATCAGAGTTCTGATCCCAGCACTCACACAAGAAGCCAGGCTTCCCTAAAAGTGCCTGTAGCCTCAGCTCCAAGAAGGACAAGTTGTCTCTTGTCAGGTATTTTGGTGGCAGCAAAGAGGACAGTAACTAATATAATTGCTTTATGAACCCATATGTATTGTTTTCCTTTCCTCGTGGTATACAACAGACATGGTGTAACATTTGGGAATCATTAATGTAAATGATTGAATGTAATGTAAATATATGAATATATGATTTATCTTAATTAGGGTTACCAATGCTATGATGAAACACTATGAGCAAAGAAACTTGGAGAGGAGAGGGTTTATTTGGCTCACACTTTCATATCACTGTTCATCATCAAAGGAAGTCAAGACAGGAGCTCCAACAGGATAGGAACCCGAGGCAGGAGCTGATGCAGAGGTCATGGAGGGTGCTGCTTACTGGCTTGTTCATCGTGGATTGTTTGGTCCGCTTTCTTATAGGACCCAAGATCAACAGCCCAGGAGTGGCCCCACCCACAATGGACTGGGCCCTCCCCTATCAATCACTCAAGAAAGTCTTGCCTACAGCCAGATCTTTTTATTATTATTTTTCTTATTTTACATATCTATCCCAACTCCCTCTCCCTCCTTCCCATGTCCCTTGAATCCCTCTCCCATCCCACTCCCCCCCAACTCCAGAGGGAGGGTAATGCCTTCCAGGAGGGATCATCAAAATCTGTCAAGTTATTTGGAGTAGGGACTAGGCCCTCCCCCTGCCTCTAGGCTAAGGGAGTATCCCTCCGTAAGGAATATGCTCCCAAAGTCCTTTGGTGCACCAGGGATACATCCTGGTTCTACTGTCTGAGGTCCCTTAGACTGCCCAGGCCTTCTAACTGAGACCCATGTTCAGGGTTTTGACTCGGTATAATGCTTGTTCCCAGCTATCAGTCAGGGGTCCATGAGCTCCCCCTTGTTCAGGTCAGCTGTCTCTGTGGGTTTCTGTAGCCTGGTCTTGACACCTTTTCTTATCACTCCTCCCTCTCTGCAACTGGATTCCAGGAGTTGGGCTCAGTGTTTACCTGTGGGATTCTGCTTCTGTTTCCATAAGCTACTAGATGAGGGCTCCATGATGGCATATAAGTTAGTTATCAATCTCATTATCAGGGAAGGGCATATAAAGTAGCCTTTCCACTGTTGCTCAGATTATTAGTTGTGGTCATCTTTGTAGGTCTCTGAACATTTCTCTAGAGTCAGTTTTCTCTTCAAACATATAATGGCTCCCTCTATTATGGTATCTCTCTCTCTTCCCCCACCCCCTCATCTATTTGTCCCCAACTCAATCTTCCTGGTCCCACATGTTCTCCTCTCCTCCCCTTCTCTTTCTCCTAGCTCCTTCTCCACTCACTGCTCCCCCACTCCCAATATGCTCAGGAGATCTTGTTCATTTCCCCTTCTGTGAGGGACCATATATAAATCTCTTAGTATCCTAGTATCCTCCTTGTATCCTAGTTTCTCTGGCGGTGTGAATTATAGGCTGGTGATCCTTTGCTCTATATCTAAAATGCATGTATGAGTACATACCATGTTTATCTTTTTGTGACTGGGTTACCTCACTCAGGATGGTTTCTTCAAGTTCCATCCATTTGCCTGTGAATTTCAAGATTCCATTGTTTTTTTTTTCCCACAGAGTAGTATTCCATTGTGTAAATGTGCCACATCTTTATCCATTCTTCAGTTGAGGGGCATCTAGGTTGCTTCCAGGTTCCGGTTATTACAAATAATGCTGCTATGAAAATAGTTGAACAGATGTCTTTGTTGCCTGGATGTGGATCATTTGAGTATATGCCTAAGAGTGGAATTGCCGGGTCCTGTAGTAGACTGATTGCCATTTTTCTGAGGAACCACCATATTGATCTCCAAAATGGTTGTACAAGTTTGCACTCCCACCTGCAGTGGAGGAATGTTCCCCTTTTGCCACATCCTCTCTAGCATAAGCTGTCATTGGTGTTTCTAATTTTAGCCATTCTGACAGGAGTAAGATGGTATTTCAGAGTTGTTTTGATTTGCATTTCCCTGATGGCTAAGGATGTTGAGCACTTTCTTAAGTGTCTCTTAGCCGTTTTTGGATTCCTCTATTGAGGAATTCAGTTCTGTACTCCACTTTTTGATAGGGTTATTTGGTGTTCTGATGACTAGTTTCTCGAGTTGTTTGTATATTTTGGAGATCAGCCCTCTGTCAGATGTGGGGTTGGTGAAGATCTTTTCCTAGTCTGTGGCTGACGATTGGTTTTGTCGACTGTCCTCTGCCTTACAGAAGCTTCTCAGTTTGAGGAGGTCCCATTTATTAATTGTTGATCTCAGGGCCTGTGCTAAAGAAATTAAAAAAGATACCAGAAAATGGAAAGATTGCCCACGCTCTTGGATAGGTAGGATAAACATAGTAAAAATGGTAATTTTGCCAAAAGCAATCTACAGATTCAATTCAATCCCCATAAAAATCCCAGCACAATTCTTCACAGACCTTGAAAGGATAATACTCAACTCTATAGGGCTGGAGAGATGGCTCAGAGGTTAAGAGAAGTGGCTGCTCTTCCAGAGTTCCTGAGTTCAATTTCCAGCAACCACATGGTGGCTCACAACTATCTGTAATGAGATCCGGTGCCCTCTTCTGGCATGCATGCAGAACACTGTATACATAATAAATGAATCTTTAAAAAAAAATACTCAACTTTATATGGAAAAACAAAAGACCCAGGATAGCCAAAACAAAACTTCAGGAGGCATCACCATCCCCGACTTCAAGCTCTACTATAGAACTATAGTCCTGAAAATAGCTTGGCATTAGCACAAAAATAGACAGATAGACCAATGGTATCAAATTGAAAATCCTGATATTAACCCACACACCTACAAACACCTGATCTGATTTTTTTTTTGACAAAACAGCTAAAATTAAACAATGGAAGGAGGAAAGCATCTTCAACAAATGGTGCTGGCACAACTGGCTGATGGTGTGTAGAAGACTACAGATAGACCCATGTGTATCATCACGCACAAAACTCAAGTTTAAATGAGTCAAAGACCTCAACATAAATCCAGATACACTGAACTTCTTAGAAGAGAAAATGGGAGGTACCCTTGAACAAATTGGTACAGGAGACTGCTGCCTACAGCCAAGTCTTAAAGAGTCATTTTCTCAGCTGAGGTTCCCTTCTCTCAGATAACATAAAACTGTCTAGCACAATTGGCAAAGGTAAATATAGAATTAAACTAGGAATATTCCAAGTCAGAAAGTCAAAGTCAAAACAGTTAAAAAAAAAAAAACTGGGCTGGAGAAATGGCTCAGAGGTTAAGGGCACTTGCTGCTCTTATAGACGTTCCCAGTTCAGTTCCCACACTGAGGTCAGGCAACTGACAGCCAGCTAACTCCAGCTCCAGGGAATCTGATGCCCTTTTCTGGCCACTCATATGCATATATCACACACAAAAACATATGCACATACTTTTTTAAATAATATATTTTTAAGAACAAATACAATGAGCTGTTAAGTACCTTAATATAAGAATATGTAAATCATGATGAAAAATTAAAAAATGTTGGGGACTATAAAAGTGTGAAGCTTGGGTACGCAAATAAAGACATCATCGCTATAAAATGCTCTACTCTACCTATCTGATGTTTTGTATAAACTTCGCTGTAAGCAGAATAGTATAACACAAACCATAAAGATAAAGTTAGTATTAAAGGAATTACCAAGCCTGGTGTGCCTCACACCTGTAACCTCAGCACTTGGGAGGCAGAAGCAAGAGGATGCCCTTGAGTCTGGGTTACACAGACAGCTCTGTCAACAAAGTGCTTCTGTGCAATCATGAGAACCTGAGTTCAGACCCCCAGCATTCATGTTCTATATTCTTAGCACTGCACACGGGGAGGGGCTACATGGAGGGACATGGGAGAGCAGGTGTCTGAAGCTCAGTTCTCAACCACAGACCAGGCAAATGATTTCTGTGACACTTGTGGGGGTTCTCAGTGCTTCTGGGATCCACCTGTAGTTCCCAAAAGCCCACTCCTGGTGTGCATCTCACAGCATGGGAACCCCAAACCACGAAGCCACTGTGGGCCCCACAGCACCTGGAGTAGGCAGAGCACAGCATGCTTGCACACCAGAGGAGTCTGGTGGGAGGCCCTGAGGCCCACCTACAGCATCTCTACAGTCAGGAAAGCAGCAGCACCCAAGCTGAACCTGCCACCCAAGGTGGGTCTCTGCAGCCCTAGGCTGGTGTCCACCGCACAATCCTTGGAGGAAGTCTGTAGCTCTGGCCCATGCAAAAACAGAGAAGGAAAATCCATTCGGGGCCAAGAGCTCTGTCTGAACTTTGTCCTTTTCTCAAGCAAAAGAAAATATTATTTCACCCTCTAAAGAGAACCACACATAATAACAGGCAAAATGTCAAGACCAATGTTGATATAAACCCCCAAGGAAAACAAACATCTCCGTACCTTCTCTGTGGCCTCCCCACCTCACCCTGCTCGGCTAGTTTAAACAGACCTAGCAGTGGGCAAAGGGAAGTCAAAGAAGCTTGCCTGGCCTGGGGCTGGGATGCCTGCCATTCAGCCCTGTGAGAACCTGAGGATGAACCTGGGAAGGACATGCAGACAGGCCCTGTGTTTAAGATCTTGGATTGATTTAAGATCGAAGCTCACTCATTGGCTGTGTGACCTTGGGCAAACAGCCTGACCTGTCTGAACCTATCTTCTCTTGGTAAACAGTAGGGGGAGAAAGCACAGAATGATGTAGGACTGAGTACTGGTGATCACCACTGAGCAGTTAGCTCTTCACAGTGGGAGAAGAGGTGCAGCTGTGTCCTACTAAGCACCCCTAGGTGCCCAGTATTAACCCACCTACCTCATGGGACCCACACAGCCCTAAACATGGATATTGTCAAGCCCTTGTTAAGAGAGGCAAGGAGGCTCAAAAAGGAAGGTCCTGTCTGTGGTCACAGCCTGGAGCAAGGGGTGGGATTTTAAGCCTAACCTCATCCAGGAAGCTGGAGCATTCTGGGAGAGAGGAAAGTGGAGTACACATCCCAAGAGCCCTCAGGTTTGAGCTTTTAGCTCTTGAACAATCTGACTCCAGATTAGCCCGGAGTTCAGTATGTAGCTGAGGCTAGCTTGAATGCCTGGAATTATGGGATTTTATTATCTTCTCCTTTTCTGAACTGAAGGCACAGTGAGGGTTTAACAGAGACCTAGAATCATATTCTTGCAATGTCCTGATTCTAGAAAGTTCAGAGTAAGCTTGAGGAAGGGAACAAAAGACATGACTTCATTATGGCCACCCCATATGACAATACAGGCTCAGGGAAGAAGGAACGCTCAGGTTTTCCAGGGGAGTGGAAGGGGCTCGGCTTTGGTGTCAGAGAAGTGGCTCACCTGGACACAGAAGGCAGCTCGTGGAAATGCACATGGGGCAAGGGTACCTACCTACAGGCAGTTTCCACACTCAGTGTCAGCAGACCTGCAAGAGAGGATAAGTAACTGACCTAAGCCCTGGGGTGAGGGTGTGGGGCTGAACCACTAGCCAGGGACAACCCTTGAGAAAGAACGCTGTGTGCACTGGAGAGCAGAGTTTGGAGCAGGCTGGTGATGAAGGTAGTGAGGCAAAGGAGATAAAAAGATAACTTGAGAATGCAAATTAGAATAGAAAGTAAATTAGGTACAAGACTTTGGACTTACCAAGATAGGATAATGAAGGATTGTCTCTGAATTTGTCAAATGCAAATGGACTAGACATTGTTGGTGTAATTATTTGTTGCCTGTATGAATTGTATATAATTATTATATATGGTCTTTTTTATGTTAGCAGTTTTTCTTTTTGTGGACAAAAAAAGGAATTGTGGTGACATATTATTTATGATTTATTAAAGGTTGCCTGCGGATTCAGAAAGGAAAGTCAGTCTCAAGCCGTAGAGATCAGGAAGTGGTGGTGCACACCTTTAATCCCAGGACTAATGATTAAGAGATAAATAGATCTCTGTTAGTTCAAGGCCACCCTGGCCTACACAAGAATGAAGAGTAACAGAGCTCATGCCTTTGATCCCAGCACTAGGAGGTATACAAGACAGGAGCAAGGGCTCAAAGCTGGCAGGCACTCATTCTCCAACCACATTGAGGATAGGAAGACATTGAGGTCTCAGGATTCTCCAGCCATGCTGAGGAGAGGCTGGCAACAGTGTGAGGTTTGGTAGAGCCAGGATCACCTTTTATTCTGAGGTAGAGTGAGAGCTAGGACCGACTGCTTTGCTTTTCTGATCTTCAGCTTGAAGCTTGAACCCCCAATATCTGTCTCTGGTTCTTTTATTTTTCATGCTACAGGAGACTGGGACAAGAGTGGTGGCCTTGGGAATGCTAGGCAGGGAAGATTCCAAGAGAGGTAGGAAGAACAGGCCCGGTGCCAAGTTGGCAGAGGAGTGGGTACAGAGTGAGGAGGAACTGCGCAGGATGCTCCTCTGCACGGCTCACTGGTGCTGGCATGCCCCTCCCCACCTGGCATCATAGCCACCCACCAGAAAAGAGGACACGCTGGGGCTAGGGGTGTTGGCACTTGATCTGGGCTGGAACATGGGCACACTTGTATTAGAACAGGGAGTGACGGGGTGGGGGACTCAAACAACTAGCCACATAGGTGATGGAAAACAGAGTCATAGAGTCATAGACCGGTGAGTGCAGCAGACACATCTGGCCCCATCGGGTGCAGTCAGCACAGAGATGGACAGGCATAGCACTCAGCCACCTGGCCTTGAAAAGTGTGACAGGAAATAGAAACAGCTTTGGAGATGGTGGCTTGGAGGAGGCTTGCGGACCATAGGGCTTTGATTTCAAAACAGAGACCTGAGCTGTTGTGAGTCACAAACTCAACATACAAGAGGTGATAGACACTTGGAGGTAGATAAGACCTAGTGATGAGCCTGAAGGGTCACCCAAAGACAGAGAGCATGCGGGTGGGCTGAGGACTCTGGTAGGGAAGCAGGGAGATAGGGTTGCCATGGGCTTTGGATTCTGACCAAGCTACCTTTGTGAAATTCCATGTTCCCACCACACGGACCTGCAGAGTATCTCCTGGTCCCCACGAAACATGAGGGTGGCAACTGTTCCTGCCCCATGGAAACAAATGCCTGAAAAGCCACTTGGCACAGGGCCCAGCAAGAAGGGGACCTCGACAGATACTCTGGAATAAGAATAATAAATAACATGGAGTGAGCCGAAGGGGCGTGAGGCCCGGAAGTGGCAAGGTCAGGTCTGTGTTTTAGAAAGTCTGCGCTGGAGGAGGAGGTAGCCTTGGGGAGAAAAGAAAGGTCAGGCCCTTCTGGAGGTATTTCTCTGAAGTCTGTGGGAAGTTTGTAGTGTCAGGTTAAGGATCTGATTGGTTCCATGTTTGGTTTTGATCTGGCTGTTTCCTTGAGTCCTCTGGCTTCAGATATTCAGGTCTAGGCAGGAAGGTGGAGAGGACGGCTGTCAAGTCAGGCTGCGTGACAGGGTCCAAGGCAGCTCCAAACTGATGGGAAGAGGGAATCGAGAAAATCAGTAGGTTACACACAGCACGGATTTGGGGGAAAGGCCAGGGTGGCAGGGATAGACTTGGGGCTCCTATCCCAGGGCTGTGGGACTCTTAGCCTGTTCCTTGGGGGGGGGCAGTGAGTGTGGTGCTTCTCGCCACACTCAGTCCTCTTTCCACATGGCATGGTTCATGGCTTCTACCCAGGAAGACACTAATGTCTTTTGAGAACACCCTGGGTCCATAGCTAGCCCAAAGGCCTAGGCTCA
Source organism: Cricetiscus sungorus (assembly GCA_030556225.1). Taxonomy (NCBI): domain Eukaryota; kingdom Metazoa; phylum Chordata; class Mammalia; order Rodentia; family Cricetidae; genus Cricetiscus; species Cricetiscus sungorus. Next base: position 7,954,583 of record JANBXA010000132.1, read on the forward strand.
GATGAGGCAAGAAAATGGCAGCAGCAGTAACATTCACACTGCGCTCTTACCACACACCAAGCCTTCGTCCAATTTCCTGACCCTTGGAGAGGATGGAGAAAGAAGATGAAGGTCAGGGAGCATTGCCTGACTGAGAACTCATCTTGGATTCGAACCTATTTCCTGGAAAATTGTTCATTCAGGCCCAATAGAAAGAGCCCAAGTGTGGTGGCCTCCCCTCAAGCTCTCTGTTAGCCTGCCATGTGACCGTGTGACTGCAGGTGAGAGGGTTGTCCTCCCTGATCCCTCAGAGGTCTGTGTTGGGAATCCCACTGGCTCCTGGCTGTCTTTAGCCTCGCACATAGTAGGTGCTCCATGGAGGCTGGAGCCCTCTTCCCAGGGTTTCCCTGTCTGGGGTGATTATCTCCATGGAATCCATGCTGTGAAAATAAACATGAACTCAAGTGGCCCCAGTCTCCCTGGCAGCCAAAGGGAAGCTCGGTCCCCAGCCCATGTCTGTTGTAGACAAGAACAAACGTTTCCCTGTAAGCTTGACTCCCCCTATGCACTTTGGCAGCCAGCTGGGATGGGGGTGGGGCAGGGGAACAGGCCCAAAGCAGCAAGCTTAACTGCCAGTCAAACCCAAGCTTCCCTCCCTCCCTGCTCCCTGTCCCATCTCAGCACCCAGACAGGTAAATGGCCTTCAAGGTTCAACTGGTTCTAGTGGAGGGTCTGAGAAGGATCTGTGTTGGCTCCTGGCATGGGTATTGATTGTCACAGATATTGTGCTCATCTTTCACCTTCACATTGACCCCCTGCTCAGAGCTCTCGGAGTTGGTGGGAAATGGGGCATCCCAGAAGGACACATCAGACTCACACAACTTGTCTGAGAAAAACGAATTCAGATCCTGAGTCTATCATGACTAAGAGGTCTTGGGAGTGTCCTGCCTCTGTCATGCATGGACTATGGGGCCGGGGCTGTGACATCCCCAGTCAGCACAGTACTCCTAGCCAGTTGTTCTTTGGAGTCATTAGAATCCGGGTGGGGCAGGTGTGAGGCACTGTGAGGTGAGCAGCTTTTGAACCAGGGAGGTGGTGAGAGGGATTGTAGGAAGTGTAGTGACCCTGACACTCTTCCCTGGGAGTAACAGTGAGGAGTAGAGGGGCCTGAACACCACATGGCCGCTGAGTGACAGGGACACAGATTTGCTGAGGAGAAAAAGAAAGGGCCCAGCCTTCCCAGTGGCCCTGGTAACCCTAGTAAGGGACCCACACACACACACACACACACACACACACACACACACACACACACAAACCAAACAAGCTGAAAAGGTGGTTGTACCTTCTCCTCAAGTCACCAGAGTGAAGGAAGGCCACTGCAGCGGCAAGGCCCAGTAGAGCAGGAGCCAGATCCCAGCCTGCATCTTTGTTCCCACACCAGTGGCCATGGTGGTGAGCTGTGTTCTAAAACTGTGATGGCAGAGTGAGACAGAGGAGTTCCCAACAGCAAAGCAACTCAGAGCTCAACACCCCATTCAGAGGACTCTGTCCACGTTGGCCCACAGGTAGGAACTGGGAATCAACTAGTTTTCTTATTTTACCCTTACATTTTTCAGTCTTGCTAAAGTTAGCAATTAGCTTGCTTGTTTGGCTGGTTGGTTTGAGACAGTGTCTTATTTACCCCATGCTGGCCTTGAGTTCATTATGTAGCAGAAGATGACCTTGAACTCCTGCTTCCCTTGCTGCATTTCCCAAGTATCGAGCTCGCCGATAGGCATGCTAGGCCTGGCTCCTCACTTCTTGTAAGTTTCCTTGTGGGTTACAATGGATTTTTCCACTCAGTTGGTTATGTCATCTACAAATAAATACAATTGTGTTTTTAAAAGTGCATGTCTTGGTGCATACTGTGGCTTGTGTATAGAGGTCAGAGGACAATTTGCAGGACTCAGTTCTCTTTCCATTATGTAGGTCCTAAGTATTGAATGCTTGTCATCAGGCTTAGCAGCAAACACCTTTAAACACTGAGCTATTTCCTGGCACTGTAGTTCGCTTCCTTCCTTCCTTCCTTCCTTCCTTCCTTCCTTCCTTCCTTCCTTTCTTTCTTCCTTTCAAAATAAAACAACAACCAAGATTGTAGGGCCCTACATGGACCCCTGAGGCACCTTGAGCAAGCCTGAGCTGTTGGCTGGAACATTCTGCAGTTTTAGCTGGAACATCTTGCCCCAGAGTTGTTATTAGTACTCTGTTTTGCTAACACACAACTGCTGGGAAGGAATTAAGCCTGAGAACTTGCATACTTGACCCTGGATTGTTTTCCATTGTGTGTGAGTCAGTATATAAGCCCGCTCCTTCCCCTCAATAAATGGTATTCTGGCATTCCTATTGCATGAATGACCTGCCAACTTGTCTCTTATTTAAATCTCTAGGCCTTCACCCGATTATTGGAACAGATTGTAGCGTGGTGCTACACAAGACAAACTTGTAGGAAAGACAGTCTCCCTAGAGCCTCAGAGCCAGACTGTTGCAGCCTACTTACTCTCCTTGGCATTCTGAGCACACTCCCGCCCCTGCTGGCTATCATAGGGTTCAATGACATCAGAACTGAGAGATGCCTGTTGGGTGACTGGGAATGGAAACCTTTCCCAGCTGGCCTGTCTCTCCCTATGGGTAGAACCACTCAGACATTGCAATAATTACAGTTTTTCATTTTTTATTTATTTATTTATTTATTTATTTATTTATTTATTTGCAGGGGGGCATGCATGTATCTCACTGTATGTGTGGAGTCAGAGGACAACTTGTGGGAGTCTGTTCTCTACTTCTATGTGGGTTCCAGGGCTCAAATACCAGTCCTCCAGCTTGTCAGCAGTCCCTTTAACCCAACCCCCCATACATCCTACCAACCCTTTTTTCTTGTTTTAGTTGTGTGTGTGTGTATATGCGTGTGTTATATGTTTAGTAGATGTGTACCTGTTCATATGCACATGTGTGCATATTTGGAAGCCAGAGGTCCATTGAACTTGAAGTGTGTGGTGGTGCACACTGGGGAGGTGGAGGCAGGAAGATCAGAAGCCAGAGTCATCCTAGGCTACACAGGATCCCACTTTTTAACAGTGTAGATCAGCCAATGGCTATCTGATGCAGAATGCCATTTGTACAAAATAACTAAGTACATCTGAATATCCAACAAAAAAACTTGCCTCCTGGATACCATGAAGGAATGCAGATATCTTCCATGATGTGCTTGATTTTCTTTTATTTTTAAAGTTATTTAAGGGGGAGCACACATGCATATCATTCTGTATGTGGGGTGTGTGTGTGTGTGTGTGTGTGTGTGTGTGTGTGTGTGTGTGTATGTGTATGTGTGTGTAGAAGTCAGAGAAAAACTTACAAGAATCAGTTCTTTCTTTCTGCCATGTGGATTCCAGAAACTGAACTCAGGTCCTTGACCTTGACAGAAAGCTCCTTTACCTGCTGAGCCATCTCACTAGCCCAACATGTTCCATCTGTGACACTATAATTTCATTTTGGCACACACACATACAGACACACACACAAACACATTTATGTACATCTGAAAATGTCTAAAAGATAAATATTTCAAAACATTTATCTAGCCTTTAAAAGCTCTGATTTTTAAAATGTCAATTTTCCAATCTATTAAATCATTATTTAGACTCATAAAAATATAAATAACTTCCATTTATTAAGCACTTTCTGGCTGTCAAACATACCAAAAGCTTTTACTGCCTTGGTGGAGTTTTACAGCATTTCACAGAGTTGGATATGGCTAACCTAAGAATCTGAACTTTGAAATGCTTCACAAGCCAAAGCTTGGAGCCCGAAGATACTTAGTAGGTAAGATGCCTTCCACCAGAGCAAGAGGAGGGGGAGGGGAGGACAGCTGTAAACTCAGTTCTCTGCATCCGCCTTCCTGTGGGTCCCAGGGATCAAACTTGGTCACCCGGTTTGTGTGATAAGGGCCTTTGTCTGAGGAGCCATCCCTCTGCAGCCTTTCTTGCTTTGTGAGTCATGATGGTCAGAGTCCAACCAGAGTACTCACCTGAAACCAGTTTAAGCAAAGAAAGAAGAGCAGCCCGAGAGCATTAGTGGAGGCCTCCTCACAGCATCTACTGGGGCTCAGGACTGCCATCCAGGATGTTTCTCCTGGCTTCACCTCCTGGGGGCAGCTCCATCCTCACACAACCAATCCCGCTTGGGAGCCAGGTGACCCTGAAGCAGCTGTGCCCAAAACTGCAAAGTCATGGCAAAGTTGCACTTCAGACAAAGATCTGGATCGCCACTCTGTAAGCTGGCTCAGGCCACTGACCATCGAGGCCACTTTCCATGCCGCAATGACGGATTTGTTTTGATTGGCTTAAACCTGGGTCACATGGTCTACCCAGGGAGAGGAAGTCATTCTAAAGAAAAAGTTGGGGTGATGGATGTGGGGTGGTGCACAGAACAAAGCTGCACCCCACAGTCATGAGTAGGGCAGAAGCCAGGATCAAAAGACAGAAGGATGGAAAGCTGCCCCGCTGAGCCCTGAAGACCATGAACTCGTGACTGCCTGTTACTGCTCACCCAGCTACACACACACTGTTTGGACTGCTCTGAAGCAAAATGAAGTCACGAATCACCCAATCACAGTTAATGACCGGTGGTGGGCTGGGGGCGTGGCTTGCCCCCGGGAGTGCGTGCGTAGGACCCTGGCTTCCACCCGCTGCCACATAAAGCACACATAGCAGTACTTGTCTGTAGTCCCAGTGGTGGAGGCAGGAGGATCAGGAGTCCCAAGTCATCCTAGACTACATAGAGATCCTGAGGCCAGTCTGGGCTACATCAGACCCTGTAAGGGAAAAAGAAAAAAAATTAGTTTGGTTTTGGTTTTGTCAAGGCAGATCTATGTAAATCTGGCTGTCCTGGAACTCACTGTAGACAAGGCTGGCCTTGAGTTTAGAAAGCCTCCTGCCTTCAGGGATTTACCTGCCTCTACGTCCTGTGGGGGGTGGGGGGGTGGGATTAAATTTAAAACAAAATGAAACAAAACAAAGCAAAACAATGTTTAAAGGGGGAGATGACTTCATTTAGGCTGTAGTGGGTCATACACCACAGTGCTTCCTGGCTGGTACTTCCAGCCCAAAGATAGGTGGCTGTCACACGGCACCTCCCTAAGACCTGGATTACCCTTCTACCAAGACAAAATTATGACAGCAGCGCTGCTGAAGGGTAATAAGAATAGCTAGTTACAGCTGGGTGGTGACAGCGGCAGAGCAGCAATGTATGGGGGTGAGGGGGTGAGGGGTGGGGGTGGGGGATGGGGGTAGAGATGAGAGATAGGGGTGGGGGGAGGTGGGGGAGGGGCGGTGCATGCCTTTAATCCCAGCTATCAAGGAGGCAAGTGATCTCTGAATCGAGGCCAGCCTGGTCTACAGAGTGAGTACCAGGACAGCCAAGGCTATACAGAAAAACCCTATCTCAAAAATAAAATTTTCAAAAAAAACAAAAACGTAACTTTTTGAAAGAATATCTATTTATTGGTAGCTTATGAAGCAGTCAGGAGCTGAGCTCCAGGGCCTCTCCCTGCCCAGGGAGTGGATACTGTCACACAAGCAACTCTGTGTGGTGCTGAGGGTGAGAGTTCTAAAGGCCAAGACGGAGCTGCACTGTCTGCAGGCCCAGAACTGTGGAAAGTCAACGTGCTGGGTCAGAACACCCAGAGCGAAAGAGACCAAGGTAGGCAGGTGCCTCTGGGTACGGTACTTGCTGTATTTCCTGGCATTCACAGGAAAGGTTACACAATCAGCGAGAAACCATGTGCAGCCTCCCAGCCTGCTAAATAATCATCTTCCTGTGACTGCAGCCTTCATCTCCACTTGATAATTATTTTATGTGGTAAAGGATGTCATCACTATGAAAATAAATCCAAGCCCTAAGTAGAGGGTGAGGCTTTAAGGGATGTTCAGGGAGGAAAACTGTCATGATGGACTGTTATCGGCAATTTCCTGAAAATGCAAACAACACTGTGTATACATGCATAAATATATGTACACAGACACACATATATAAAGATTCTAACAATTTATAAAATGTTGTCTTTATATAGGGCCAACCACAGATGTAAACTAATATGGTGGTTATTTTTATTATCTCATTTACTGCACTTTCCAAATAGTCATTACTGAAGTATATTATAATTTAAAGGTTTTCAATTTTGTACCAAAGCTTCTCAGTCCAAGAAGTTGAGGATGTCTGTAATGACCGACCATAAGCTTTGTTTTTTCCTTTTTCCTTTCCTTTGTTTTTTTGTTTTGTTTTGTTTTTCAATACAGGGTTTCTCTGTGGCTTTGGAGCCTGTCCTGGAACTTGCTCTGTAGACCAGTCTGGCCTAGAATTTACAGAGATCCTCCTGCCTCTGCCTCCTGAATGATGGGATTAAAGGTGTGCATCACCACTGCTCAGCCTTTCCTTTCCTTTTTCATTCAACAAACTTACATTGATTTCATCCTGCACTGTTCAAGATGCCTGGACGGGTTCCTGGTGCCGTGGATGGACAGACAGTCTTACATTACAATGAGGGACATGTGAGGTGCAACTGGCCCACTTCATGTTAACTCTGTGAGAACAGGGCCGTGCCTCTGAACCTGAGTGCCCAGGGTGGAATCTGGAGCAAGACTTGGCACTCAGGTGCCCACATTTAGGACCAAGTCCCAGGATAGATGACAGCTTCCTGTCCTGTAAAAGGTGGGATGGCTACCTTTGCATGGGGTTGTGTGAGGGCTCACACACAGAGCAACCGTTTTATAATGTCTGGGAGTGTCATTAGAGGTCAGGGATGGCTGGTGTCAGACAGGGTGACTATGAGGGTGGGAAAACCCTGACTTAACTTGAAAATCAAACACATTTTATGTACCATAAAGTTACCAAATATTAGATATTTGAAAGAAAATTCCAAATATCAAAAGTGAAACAAGAAGGAGAAGGAGGAGCTAGCTTGTGTCGAGTTAATGACCTAGTCCGACAGTGCCTCCCACAGCCAAAGTCACTAAGATGTCCCCTGAAGGCAAAGAAAAACAAACACTAATGGCCTGAAAAAAAGTCTAATCATATTGGTGTGTCTGAAATTCATGGTAGCAGGGCATGGTGGCTCACATCTGTAACCCTAGCACTTCTGAGGCTGAGGCAAAAGGATTGCTGTGAGTTTTAGATCATCCTGGGTTACACAGTAAATCCTGTCTGAAAAAAAATGTATATGGGGTTGGAATTCGGCTCAGTTGGTGAGTTCTACCTAACATGCACCAAGTTCTTGGTCCCACCCCAGCACCACAAAAACCACACCACAATGGGGTGATGCTCACCTGTAATCCCAGAGCTCTGAAAGTGGAGGCAGGAGGATCAGGGATTCAGGGTTGTTCCTAGCTACATATGGTTGGGGGCATCTGGGCTACAAGAGACTCTAACTGAAACAAATCAGGACAAAACAAAAAATCACTACAGTCCAGAATTTAAGTTACAAATATTAGCATGAACTCATGATTTTTTTAAAAAAAACTTTATTTTTAGCAGTTTTTGGTATGTAGAAATTTTGAGCATAGTACAGCTTCTGTACACCCTGCACCATTTGCCATAATTTCTAAGCTAACATCAATGCATTCTAGCTAAAGTTCTGCTCTATCAGTGTCCTCTTCCTGTTGGGCATTTTGTGGTTTTTGACAAATGTGTCACATTAGTCCACAGCTATACACTTACAGGCATAGGAAGAAGTAAAAATAATAATTGATAACAAAATGGAAAAGTTATGGACTGGGCACATAGCTCAGTTGGTACCATGCTTGTCTAGCATGCCCAAAGCCCTGGGTTTGGACCCTAAGAATGCTCAAGAAAAGTCCTGGTGACATATGGCCTGCAATTTCTGAAATAGAGAAGTAAAGCAGAAGACTCAAGGTCATCCTGGACCACATAGGAAGGTCAAGTGTGAGGCCTTGTCTCAAAATAATAAATAATAAATAAATGAACAGGTCTAAGGAGATAGCTCTGTCAGTGAAGGCATGAGCACTTGAGTTTGATGTACAGAACCTCCATGGGGGTAGGCCTTTTAATTCCCACACTGGGGAAATGGAAACTAGGGTTCACTGGCCAGCTAGTCTTGCATAATTGGTGAACCCTAGGTCCCAGTAAGAAATCTTGGCTCAAAAGTAAGATGAAGGGACCAATTAGGTGGTTCAAGAAGCCAAGGTAATTGCCACACAGCAGGGTGACCTGTGGTCCGTCCTTGTAATACATATAAAGATAGAAGGAAACCAGTTTCACAGAGTTGATCTCTGATCTCTACATGCCATGAGGCACACACTCCAATGCACACATGCACACACTAAATCAATCAACCCATCAATAATAATAAAGTAGAGAGTATAGAGGAAGGCATCTAATGTCAGCCTCTGACCTCTAGACATACTTACTCTACACACATCACACACTTATATACCAACCCAACCCTACCAATAAGTCATCTAGTACATAAATAACAGTTTAAAAATGAAAATTGTCAAGCTGAAAAAATTTAAGCACTTGCAATACTCCAAAAGTTTGTATGATGACCACGATGGTAACAGAGGGGCTAACAGGCAGGTCAAATATACAGCATGGACACACTGGACAAAGGGCTGATTGGTACCCCGGAGGGACAAGGTGGAACAATTGGAGATTTTATCCTGTTGTTTTTAGTGAAGTACAGCAGGGGGGGTTCTCCACTGATATGTTTAGACCACTATTGACCACAGATAACCAAAACTGGGAAGTACACTGTAAGCAGAGTGAATGATCTGTGGAGTCATTTTGCTGCACTAGAATCCCCTGTGTACTGAGAAGTAAAATGTACTTTCCCAACATCTGTCAGCCACCATCTTTCTTCTGTCTCCATAGCTTTACCTTTTTCACAATGCCACGTAATTAGAATCAGGCAGATGGGCTTCCTTCATATAGCAATATGCATTTAAGGTCAAACACCTAAGTAATAGTTCACTGAATGGACATTCCACAGTTTGCTAATCCATTTTCCTAGAGGACATTTGGGTTGCTTCCAAGATTTGGCATTCATGACTCACTCTGTATTTTCTTTCTTTTCTTTTCTTTTCTTTTTCTTTCTTCCTTTCTTCCTTTCTTTCTTTGTGTGTGTGTGGGGGGGGAGTATTTCCTACCTGATCCACTGGAAATACCCAGAAACAAACCATGGCCAGTCCAATAGCAATGCATGTTGCTTAAATCTAGATATGGTCTCTAAGCATGATTCCTGCAAAGAAATTGGGGCTCCTTAATAGTGATTCAGATGTGTAGCAGCAAGTTGATAAGGTCCATCTGAAGCACCCTAATCTTCCAGAATGCAAAGGGGTTTCTAAAGCCTTCTGGGGTCACAGGCCTCAGAGGTCAACCCAAAGAAGGACTCTCTGGCCAAAGGAAAGAATGGGACAGGATAGGAGTTCCAGGGGATGGCAGCACATTAAATCCCTATAGTCACAAGGATAGAAGAGAAATAACCCCCAGGCCAGCGTGATGCTCAGCAGGTAAAGGACTTGCCTACAAGCCTGACATTCGAGTTCAAACCCCACAGCCCACCTGTGTACTGTGGCATGTGTATCATACGCTCACATATAGGCCTAAGTGTACAAAATAGATAAATGAGGGTAAAAACACTTTTAAAGGTAACTCCAGTCTGACTGTGTGGCTCATCAGTAGAGCACTTGCCAAGCATGCCTAAGACCATGGTTTCTATCTCCAGTACTGAAGACAAGGATAAAAATGGGTCTGAGGGTGCAGCTCAGTTACTGAGTGCTTGCTTAGCAAGCACAAATCCCAGCATGGCATTAACCAGACACAGTCACACCTGTAGTATCAGTAGCACTTGGGAGGAGGAGGTAGGAGAACAGGAAGTTCAAGGTCATTCTCGACTACTTAGCGTGTTCCAAACCAGCTGGGCTACATGACATTTAGTCAAAGGAAGAAAGGAAGGAAGGAGAGAGGGAGGAAAAGAGGGAGGGTGAAAGGGAGAGAGGGAAAAAAGGAGGAAGGGAGGGGGAGAGGGAGAAAGGGAGGGAGGAATCCGTGATTTGAGAATTAGTAAAGGGTCAAGGCTGCCAGCATAGTGGTCTCACCTATATTGCCCTTATTAGGAAGGTTAGTCAGGAGAGCTGTAATGAGCCCAAGACCAGCCTGGGCATCTTTACATGACTGTTTCAAAATAAAATTTAAAAGGTAAAAAGTAAAGATAAAAAAGAACAGGAGTTAAGGGTGTGGCTTAGGAGTGGTGCGCTTGCCCACCTAGTGTTAAAAAAAAACAATAGTCAGAAGCCAAAGTCCTCAGTGCCTCTCTCTGAAGGAGATCTTACGGTATGGTGTAGCTAGAGTTGCTAAGGAGACACTGCCATTCTCAAAGACCCCAG